>WOVY01009821.1:0-535000 GCA_013436015.1 Rhipicephalus annulatus | reverse complement strand
AGACCACGGCGTCGAGGCAAAGATTGACGTAGCGCGTAAAATAAGAGAAACACGGGACAAGGGAAGAGACAGGGGGGAGCGCATGTCCCTTTCTTTGTCCTGTTTCTCCTATTTTACGTGCTATATCAATAATTACGTCTTATTAACACACGCAACTTTATACTCTAGAGGCAAAGATGTTTCAGTTATTTCAGCACGTTGCAACTCGCAAGTGCAAGCGAGCATCGCATGCCAGTTCGAGTTCGAGCAAGCACTTGAACGTGCCTTCCATGAGGTCTGGATGCATTGAATTTGGGTATACACATAATCTCAAAGCAATGAAGCACAATGTACTTTGCAATAAATGGTACGAAGCTCGCTTTATCAAGCCCAAACGGACCCAGAGATTTTCGTCTTTGCATTTATATTGTTCATTTATCTCGCACTTCCAGTGCATAGGGCTGTTTTATTACTTATCCTTGTGTGTTCTGTTGATGATTGTTCTCAGTTTTAATAATGTCACGACGCAGACACAGCAGAAGATGGATATAGAAGAGGTCACTTTAATTAAATGCAAGGTGCTCCTAAAGAGGACCGGGCAAGAACTTCTTCTTTCTTTATTGCTGCGCGAGCTCTTTTCTCTAGGTTGAATGCGGCATTTGCCTCCCTCCAGGAAGAACATCGTTTCAATGCTCCGCTACAAAATACGCGGTGTATGTAGTTGACGTATTATGCAACTGGCTCACTGCAATATCTCTTAATACGCACAACGTGTACGATTTCCAATTACTGCTGGCGAGTTCGCGAGGAACTGTCAGGGATGACTTCATCGTTCACGTCACTTAGGCACCGTAAAATATTGTAGGGACCTATATACTTCTTCAGTAACTTTTCAGAAAGGCCACGTCAGCGAATAGAGCTCTACAACCACACTTTCTCGCCTGGTTTTTAAGTGACGTATTGGTGTCGCAGGTAATAACGCTGTGAGTCGTAACTCTGCTGCCGGGTCATTTGCACGCGTGCTAGCGCCCACACCCCTTCAGCTCGTTGGGTGAAGGCTTGAGCATCCGTGTCTGTATCGTCGCAGTCGTGCAGCAACATGGCATCAAGCATTGTCGTCAATTCACGGCCATAAAGAAGACTAAATGGCGTGCTTCGTGTAGTTTCCTGCTGCGCCGTATTATAGGCAAACGTCACGTATGGCAGAACGTCGTCCGAATTTTTATGATAAACGTCGATGTACATACTCAGCATATCGGCAATTGTCTTGTTGAGGCGTTCTGTTAAGCCGTTGGTTTGTGGGTTGTAGGGGGTAGTTTTCCGATGTGTTGTTCCATTGAGCTCAAGCACTCACTTAAGGAGCATGGCCGTGAAAGTGGTACCTGTGTCCATTATTATAATTGTAGGAGCACCATGCCTCAGAACAATATTTTCACCGAAAAATCGTGACATTTCTACTGCGGTTCCGCTCGATACAGCCTTTGTTTCTGAGTAGCGAGTAAGATAGTCCGTAGCGACAAATACCCAATTGTTTCCAGTATGTGAAGTTGGAAATGGTCCAGGGAGGTCCATTCCGATTCGTGCAAAAGGCACGGTGGGCACTTGAACTGTTTGAAACAATCTGGCTGGTTTTAAAGGTGGTGATTTTCGTCGATGACAATCGAGGCACGTGCAGTCGTAATACTTTACAGTACCAGGAAGCTTCGGCCAGTTGTACTTCTGTTGGATTCTGGCCAATGTGTGCGTGTATCAGAGGTAGCCGGAGAATGGCTCATCGTGGCCAGCGCTCAGGATCTGATCGCGAATGGATGTCGGGACGACAAGTAAGTGGGCACGTCTGCTGGAGGAAAAGTTCTTATATAGCACACCACTCCGCAAGCAGAATGATGGCAGGCTCCATGTAAATATCTTGGGTACGCTTGTAGACTGCCGTGAAGAAATTAATAAGATGAAGGAACTCGCTGTCTTTTTTCTGCTTAGAGAAATGGTGACCGTGTCAACCACTCACAAAAACGCCATGTCATCCTTTTTGGAGACATAATCTTGCTTTATAGGCGACCTAGATAAGCGATCAGCGTCGGAGTGCTGCTGTCCCGACCTATAGACTACCATCAAATGGAATTCTTGTAGGCGTAAGCTCCAGCGCGCAAGTTGACCAGGTGGGTTCTTCAAGTTGGTAGCCAGCAAAGGGAGTGGTGGTCGCTGACTACGTGGAAGGGATGGCCGTAGAGGTATGGACAAAACTTCATAACTGCCCATACTACAGCAAAAAATTCCTTTTCCGTTGTTAAATAATGGGACTGGGTTCAGAAAAGCGTCCTACTTGCATATGCGATCACTCGCTCGCCTGAGTCTTGCCACTGGACGAGCAGAGCGCCTAAACCTACGTTGCTGTCATCGGTGTGGATCCTGATAGGAGCGTCCTCATCAAAGTGAACAAGCACTGGTTACAAGATCTACACCGTACCATGGCACCGGGAGCAGGCCACATTCGGTTCACCACACTCTGCATCCTAAGTGGGGCGGATATCACCCACCTCATAGGTATACTCAATAAATACTGGTGCCAAGATACGCATCCCCAAGCTTGGTGACAGGCCGATATTTCGTTGATTCCCCAGCCGGCCAAACCAGTTCAGGTTTAAAACCTACGTCCCATACCCCTAACCTCCTGCATTAGCAAGCTGATGGAGCATGTACTCTTGCGACGTCTGCAGCCCTTCTTAGAACAACAATCCTTCTTCGCGCATTCTAAATTCGGATACCAAGCTCATCTATCGGCCAAAGATGTACTGTTACAGCTACGGGAGGAAGTACTGGGGCCTCCACCTCGCGCCCAAACGAGAGCACTCATTGCTTTAGATTTGAAGGGGGCCTTTAGTTATGTTGAACACGACCTCATGCTTCACAATCAAGCCGAGTGGCATTGTGGAACTCGAATGTATAACTACATCCGCTCATTTCTTCGGGATCATACGACCACTGTGGGAATAGGACCGCATCGGTCTGGTAAGATCCACCTTACAGGACGTGGGATACTACAGGGCTCTGTTCTTTCCCCTACAATATTTATTATCGCACTGACAGGGCTTACCCGCTTGCTCGACCATATCCCCGATGTCGCCCATGCTATTTATGCGGATGACGTCACTATCTGGTCGACACGGGGCTTTGATGGAGCCATCCTGGACCGACTGGAAAAAGCAGTGGATACTGTCGTTGAGTACGCTAAAAAAGGAGGCTTCCAATGTGCTCCTAAAAAATCAGAGCTCATCGTCATTCGCTCCCGAAGCAGTAGCCCTCCTCCCCCAATTATTGTACACGTGGATGGCATACCCATACCACATGTCCCTCGTGCCCGCATTTTGGACTACATGTTCAAGCGAATGGCAAAGCTAACTACACCGCTGGCCTTTTATATCGACAAGTTGACCAAATACTGTCCATAATCCGGTGAGTTTCAAATTGCCACTCAGGGCTTAAAGAAGACCTGCTGCGCTTGGTGGCGGCCTGCGTGATCAGCCGGCTGGCATATCACTTGCCCTTTCAGCGGTTGACCCAATCGCAACAACTACGCATAGACGCCATCATCCGCATAGCGACAAAGCTGGCCCACGGCGTTCCGAACTACACTTCCACGTGTCTTCTTAAGTGGGGGACACACAACACACTAAGCGAGCAGCTCGAGGCAGATTAGGTCGCTCAGCGCCAACGCCCCCTACTCACCCCTACTGGCCACAATCTCCTCTCACGCCTCGGATATCCCGTACCACTACTTGAGATTGAAACTCACCCCTCGCCCTCATCACCTGCGATACGTAAAATACTAACTGTTCATCCCTTACCACGTCACATGCACCCACAGCATGACAAGGGCCGGCGCGAATTCCGCGTACGATACCTAAGTCGTATGCTCGAAGACATCCCGGAATCGCATACTCTTTACCCGGACACAACCCAAACTCGCGAAGGTTAAACTTCAGTAGTGTTAGATCGCACCGATTCACTGCAGGACTAGGCTACAATGCGTGGGACACATGCTGCTCATGGCGAAATTCTTGGAGTTCAATAAGCTATCCATGTTCACAGTGAGGTCTACATATTGACAGACTCGCAACAGGCATGTCGGGCCTTCTCATCAGGACATGACATCTCAAGTGGCCCACCAAAATGTCAACAAAATTCCACTAACTGAGTCAAACAGTACTTTTCGCATCCACTTACTCTAGACTCCTGGTCATGCCTTTCTGGCGGGCAATGAACGCGCACACCCTGTTGCCCACGAAATTTCCCTCCGGGCATCCCGGCAAGGCAAAGTGACCATTTCAGAGTAGGGGGATCCTCTTCTCACTTACAAAGACATTCTTCGTGCCTACAGGAACGTCCGTCGCACTCAGAGCACCCCACAGCAATCTTTCTCGCGAAAGGAGGCAGTAGCGTTACTCCAGCTACAGACTAAAACATTTGCCAATCTAGTATCACTTCATGAATTTCACCCGCAGTGCTATGCAGACCATTGCACCGGCTGTGGAAACTCGCACATGACCGTCTATGTCTCCATCGAGTGCGGTGTGCACTGCGAACATCGTTTCTCCCTTACCTGCTTTCCTTCACCCTTTACGTAACAAGGAGCTGTGGGATGATGCTCTCCGCGATGGACCTCCCGAGGTCCTCGGAGCTCTTATACAGTGGGCTGGCTCGTCGCTGGAGTGGTCCTAGGGACCCCGGGCTAGGGGTTCCTCCTACGCCCTCCTTCTCCACGCTTTTGTGAATAAAGACGTTTCTCTGTCTTATTGCATCTTATTATGTGAAATGTGTAAGGTAGCACGTCTGGTTTCTCAGCGCAAGTGAGTCCTGAGAGTTCTGAATGTGAGCTTTTCTTAAAGCTAGTAATGGAAATTGGTTTGCCATCCCTCTTTTCGCTTGCTTTGTTCGAAGGGGGCCGAGTTCTTGCTCAAGCATGTGGTCCAGTTTCAGAGAAGCTGCCGAAGTTTTCGGCAAATACTCAGACAATGCGCCAGGCGAAAGCGAGTTCCTGGCATTCAACTACGGATCCTTTCGTTGTCCCTGCGAGCAGCAGCGGTGACTGCTGCCCTCCATGACTCATCCGGTGAGGGGGAAGCTGTTATGACCGTCGTAAGTAGGCGCCATGCTGTCGCTGAGAAACGTAGCCGGGCAGCGCACCCACGCCCGGAACCTCAGTTTCTCGGATCCAGCAGCGGGGAGCGACAAAGGTATTAGAACATGGGCAGAGAGCCAATGTCCCTACAAGAAACTCCTCCGGGCCAGCTTGTTTAACGAGATGGCAAAGCAGACCGGCTGCACAGGTCGTGTCTCGGCGATTCAATTATTTACTCCTTGGCTGCCCTTCCAAGGAAAGACAGAAGAAGCAACCTAACGGCGAAATTGTTCCAGGAGAGAACCCCATTTACCCTCTTCTCGGAGAAATGAGTTGAGAGAGGCAATGAATATTCGGCGGATTGTGCGTTACTGACTGATGCCCTGTGGGTGGTGTTTTGTGTGTGTGATTGGTATTCCACTCAAGGAGGAGGAGTCCGACAGGGCTTAAAACGACGCCGCAGAGTGCTGGATGTCGCTCTGAACCATGTAACGGTTCAACCACCACGTTCATGATTTGTGAACTCCCAACCTCATGCCGTAAATAATTGCAAATAGTGCCATAAACCTGTTCGTTTTTCGTATCTCCATTTTGTCAGCATTCGTTTCCTTCACCCGAAGTTACACCACGCTACCACAAAAGACACACACACACACACACACACACACACACATATATATATATATATATATATATATATATATATATATATATATATATATCTTTGACACTACGAGGAATGGGTGACGTGGCCTGGCTTATACGCCATGTGTATTCTACTCTGACTTCTTCCTCTCGGCTTCTACCAATGATCGCCTCATACGTCACACGATTCCCCCTCCTCCCGAAACAACGCATGGTTTACACACAACAAAAAGTAAACAAGGAGAGGTTGAGAAGTCACAAATGTCAAAATGCGCAATTGGTTTCATGGCCCCGTGGTGTTCCGTAAACTCGCAAAACTTCAGAAAAGAGTAAAGCAGTCCGGTAAATGAAGGAGTTCTGGTGGGCGATGTTGGCTGTGGCGTTCTGGAGAAGGTAACCGCGTCTTGCAAAACTGCACTGACCATGACGTGACTTGAGCACCTGCGAGGAACGAACAAGGTTGGAAGTCCTTGGAGCACTTTAAGGTCGAATGTCGTAGGCGCAGAATCCTCTGCCGTACGCGCTGTATTCTGTGTCACGGCTGAGACAGATTTAGTGCTTGCAGATTGCGTGTACAAGAACTGAAGTTCAAGGAATTATGTCTATGTTCGTGCATTGTACAAATTATAGCGTTACGTCTCTTCTCTTTTGTAGTTTTCTGTGGCGTTGGCTCCGTTGTCGTGAACTAATGGGATGGTGTCTGAATCTTTGCGCGGTAGAACTGGTGACTTCTTGTCTTCTTCGGTGTTTCCTGAGGTTTTCGAGCTGTGATCTTAGGCGCAGTTTTGATATTTTGTGCCAAATGCGTTTCTGACGCCGATCCCATTATGCAAAGATGCCTGACGTCTTGAATTTTTTTTAAGAGGCTGACTTTGCGTCGTCGTCTTGGTCGGTGTATCCGTTGGAGTGTCTGCGATTCTTGGACTTGCTTTTGCTGGCGTTGCTGCTGTTGCTGTGGAACGCATTGCGGTGAGATCCCTTCTTGAACATCGCGCTCATTTTCTTCACAACTTGATGTGGGGTCAAGTCGGCATCTGGTAGTTTGTGGGTTGTTGTCATGCACTTCGGGCAATGAAGATAATGCTTCTGAATTGGTAGAAAGTTCTTCAGAAGCTTCTTCTACCCTGTTCACTACGAGAGGCTCTTGCGCATTGCAGCGTGCGACGTTCTATGCGTCTGAGCCTTCAGTGTTGCTTCCACTGTCGAGTGTGTATGGACTGGATGGCGATGCATGAACCCGTGTGGAAAGAGCATGGCTCGACAGGGTATTTTCCCGATGCGCCAGGTCATCTACCATAATTACGGCGTCCTTATAAGGCAAATGGTGAGCTTTAGGAGCGCTTGAAGAACGGCGTGATGAAAACCCAGGTGGTTGACCACGTATGCGAGACGAAGAGTGAACGGCATCAGGTGGTTGGGCAACGTATCGGGTCAAATGCTGAAGCGATGACTTAGCAAATGCCGACTTTCGTGCAGAAGGGAGGCGCGCTCGATGGCTATGTTTTTCCCAAAATACGCATTGTCGTCTGCCACTGAACTCGTGTGCCACTTCGTCTTTTGTCCGAGGTCAAATCTTGTTGTGCGCTCGAATGATTGAAGACTGCCTGTAAAATTGACGACTGAGTGCAGTTGTCTGTGGATGGTGGGTTACAAGCAAGTCTTTGTCGTAGTCGTCATCATATTTTTTAAACCAAACAATCATTTCTTGTTTTATCTTTTGCCAAGACTCATCGTTGTCGAATATGTGGGTGAGGTAGAATTTAAATGCCTCACCGGTAACGTAGTCGCTGAAGTTCATAACCATTTCCCGTTGCGACGAAGATGCAGCGGTAGCGTGGAGTTCGAACAGGTTGAACCAGTCCTGTAAGGGTCCGTCGTCCGCTGATCCGGTGTACTTGGGGATGTCGAGGTCAGCCAATGGTTCTGTCATGGTGCTGGTCGTTGTCCTCCTAGGCGATGATTCGGTAGTCAATGTATGGTCAGGGCGTCTTCTGCGGAACTGCGTCGATGATGCTGTCACGCAGCAAAGGACGACGCAGTTGTCTATAAGGAAAACAAGTTTATTGGAGCGAACTTGTGCTCCCCAAACAACTGAAAGAATACACAGGCGGCGAAGCAGCGGTCGGCAAAACGACGAGCACGCTAGTGAGCGTCGGCGATCGACTGTCGTGGCATCGGCTGTGCGGGAATTCGTATCCCTCGGCGCGAGGGTTTCACGAAGGCGGAGGAGCGAATCCTCCTTCGCCTTTATACTAAAACTCTATTGTGCCCGGAAATCATAAAACACGTTGACCCCGCTTGCACGGGGAAGTGCCCGCATTGTGCGGAAAATTCCTCTGACATTTTCCACATGGTGTGGGCATGCCAAAATACCCCAAACCTTACCCCACTACCCAACCCTTCGCGGGAGGACTGGGAGGCAGCCCTGCTCGGCTGCTCTGACCTGACGGCCCAACGGGCCCTGGTCGAGCGTGCCCGGGCCGCGGCCAACGCCAATGGGCTCCCGTAAGAGGGAGCCCACCTAGTGTTTGTACGGGGCGGCCCCTTAAGGACTGTTCCCACCCTCCCTGTAAATAACATCTGTAAATAAATGTTTTTCAGCAGCAGCAGCAGCGAGGGTTTCTCGAATAGTCAAATTGTATCGAGAACGCTGTGATAGCGTTTGTTCGAAACGTTGTTTGTTCGGAACGCTCGAAACGCTGTTCGATGGCGTTTGTTCGAAACACTGTGAAAACAGTGATAGCACAGGCCGGCGCAGCCAGGCCGAAAAAACAAAACACAAATAAACAAACCCAGTGCATGGTTCGCGGCATTACCCCCCCCCCCCCCCTATAAGAGTGCATCGACCCGATGCTAACATAAGGGACAGTCCAAAGAAATTAAAATAAAAGTTCGTCATCGTCCGTAGAAAGGTTTTAAGCGAACCACATGGACGACTTCGGGCCGCGTGCGTCGTCATAATGTACGGGAGTCAACATCGGGGATCGCTTTGTACGTTAGTTCGCCAACACGCCGTAGAATCCGGTAGGGTCCGAAATAGCGTCGTAGAAGTTTCTAACTGAGTCCATGTCGTCGAATGGGAGTCCAAATCCACACACGATCTCCAGGATGGTGCTCGGCATCTCGGCGTCGGAGATTGTAGCGTCCGGCATCCACCAGTTGCTGGTCCATATACGAACTCGAGCGAGCTGGCGGGCCTCCTCCGCACGTTGGAGGTATTCTTGGATGTCGGTGTTGAGGTCGTCGTCTTCTACGTGCGGAAGCATGGCTTCGAGCATCGTAGTCGGCCGTCTTCCGTAGACGAGCTCGAACGGGGTCATCTGCGTGGTTTCTTGGGTAGCCGTGTTGTACGCAAACGTAACGTACGGGAGGACTTCGTCCCACGTCTTATGTTCAACGTCGACGTACATAGACAGCATATCCGCGATTGTCTTATTCAGCCGTTCCGTTAGTCCGTTCGTTTGGGGGTGGTACGCCATCGTTCTTCGGTGATCCGTGTTGCTGTAGAGTAAGATTCCTTGCATGAGCTCCGCAGTGAAGGTCGTTCCGCGGTCCGTGATTAGGACCTCAGGGGCTTCAGGTCGCAGCACAACTTGGTTAATAAAAAACTTTGCAACTTCTTTTGCAGTTTCCCTTAGAAGAGCGGTGGTCTCTGCGTAGCGCGTCATGTAGTCTGTCGCTATGACAATCCATTTGTTCGCGGAGCGGGATGTGGGGAACGGGCCCAGAAGGTCCATTCCGATCTGTTGAAAGGGCCTCGTTGGGACGGCGATCGGTTGCAGAAGTCCGGTGGGTCTCGACGGTGGTGTTTTTCGTCGCTGGCAGTCACGGCAGCTCCGGACGTAGTGGGTGACATCGGATGTAAGGCAGGGCCAGAAGTATTTCGCCTTGATTTTTGTAATCGTGCGAGCTGTTCCGAGATGTCCGGAAGACGGGTCGTCGTGGCACGCTTCCAAAATTTTGTCACGAAGGTCTGCGGGGATGACAAGTAGATAATTCGTTCTCGTTCCGGGGTTGAAATTCTTCTTCACTAGGATGGAGTTTTTGAGGCTGAACGCTGGTAAGTTGCGCTTGAACGCCCTAGGCATGGCGACGTTGCGTCCTTCGAGGTAGTCGATCATGGCGCGGAGGTCAGGGTCGGCACGCTGCTGGGCGGCTAGGTCGCTCTCTGTCACGACTCCGAAGAACGCGCTGTCTTCATCGGAGTCCTGTGGTGGTGGGTCGACGGGGGTGCGGGACAGGCAGTCGGCGTCGGAGTGTTTCCTGCCGGATTTGTAGAATATTGTAACGTCGGATTCTTGCAGGCGCAAGCTCCACCGCCCAAGACGGCCAGAGGGGTCCTTCAAATTGGCGAGCGAAAACAGCGCTTGATGGTCTGTCACAACCTTAAACGGTCTACCATAGACGTATGGGCGAAATTTTGAAATGGCGCATATGATAGCCAGACACTCTTTCTCGGAGGCAGAGTAGTTTTTCTCCTCCTTCGACAGACCACGGCTTGCATAGGCGATTACCTTTTCGTAACCGCTTTGCTTTTAGACGAGGACGGCACCCAAACTGATATCACTGGCGTCCGTGTGGATTTCCGTTTCGGCGTTTTCGTCGAAATGAGCGAGCACGGGCGGGTTTTGCAGGCGTTGTTGCAGCTCGCAGAATGCCTTTTCTTGGTCGTTTTCCCAGCTGAAAAGGGTACGGGGATGAATACCCCGCACCTCCACCTGGTAATGCCGCGAACGCATATCCAAGGTCCTCTCGATCATCGAAGCCTCGGTGACGAACTCAGCGACGGTTTTAGGGGGGTTGCGGATGAGTCCAGCGAAGAGCTCTTGTTTAACTCCCCGCATCAGAAAGCGACCTTCTTCTCTTCTGCCATTTCGGGGTCAGCTCTCCGGAACAGCATCTTCATCTCCTCAGCGAACAGTACAACACCTTCGTTAGGGTGTTGCATTCGCGTCTCCAACAAAAGGGCGGCTTGTTCTTTCCGCACAACCGTAGCGAATGTTTTGAGGAATTCGCTCTTAAAGACAGTCCAGTCGGTTAGGGAGCCTTCATGGTTCTCAAACCACGTTCTAGCTGCATCCTCCAAATAGAAGAAGACATGACGAAACGTTTCTCCGTCATCCCACCTGTTAAGAATGCAGACGCGCTCCAGCTTCTCCAGCCACTCTTCCGGGTATTCACCAGGAGATCCTCGGAATGATGGAGGCTCACAAGGTTGTTGCAGAACGACGGGAGGGTTGGTAGCGCTGGTCATGGTGCCTGCGTCGATCATCGTCGTTTTTACGTCTTTTTTCCTCCTTTTATCCGGGAGCAGTCCAAACTCTGGCTGAAGGCCTTGCTGTCGGTGGCTGACTCGAGTTGGGCGTGCTTGTCGGCTTGGCAATGGCTTAGGGTTCATGTACCCCGCACCTCCACCAGATGTCACGCAGCAAAAGATGACGCAGCTGTCTATAAGGAAAACAAGTTTATTGGAGCGAACTTGTGCTCCCATAACAACTGAAAGAATACACAGGCGGTGAAGCAGCGGTCGGCAAAACGACGAGCACGCTAGTGAGCGTCGGCGGTCGAATGTCGCGGCATCGGCTGTGCGGGAATTTAGATCCCTCGGCGCGAGGGTTTTTCGAATAGTCGACTTGTATCGAGAACGCTGTGATAGCGTTTGTTCAAAACGCTGTGAAAACAGTGATAGCACAGGCCGGCGCAGCTAGGCCAAAAAAACAAAACACAAATAAACAAACCCAATGCATGGTTCGCGGCAATATATATATATATATATATATATATATATATATATATATATATATATATATATATATATTGTAAGACAACGTTTCGGCTGCAAGACACCTCTTTTACTTGCCGCGCCTTTGCCCCACAACACAGGTCATACTGATGATGATGAGTATGTACATATGGTAAGATGGCGCGTATGAATAATGCTCACACTTATTTCCCCTCCACGCGTGAGCGGCCAGCCCGGACGCGTCTTAGACGGAAACGGAACGTCGAACGAATGGCTTCAGACGTGATACGTGGACAATCTGTGAACCACGACAGCGACGTTCTGAAGAAAGGTCGTTGGGAGTGACACGATAGTTCACTGGGGACGTTTGTTCATTGATTGTATAGGGCCCAATGAAGCGTGACTGAAGTTTGTCACACAATCTTGGAGTACGAATAGGCGTCCAAAGCAACACTTCGTCCCCCGGACTGAAGGAGACGTCGCGATGAGAGCTGTCGTAGCGTTGCTTGCGGTCTTGCTGATTGGCTTCTGTATTAAGGCGAGCCCGTTGCCGACATTTTTCGAGCCTTGTGATGAACTGCTCTGATACGGTTGCCGAGGCGTCGGTTGGCACATTTAGGAAAGAGACGTCGATGGTGAATGTCGGTGAACGACCGTACACGAGGTAGAAAGGTGAGTGGCCAGTAGTTTTTTGAACAGCGGTGTTATGGGCAAACGTCACAAAAGGCAAAATGGTATCCCAGTTGTCGTGGTTTGGTGCGATGTACATCGACAGCATGTCTGTAAGTGTCCGATGAAATCTCTCTATCAGCCCATTAGTTTGGGGGTGGTAGGCTGACGTCGTCTTATGTACTGTACCACAGGTTGTGAGCAGGGTTTCGAATATGGTGGACAGGAACGTCTTGCCGCGATCACTCAGGAGAACGCGAGGTGCACTGTGACGCAATACAATGGCGTTGAGAAACAAGTCTGCGACGTCTGAAGCAGGACTTGTGCGTAGCGCAGCAGTCTCTGCGTACCTTGTCAGGTGGTCGACGGCAGTCACAATCCAACGATTACCTGCTGGCGTGATTGGGAGAGGTCCGAGTAGGTCTATGCCAACGATGGCAAAAGGAGTCTCGGGACACGGGATAGGTTGCAGAAGGCCAGCAGGAGACGAAGTTGGTCGCTTCCGCCGTTGACACAGATGACAAGATGCAACGTACTTGGCCACAAAGGTAGAGATGCCCGGCCAGAAGAAACGGTTTCTGATGCGGGTTTGTGTTTTGTGAAATCCCAAGTGGCCTGCACATGGGTCATCGTGAAAGGCTTCGAGGACTTGATGACGTAGAGAACGCGGAAGTACTGGAACCCAGCGGTGTCCATCAGTAGTGTAAACGTAACAATAAAGCACATTGTTATCAAGCTTAAATTGCCGTAGTTGTCGGCGTAATCTAGCATTAGGAGTAGGTGACATGCCATTTAGGCGTTGGATAATGCGATGGCAATATGAATCATCACGCTGGCGTGTGGCGAACTCGGTGTAGCGATTTGAAGCCGGCGTTTCGATAACCGCAAGGTGTGATAATGTGAGGGGTGACGCAGTGCCTTGCCCACCAGACGAGCAATCAGCTGACGTACTTTATGATGACAGTGGAATGGGGCAGCGAGAGAGAGCATCTGCAACTTGGTGTGTTTTGCCAGACTTGTAGACGACGTCAAAATCGTACTCTTGCAGGTGGAGCATCCAACGACCGAAGCTACCAGACAAGTTTCTCAGTGTCGATAGCCAGCACAAGGCATGGTGTTCTGTAATCACTGTGAAGTGGCGTCCGCAAAGATACGGTCGAAATTTTTGTTTGGCCCAAACGACAGCGAGGCACTCCTGCTCAGTTATGGAGTAGTTCTGTTCAGCACGACTAGCATACGCTATAACTCTTTTCCGTGAAGTGGCATCCCGCTGTAGAAGAACTGCACCAATGCCATGGCCGCTCGCGTCGGTGTGCAGACATGTAGGTGCGTTCTCGTCGAAATGGCACAGAACAGGGTCAGACGTTAAAGCATTCTTGAGAGCTTGAAAGGCACGCTCGCAGTCGTCGTTCCAAGCGAAAGTTGATCCGGATGTCAGCAGCTTGTGCAGTGGCGACGCGATGGCAGCAAAATGACTAATGAAGCGGCGGAAGTAAGATGCCAGGCCCAGGAAACTTCGTAGGTGTTTCTGATTTTCTGGCTGAGGGAAGCGTATCACGGCAGCAAGCTTGTCAGGATCCGCACGAACGCCCTCTTTGCTGACAAGGTGGCCCAACACCTTGATGTTCTTGTCGGCGAAATTGCATTTTTTTGTATTTAGCTGAAGTCCAGCACTGGAAATACACGTCAAAACTTCGTCCAAGCGATCAAGATGCTGACGAAAAGAAGAGGAGAAAATTACGATGTCATCTAGATAACAGAGACATGTTTTCCATTTTAGGCCGCGTAGAACTGTGTCCATCATGCGTTCAAACGTGGCAGGGGCGTTACATAACCGAATGGCATGACGTTGAAGTCGTACAGCCCGTCTGGTGTTGCAAAGGCAGTTTTTTCTTTGTCCGCTTCGTGCGAATAACCAGACTGTAAATCTAGGCTGGAGAAAAATTCAGCGCCTTGCAGAGAGTCAAGTGCGTCGTCGACTCTTGGCATCGGGTAGACGTCTTTGCGCGTGATCTTATTAAGTGCTCGATAATTGACGCAGAATCGCACCAAACCATCCTTCTTTGGACTAGCACCACAGGTGATGATCACGAGCTGGACGAAGGCCGAATAACATCTCGCTGGAGCGTATCAGCAACGTTGTCCTCTGTGATTTTCCGCTCTGCGGACGACACTCGATATGGGCGGCGGCGTACGATTCTATTGCCCTCAGTTTCAATTAGATGCACGGCGACAAAAGTGCGACCCAGAAACTTGGAATATACATCGAATGAAGCGCTGTGTTTTTGAAGCACACACAAAAGTTCTTTCTTTTGCGCTGATGTGAGATCGGGATTTATTGTGGCTTTTAAAGCAGCTGTTGTAGCCTGGTCATCAGTACTCGTAGATAACGATGGCGAGTCTCCGTGAAGGGGCACCAGAGAAAGTGGTTCGGTATCTGTGAAGCAAACCACACTGGTGCCCTGGGGCAGTGCTACAGGCAATGAAGTGGTGTTAACTGCCGTAACTAATGCTCTGCCATCACAAAAGCGCACCAGGCTAGGAGTGATGGTAAGTCCACTAGAGATGTAACGTCCGCACGGTGCTAGGAACACATCACCAGGTATCGGTCTTATCTGATGTCAGAGTTAGAATATGCTCATTACCTGGAGGAATAAAACAGTCATCAGCGTTGACGAAACGCTGACTATGGGCATAGTTATCAGACGAAAGCGCAGTATCTGACATGTGAATGACCCTCTGACGGCAAGATATCACGGCTGAAGCTGAGGAGAGAAAGTCCCATCTTAAAATGAGCGCATTGGTACACGATGACAGAACAAGGAACTGTATATGGTGAAGGATGCCCTCAATAAAAACTCGTACCGTGCAAACACCAGAAGGCTGAACAAAAACCGCATTAGCACAGCGAAGAGGAGGGCCATCATACGGTGTCTTCACTTTGCGCAAACGGGAACACGAGTCCACACTAATAACTGAGAGCGATGCACCTGTGTCCACCAACGCTTCAGTCCATATACCCTCAACACACCCTGAAAGTACATTTGAGGGGCGTTCCGGAGGAGTTCGATGCAGTCCGCCAAATGCAGCTTTCCCTCCTGAAGCTGCACTGTTTAGTTTTCCGGGCGATGATCAGACGCCGTGGTAGCCGGACGAAGTGGTGACGAGGAAAGGCGCATAGGTGACGGGGAGTGACGGCGCGAGGAGCGGAAGGTACTGGCTGCATCGAAGTGCTGTGGAGAGGGTGAGCGGCGTTGGTAAAGTTGGTATGGGTGATGACGTTGTGGAGAGGGGCAAACTCATCCCTCTCGTAGTCACCATTGCCACGCCTTTCGTCTTGTTGACGTCGACGACAGAACCGTGAGATGTGACCGCGTATGCCGCAATAATAGCAAATAGGTCGAGATGGACGCCAGGCTTGAAACGAAGGAGGCGTTGCTCTTTGGGCAAGGACATTCAGTGAAGGCTGCATAGTTGACCCATACTGCGGTGATTGCTGAGGAGGTGACGCTGCAACCACCTGAGCGTACGTCGGCTTTGGAGTGGTATGCGAGCTCGGGACTTGCTCACACGTCATGGACGCTAGTTCCTTCCTCACAATGTTGCGGAGGCTGCCAGTAGAAGGCGTCATGCGGAGCTCATAAGATTACGAGGTGGCTTGGAGTTGCAGCTCCTCACGGATCATAGACGGTATCAACGCACGGAGCTCACCGTCATGCGTTGGCCTGATATATGCTGTTTCAGGTTGCAAACGGATAAGATGAAGGTCATCGAGTCGCTGACACGTATTGATGACATCGGTGACCGTGGTCGGGTTCCTTGCCGCCAGAGCGTTAAATGCGACAACGCCTATGCCCTTGAGCAGGTGGCGAACGCGGTCATGTTCCGCCATCGAGCTGTCGACGCGACGGCATAGGGCGAGGACATCTTCAATGTACGAAGTATAGGACTCGCCGGAGTGCTGGACACGTTCAGCAAGCTTCCGTTTGGCGATGTCTGCACGTACAGAAGGGTTGACAAATATCTGACGGAGCTGCTGCTTAAAGGATGGCCAGTCTGGGAAGTCCAGCTGATGGTTGAGAAACCATGTCTTAGCGACACCCGTCAGGTACAAAGGTACACGGGATAGCTTCACAGAATCATGCCAATAGTTAAGCGCACTCACACGGTCGTACTCATCCAACCAGTCTTCAACGTCTTCACCGCGAAGGCCGGAGAACATCGGGGGATCTTTCTGAGGGGCGGTGACAGTCCAAGAAGGCATGCCCAGGGGTGCAGGCGAGGTGGATGGAGCCGTGTTGTTGTGCTCGTCTTGCGACATTACCGTAGGCTGACTGCGCAGACGGCGACCCGACCGGAGCTCCAGGAATGGTTTGTAGACGAAGATTACGAAAAAGCGCTGCAGGGAGAGGACCAGGGGATCGGAAAGCACTCTACACCACTTGTAAGACAACGTTTTGGCTGCAAGACACCTCTTTTACTTGCCGAGCCTCTGCCCCACAAAACAGGTCATACTGATGACGATGAGTATGTACATATGGTAAGATGGCGCGTATGAATAATGCTCACAATATATATATTGATACAAAACAGCCGGTAAACACGGCTGCATGAAAGAGGAGGACGAAGACAGTTTTCTTTGGATGCTGGTCTGGCACCATCTTGCTCGTCGAGTTCTGTGCGCTGTAAATAGATCAATAAACAAGTTACTCGTAACAGTATTGGTGAAGGTGGACGACCCCCGTACCTCGACGGAGACGCGCAGCGGTCGCACCATCGGCGACCTTTCGACTGCTTCGACTGCTGGTACTTCCTCTACGCTGTCCTCATCAGTCCAAGCCACCACCTACGTCACACTCCCGCACCTCCGGGATCCCGGCACTTTCTCCGGTAATGGTACGATCGATCTCGACACTTGGCTGAAGCGGTACGAGCGCGTCAGTGCAACTCACCGCTGGGATCCCACGCTCATGCTTGCCAACGTGCTTTTCTACCTGGACGGCACTCCCCGAACATGGTTTGAAAGCCACGAAGCTGACATAACGAGCTGGGATCTCTTCAAAGAAAAGATACGTGACCTGTTTGGCGATTCATCTGGTTGTCAGCTCGCTGCGAAGAAGACTCTTGCCACACGGGCCCAGTCTTCTACCGAATCGTACGTCTCCTACATTCTTGACGTTTTGGCCTTTTGTTTCAAGGCCGACCAGTCCATGTCGGAAGACGAAAAGGTTAACCACGTCTTGAAAGGCATTGCCGAGGATGCCTTCAACCTGCTGGTTTTTAGCAACGTCTCCAGCATCGACACCATGCTTAAAGATAGCCGACGTCTCGAACAAGCTAAAGCCCGCCGTGTAGCCCAAAACATCGTGCGCCTTCCGAACACAGCGGCCACTTCTTCGTGTGACGACGCCTTCCACCAGGCCCCTCTATGTGACAACCTCACACGCATCATTCGTCGAGAGGTCGAGGCAGCACAACCGGTAGCCACGCCACTACCGACGCCTGCGCCTTCCCCGACCACGATTTCTTTGATACAAGCCATCGTTCATCAAGAGCTATCGAATGTCGGCCTACATCCTGTTCCTGCCGTATACTCTGCTGCACCTTCTTTTCGTCGCCCTTCTGCTTCTCGCATACAACGCAATCCGTCCGAATGGCGTACCATTTATGACTGGTCCATATGTTTCAACTGTCGACGCGTTGGTCATATCGCACGTCACTGCCGCAGCCGCTGGGCTCCACCGTCCCATTATGCACCTCAGTATCACACCACTACTGCTCGCCAGTCGTTCCCATTACTTTCTCCATCAACGCCGACCACATTTTCCGCTCCTACAGCACCTCTGAGCAGACCTCACTACGACCGGTCACCGTCCCCTGTCCGTCGTCAGTCCCGGTCACCCCCACAATGCCGTGCTGCCTCCCCGACCTATTCGCAGCATCTCCGACCGGAAAACTAGGCCGTGCAGCTTCTAGAGGTGGAGCTGTGTTGACGACCTTCGTAAGAAATCCTTGATTAAGGTTAACAAGGAACCGGAACCTTTTGGACGTTACTGTCGACAATGTTCGTGTCAGTGCGTTGATAGATACTGGCGCGCATGTGTCCTATATGAGTGCTAACCTTCGCCGCCGACTTAGAAAAGTTGTCACGCCCGCCCTCAATTGAGCTGTACGAGTCGCCGACGGAGGAACCGCCGCAATTCTTGGCATGTGCTCTGCGCGAGTGTCTATTGGGGAGAGAAGCACTGTCGTTCTTTTCGCCGTTATCGAACATTGCCCTCATGAACTCATTCTTGGTATGGATTTTCTAGCCACGCACTCTGCCCTCATAGGCTGTTTAGCTGGCTCTCTCCATCTCGATTTACCCCTCTTTTCCGACCCGCCTAGCCCACCGCAACCCAGCTTCTGCTGCATTGATTTCACGCGCCTCCCTCCTAACTCTGTCACACATGTCGACTTATCCTCCACGCCACCAGTGCCTGATGGTGATTACATGGTGGCCCCGATTCCTGCAGTGATGCTTACGCATGGGGTTGCTGTGCCGCATATGATTCTGACGGTTAAGAAAAACCGCACCTTCCTTCCACTGGTCAACTTTTCACTCACCACCCAAGTTTTGCCACAGGGTGTCTCCCTGGCCAAAATTACTGCTCTCCAAGATGACCATGTCGAGCCCTTCAGAGTTGACGATTGCTGCAACTCAGTCAGTGGTTTCACTCCATCACGTTCTTGGGGTGCCGACATCGAGCGAATGGTGTCATCGGATCTCACGTCTGAGCAAGCTGCAGCGCTTTGCCACGTTCTTGAGGGCTATCGTAGCATTTTCGACTTTGCCAGCAACTCTTTAGGCCAAACGACCATTGTCACCTATCGCATAAATACTCCCGTTCCGAAGATCACAAAGGATGTCCGCAGTTTTGTGGGGTTGTGCTCATATTTCAGACGCTTTTTTAAGGACTTTGCGACCATTGCATGCCCACTCAGACCTCTTGAAGAAAGACGACTCGTTTACCTGGGGTCATGACCAAGCGTCATCGTTTTCGCAACTTACGACACTGCTTACAACGCCACCAATCTTGGCTCACTTTGATCCATTAGCCCCAACCGAGGTTCACACGGACGCCAGTGGACACGGCATAGGAGCTGTGCTATTGCAGCAACAACGCGGACACGACCGTGTTATAGCACACGCAAGTCGACTGCTATCTCCAGCCGAGCGCAACTATTCCATCACGGAGTGCGAGGGCCTCGCCCTTGTATGGGCAGTCGCCAAGTTTCACCCATACCTGTACGGGCGCTCATTCCGTGTTGTCACGAATCATCACGCGCTCTGCTGGCTAGCCTCCCTGAAGGACCCTACGGGACGTCTCGCTCGTTGTGCTCTACGCCTTCAAGAGTACACGTTCTTTGTAATGTACAAAACAGGGCGATTACATTAGGATGCGGATTGTTTATCCCGCAACCCTGTTGACGAAGCAACTGATACCGACGCTATCACGCACATTTTTTTCCGTGTCGCAGATGTTAAACATTGGCGAAGAGCAACGTCGGGATGCTTCTTTACGAGCCATCATTGACAAACTGGAGTCAACGCCTCGCGACCCGTCCCTACGAATGTTTTTGGTGAAAGACGGGATCCTATATCGCCGAAACCTTGATTCTTTTGGATCAGACTTACTTCCTGTCATCCCAGCGCACCTGCGTTCCACTGTCCTGCATCAACTTCATGACGCTCCCATGACGGGTCATTTGGGCGTTTCTCGCACGTACGATCGGGTACGATGTCGGTTTTTTTGGGCTGGACTTGCCCACTCTGTTCGACGCTATGTCGCCGCTTGTGAGCCCTGTCAGCGTCGCAAAACGCCGTCTGCCCTCCCAACCGGCTACCTTCAGCCGATCGACGTTCCCGACGAGCCTTTCTTTTGAGTTGGTCTCGTCCTGTTGGGCCCTTTTCCACTCTCCACAGCCGAAAATAAATGGATTGCTGCTGCCACGGACTACGCGACGCGGTACGCAATCACACGAGCACTCCCGAACAGCTGCGCTACCGACGTTGCGGACTTTCTGCTGTACGGCATAATATTAGTGCACGGTGCTCCCCGCCAACTTCTCACCGACTGTGGCCGCACGTTCTTATCAGCTGTCGTTCATGAAATCCTGAGGTCTTGCCATACCAAGCACAAATTTACTACTTCGTACCATCTCCAGTCAAATGGCCTCACAGAGCGCCTTAACAGGACCCTAACCGATATGCTTGCCAAATACGTTGCGCCAGACCACCATGATTGGGACATTCATTTGCTGTATGTGACGTTCGCCTACAATTCATCTCGTCGCAACGCTGCCGGATATTCACCCTTCTATCTACTATATGGCCGGGACCCAACTTTACTTTTAGACACGTTACTACCTGTGGCCACTGAATATGCTGGGGAAGCCATTGTCCGCGCCGACCACGCGCACCAAGTCGCCCGTAACCGTCTACAGGCTTCACATGCGCGCCAACAACAGCTCTACAATTCTCACCATAGGGACGTGCACTTTTCCCCGGGTTCTCTTGCTCCTCTCGTCACCTACTCGGCGTGTGGGACTGTCTGATAAACTGTTGTCGCCCTACACTGGACCATTCCGTATCGTTCGCCAAGTGACAGACGTCACGTACGAGATTGTTCCAACCGATCCAACAAAGTCATCGTCAGCTCCGAGCGACACCGTTCACGTGGCTCGGCTAAAGCCCTATTACCCCCCTTCGACATCATCTGCGTAAATTTAGCACCTGGACGGTGCTTCTACCGCCAGGGGTTATGATACAAAACAGCCGCTAAACACGGCTGCATGAAAGAGGAGGACGAAGTCAGTTTTAGTTGGATGCTGGTCTGGCGCCATCTTGCTCGCCGAGTTCTGTGCGCTGTAAATAGATCATTAAACAAGTTACTCGTAATAATAATAATAATAATGATAATATATATATATATATATATATATATATATATATATATATATATATATATATATATATATAGATATATATACGCGTACTGCGGTAAACAAACTTTTGCAGCATGCCAAAACAAAGATGACGAAGCCCGATAAGACTAGAGTCATGCCCTCCGTATCACTCGATCATCACCCTCAGATTCGAGGCAGCTCACTTAGCTTCAACTGTTGTGAAGCAAGTTGAACTGCTACCCTCGGGTTTTAAATGCGGCGCATTGTATAGTTGCACCTACTCGCAAGTACTGCGTCAGTGGCGTCTTCGACACCCCCACTACCCTTGCCCGCGTCTCGTGCCAACTGTCGCTCCCCCCGTCCTCTCTCGCCTCGCAAGGTGGACTAAGGCAGCATCTGGTCGTTGCACAACCGTTCATGGGCAACTCTTCGTCATTGAATAAGTAAGAGTAATAAAGACGAAATAACAATTAGGCATTCCCAAACCATACCTAACTACGCAACATTTACACAATACCAGCACCACTCTGAGATGCCTTTACTCGAGCTACTCCCGAGGGAAGCAGCGGGCGGCTTTTTTTCTGTTTTTTTATTCTCGCGTTATGCTTGCACTCCAACTTTATGAGGGTATCAGCTGTAAAGGTGAATATGTAAGGCCTACTGAGGGAACGCGGCTCATTATAAGAGCTACCGAACGTCAGACACGATTTGATATCTCGTGCGCGATGAGCTCGCGCATATAGCACAAGCGTAAACGCACACTCGAAGCACTCTACGGAACGTAACACGCATTCAAGCGGTGCGCGTGAAAGAAAACCATGCATCTCTGAATTTATAAAGAGCCAGTTGGATTTAGTGGCTCGAATAAACACCATTCTAATAAAGCGAGAAAAGCAGAACAAACCCGAAACCATCATGACGATGTGAAAGTTTGCTAGAAATGCACAGACGTGATAATGATGCCTTCCCGATGCGTCAATCGCAGGCAGCGACCCTTTGATAATGTCCGCAGCTCCGCTGGAAGCAACCGACAACGCAATGCTCACCGCGGTATGACTAATGCGAGTGTGAACATCCAACAACCGCAGCTACGTGTCTCATACACAAGGAATGAAAACAAAGTAGTTTACACATACAACCAAAGCTGGACTTTTACAGTGTGAGTAGACGGCGAGCTATCATTACTGCAGTCGATAGCATACGTCGACGCAAGACTGGGTACTCACGAGACACTGCAATGTCCGAGGCGCAGTAGAGGCAGGAACTTGGCGAGGTAGCCCTTCCTCGCAGCCTTGTTTGCAGAGATCCACTCCAGGAGGGCACTGAAGGTGTCCTCCACCTCGCTCCGGGCGTATAGCCGGTCGTCATTGAGGATGGTACGGACCTCTTCTGCCGTCAGTTCCCCAAACTGTGTGTTGTTCTTCCATACCTGCATCAACGTGCAGACGCGTACCCTTATGAAATTGATTGTTGATTTTTCATTGTCAGACTGTGATCGAATGATCGACTTTACTGATCATGAATGGTTCCGCAATACTCATTGACTTGGTTCAATACTTCGTCGAAAATATTTATGTTCAGCATTTGGCCATAAAATGTCATTGACTCATTTTCATTGAAATACCATTGAGGAAGTATTTCGTGAACAACATTTCTTTATTATTCTTTATTCGAAGTATACCTGCAGCGCCCGAAGGCGTTATAGCAGGGGGGTTACAGATTCGAAAGAAACAAATTTTCATTTACAGCAGACACTTGTACACTTGTGAGCCCATTCCACTCATGTATTGTTCTGACAAAAAAAGAATTTGCAAAAATTCCAGTCCTGGGACGGTATTCCCTCAGTTTAAAAGGATGATCAACTCGATTTAACAAATATTACGGCGTCTGTAAATACATATCCTTATTGATTCTAGTTTTAATAATAAATAATAGATATAAAAGTTTTAATCGCAATTTTCTTCTACGCGATGAAAGCAGCTCCCAATTCAATTCTTGTTTCATAGCAGTAGAGCTTTCCCGCCATTGATACCGTCCCAGGACGAACCTTGCCGCCCTGTTCTGTATTTTTTTTATCTTATCACTATGATATACCTGCGCCGGATCCCACACAGCGCAGGCGTACTCTAAGACTGGTCGTACATACGTAAAATACGCACATTCTTTAAGTCGCTGATGCGAACATCGTAAGTTACGCTGTATAAATTTTAACACCCTCGCAGCTTTCGCGACAACATAATCAACATGTACATTCCATGAACAGTCAGAAGAAAAGAACACACCCAGGTATTTGTAAGTTGTCTTCGTGGTAACCGGCACACCATTTATACAATATCTAAATTCGATCTTGTTTGTCTTCTTTGAAAAACAAAGGTTAATGCACTTATTAAAATATAAAAACATTTTCCACGTTGTACACCAGTCATGAATACGCACCAAGTCATTTTGAAGTTGAAAGGAATCCTGCTCACTCTTAATTTTTCGGTAGACTATGCAGTCATCGGCAAAAAGCCGGATAGACGATGAAATACCAACCGAAATATCACTGATATAAATTAAAAACAACAAAGGACCCAAAACGGAGCCCTGTGGCACACCTGATGTCACGTCAACATAACTGGATGCTTTTCCATTCAAAACAACACATTGGCGACGATGCTTTAAATAATTTTCTATCCAGATTATCACATTTAGGTCTAAATTCAATAACTTAGGTTTTCGCAAAAGGAGCGCATGTGAAACCGAATCAAAAGCTTTTTGAAAATCAAGAAAAATACAGTCAATTTGCCCATTTTCGTCAATACTAGAGGATAAATCATGATAAAATTCAACCAGTTGCGTGGTACAAGATAGTCCTTTACGGAATCCATGCTGATTTTTTATTAACAATTTGTGGTGTGTTATATAACGCATTATTTCCTTGTAGAAGATGTGCTCAAGTACTTTGCAGGCAATTGATGCTAATGAAATTGGTCTATAGTTGACAGCTTCCTTTTTGGGTCCACTTTTGTGGATCGGCACAACGTGGGCCATCTTCCAGTCATCTGGTAAGACACCGGTAGATAAAGACTTCGAGTAAATTAAATGAAGATACATGAAAACAGGAGAAGCACAATGTTTGTAAACACGCAGAGGAATGCTGTCAGGACCATTCGCTTTTGTTTCATCGAGATTACTGAGAAAGGCTTGAATGCCGTCCACGCTAAGCTCAATAGGCTGCATTAAGGGTACGGGATATACAAATGGGATATTTTGTTGAGCACTTAGCAATAAAAATTTTACTGTATCATTTCTATCAAAATTGACGAAATATTTTGTAAACATTATTTCTGTTAGCGCATTTCAATAACTTTTTATTGTCTAATTTCTATAAAAAACGATGGACGAAATATTTCGAAAGAATTATTTTGTAGAGACTAGTGGAGCACACCATGATGGATGCCCTCGACTGCCTGCGCGTCGTCAGTGAGCTGAATGCTATTCCATTGGCACTGCAAATAACAAACATTGCTGGAAATGTCATGGTAAGTATAGTAAAGTAATAATGCTCTAATATAGTTGCTGCCTTAACCTTCTCAAAATGTGTTGCTCGATTGGCATGTAAACGGCAAATACACAAGCGGTAATGCATGTGCGGGATACTTATCAACAGTGTTTTCTTCAAGCCAATAGTAATTTAAATCGTTTTTTATAGCTTCTATGGGCCAAATGAAAAATGTCTCTCTATCTCTCTTTCCTTTTTCTTTTTGTATTAGCTGGAACAAAAATGCAAGATGCGCATGTTGTAATCATATTTAAGATATACTTTGTTTTTATACAGCTAAAATATACAACAGTATTACAGCAATACATGCAACAGTAATAAATACAACTGAAATACCACATTTGTGAGGACATACAGTAACTAACTACTAGACGATCGACCAAAAACTATTTCATATTCTCATATGTTTAGATAAGAGGAAGCCTTAGCTTTGCAAGAGATTCTGCATAAGAACCAGACAGATTCGCAGCTATCAGTGATAACGTTTTAGCACATTGCTGAGTGCACAGCCTTTTAGTATTACTAAGTGCTACACTGTTGCTCGTGAGCACGACATCTATTACTAGTTATTTGAAATGCAATGAAACGTGCACATTGCGAATATGGCTCAAAATTTTCAGTGTGTTGATAGGTACAGAGATGCTTGTGTTCTGGATTTGCCTTAATTACATGCTTCTCGTTGTTTATTAAATTTTTTGCACATTCTGAATGACATTCCCATTTTCAATGCTCATTCAGTGTTCTAGCGCATTCAAAGTTTCAATGAATTGATTCATATTGTGACATCACGTGTTATTGCCACAAATGTTGCGGTGGATGCTTTTTTTTCATTTTCTCCCTCTTTGCTTATAGTCCAAGACATTACTGGGAGGCAGGTCGCAAAGGAATGAATACCTTCTGCTGCATGCATTTAGCGATCGCAACTACATATGCCCCGACAAGGTGTTCAAAAAACAGGGCACCAAGGTACGTCCATATAGCAGCAGCTTACTAGACGGCTTCATCAACAATGCTTGCCTCAAGAGGCAAACATTTTTCATGCACTGGCACTGCATGCATTGAAGGAAGTTTGATCTTTACTTATTTTTATGACAACAGTGGGCTAATGCCCCTAAAATATGAAGAGCCTCTAGAAGTGGCTTTCAGGTGTTCCAGTAGTTGCGAAAATTCGTTGAGAGCTACGGGATGGAGTCAAGTGAATTTAGTTTGCCACACTTCATTTCGCTAGGTAAAATGAGCTTTAGTGTGGTTAGCAGTACTAGGATTAAATTTAGCAAAGTGATTTTCAGCGTGCAGCTAAAAGCTCTACTTAACCCTGCAAGCGATACGCCAGAATTCCTGCAAAACTATCAAGTGTACTTTTGTGTACATTTCAACACCACGAACCCGAGCTAACGGGGGAGTTTCGACTCCCTCCCACGCCTAGCCGTGCGTGGCTTTGCCGTGTCCGAGGAAAAGGGGATCCTGGGGGTTGAGCCGACGCTGGGTGATTGGACCGTTAAGGCCCCCCGGCAGAGGCAACACACCCCTTTGGCCCCGGCTTCACGTAGACGGCACACCTGAGCTGACCCACCCAGGGGAATCGGCAGTCGCCTTTTCCTATCTCTCTCTCCCTACATCTTCGTCTTTATCTCTTACTATTTATCTGTCCTGTCTTCTACTCTCTTCCGTTTACTTCCAAACTTCCTGGCGGCTAGGGTTAACCCTGTGAATAGCCTACCTTGGTCTAGGCGCATTGGGTTATAGTGGCGTTGTACGGCTGGCGTCTGCAGGTTTCAGCATTTGTAAACTTGTAGCGTCCCCTCGTTGGGCTCCGTGGTGGGTGGCCGCCAACGCTGCTGAACAACAATAAGGAAGACATGCATGGAGCATTCCCACTACTGTCTGATCGTACCGGCTTAAAGCCGGTACGCACCGATGATCTCACCAGAGAAGGATTGGCCACTCTGGTGCAGTATCTGGCCACCCCCTCCCGTAGGCATTCGTCAATTAACTCACGGCCCTCAGTCCCCACCAGCTGCGGAGCAACTGACCACGGCGGCGGTCAGATCTGCAAAGCAGCAGAGGGTGCTAGGAATCTCTGGATATGGACAGGCCACCATTGGAACTTGAACTTAGCAACGTTTAACGTTAGAACGTTATCTAGTGAGGGAAGTCTAGCTGTATTATTCGAGGAGCTAGAAGGCAATAAATGGGATATAATAGGGCAGAGTGAGGTTAGGAGGACAGATGAGGCCTATACTGTGCTACAGAATGGGCACGTCATTTGCTATCGAGGCTTGGCAGACAGAAGAGAACTGGGAGTAGGGTTTCTAATTCACAGAAACATAGCTGGCAACATAGAGGATTACTATAGCATTAACGAAAGGGTGGTAGGCATTGTAATTAAACTGAATAAAAGATACAAAATGAAGGTAGTACAGGCTTACGCGCCTACATCCAGCCAAGATGACGCTTCAGTTGAAAGCTTCTATGAAGACGTGGAATCCGCAATGAGTAAGGTGAAAATACAGTATACTATAGTAATGGGCGACTTTAATGCAAAGGTAGGGAAGAAGCAGGCTGGAGACCAGGCAGTAGGAGATTATGGCATCGGCTCTAGAAACGCCAGAGGAGAGCTACTAGTAGAATTCGCAGAACGCAATAATCTGCGTATTTTGAATACCTTCTACCGAAAACGAGAAAACCGCAAGTGGACATGGAGGAGCCCTAATGGCGTAAATAAGAACGAAATAGACTTTATAATGACTGCACACCCAGGAGTCGTGCAGGATGTGGAAGTGGTTGGCAAGGTAAGGTGCAGTGACCATAGAATGGTACGGGCTCGAATCCGCCTAGCCTTGAAGAAGGAACGACAGAAACTGATACGCAAGAAGCCAATCAATGAGCTAGCACTGAGAGGGAAAGTACAGGAATTCAGAGTGTCACTGCAGAATAGGTACTCTGCTCTTAGCGAGGAAACCAACCTTAGCGTAGATACAATGAATGATAATCTGACGAGTATCATCACGGAGTGTGCAGTGGAAGTTGGAGGCAGGGTAGCTAGACAGGACACCGGCAAGCTTTCCCAGGAAACGAAGAACCTAATTAAGAAGCGTCAAATCATGAAAGTGTCAAGTACAACAGACAAAATAGAACTGGCAGAGCTTTCGAAGTTGATTAATAGACGTAAAGTATGAGATGTAAGAAGGTATATTGATTGATATGAGGGGTTTAACGTCCCAAAACCACTATATGATTATGAGAGACGCCGTAGTGGAGGGCTCCGGGAATTTAGACCACCTGGGGTTCTTTAACCTGCACCCAAATGTCAGCACACGGGCCTACAACATTTCCGCCTCCATCGGAAATGCAGCCGCCGCAGCCGGGATTCGGACCCGCGCCCTGCGGGTCAGCAGCCGAGTACCTTAGCCACTAGACCACCGCGGCGGGGCTTGTAAGAAGGTATAACATGGAGAGAATTGAGCACGCTCTGAAAAACGGAGGAAGCGTCAAAGCAGTGAAGAGGAAACTTGGGATAGGCAAAAGGCGGATGTATGCACTAAGGGACAAAGAAGGCAAAATAACTACCAATATGGATAGGATAGTTAAAATAGCGGAGGAGTTTTACAGAGATCTGTACAGTAGCCGAGACAACCACGACCTTAATACTATAAGAACTAGCAGTAACCCAGACGACACCCCACCGGCAATGATAGAAGAAGTCAGAAAAGCTTTGGAGAGCATGCACAGAGGCAAAGCTGCTGGTGAGGATCGGGTAACATCAGATCTGCTGAAAGATGGAGGACAGATTGTGTTAGAAAAACTAGCCACTATATTTACGAGGTGTCTCCTGACGGGAAAAGTACCAGAGTCTTGGAAGAACGCTAACATCATCTTAATACATAAGAAAGGAGATGACAAGGACTTTAAGAATTACAGGCCGATCAGCTTGCTCTCTGTAGTATACAAGCTATTTACAAAGGTAATTGCTAGCAGAGTAAAGAAAACATTAGAATTCAATCAACCAAAGGAACAAGCAGGATTTAGAACAGGCTACTCAACAATTGACCACATTCATACTATCAATCAGGTAATAGAGAAATGCTCAGAGTATAACCAACCACTATACATAGCCTTCCTAGATTATGAGAAGGCGTTTGATTCATTAGAAATATCAGCCGTCATGCAGACACTGCGGAATCAGGGCGTAGATGAAATATATATATAAACATTCTGGAAGAAATCTACAGGGGATCAACTGCTACCATAGTGCTTCATAAAGAAAGCAACAGAATACCAATAAAGAAGGGTGTAAGGCAGGGGGACACAATCTCCCCAATGCTATTCACTGCGTGCTTACAGGACGTTTTCAGAAGCCTAGAACGGGAAAACTTAGGGATAAGAGTTAATGGAGAGTACCTCAGTAACCTGCGCTTTGCCGATGACATTGCATTGCTGAGTAACTCAGGGGACGAATTGCAACTCATGATTACGGAGTTAGACAAGGAGAGCAGAAAGGTGGGTCTTAAAATTAATCTGCAGAAAACGAAAGTAATGTACAACAACCTCGGAAAGGAACAGCGCTTTGCGATAGGTAATAGTGCACTTGAAGTTGTAAAAGACTATGTCTACTTAGGGCAGGTAATAACCGCAGAGCCTAACCACGACATTGAAGTAACTAGAAGAATAAGAATGGGGTGGAGCACATTCGGCAGGCACTCTCAAATTATGACAAGTAGATTGCCACTGTCCCTCAAGAGGAAGGTATATAACAGCTGCATCTTGCCGGTACTTAGCTACGGAGCAGAAACCTGGAGACTCACAAAGAGGGTTCAACCTAAATTGAGGACGACGCAACGAGCAATGGAAAGAAAAATGGTAGGTGTAACCTTAAGAGACAAGAAGAGAGCAGAGTGGATTAGGGGACAAACGGGAGTTAAGGATATCATAGCTGCAATAAAGAAGAGGAAATGGACATGGGCCGGGCATGTAGCACGTAGACAGAATAACCGCTGGTCATTAAGGGTCACCAACTGGATTCTCAGAGAAGGGAAGCGGGGTAGGGGAGACAGAAGGTTAGGTGGGCAGATGAGATTAAGAAGTTTGCGGGTATAAATTGGCAACAGCAAGCACAGGACCAGGTTAACTGGCGGAACATGGGAGAGGCCTTTCTCCTGCAGTGGACGTAGATAGGCTGATGATGATGATGATTTCATAAAAAATTGAGACACGCGCCTGCTCATGTTCTCCAGCGCACGCGCGTGAAGGAGGAGAGAGGAGAAGGAGGAGGAATAAACGTTTATTTTCGAAATGGTGTAGCGGTGTAGGTTCCGCGTTCACCTTAGGTGGGAGGTCTCCTCATTCCAGGAATCCTCCAGCCTTCGCTGCCTCCTTGGCCCCGGCGACGAGACGTCGTTGTTGGTCCAGGTCCTCCGAGGCAAGATTGGCCTCCCACATTTCGAGAAGGTGTTCGTTTTCTTTACCAGCGTCACAGATGTTCGACGGAGGCGATAGATCTGTATTTCCATTGCATGGACACTCGAGGATCAGGTGGACCAACGTGTAAGGTATGGCGCAAATTGGGAAGATATATTTATGTAATGTTGGGTACAATCGGTGCATTAGTATGCCGTGTGTGTACGTGTTGCTCTGCAGTCTTCTCAGCATGGTGCAGTCCTCTTTGTTGAGCTTCTAGTGTGGTGGTGGATACTCTCTATGGTGTTGCCAGCCTATGGTGTTGCAGCATTGCAGAGTAAGTCTTAGGTACAGACTCAGCCTTCGCGGACTCAGTACTGGCGTCTAGAAAGCGAGAAGGGGTAGCCCAGCCCGGTAGGCATGATCGCGGGCCTCGGCATGAGCCGCCTCGTTTCCTTCCAGCCCTTCGTGCCCTGGAACCCATGTCACACAGTTGAACGACATCGGAGTGCTTCGGCGCTTCAATATCTAAATTGCTTGGGTAGACACACGACCTTTGCTGTAGTTTCGCATGACTGCTTGAGAGTCTGTAAATACCATAGCTGCATCGAAGCACGTTGTGGTAGCTGGGGCAATCGCCACCTCCTCTGCAGTTTCTGGACTTCGGGTGCAAATTGTGGAAGATGCGAGCTCTACACCACGAGTATCAACGACGCTCAAAGCGTAGGCGTCTCTACCAGGATACTTGGCTGCGTCAGTATATCTGGCGTTAGGATCTTGGCTGTGATTTCGTCGTAGAGCAATCACTCGTGTCTGGCTTATTTCCTTGTGATGTATGGGGTGCATATTGCGGGGAATTCGTGCGAAACAGAAAGATTCGCGGACGTTTGGCGGAATCCGTTCTTTTCGGACCGCCTATGTGTCACCTATAAAGGTTTTGCTATAGTTCTGCCGTTGTAGCACTGATCTTTTGTGGGTGACAGCTTTAGTCGTTCTAGCTGGCTAGCACGGTGGGCTTCGGCTAGTTCCTGCCAGGTATTGTGCACACCCATTTTCAGTAGTTTCGCAGTGGAAGCCGTAAATGGGAGCCCTAAAGCAATTTTGGCGGCCTTACAAATCATGATGTTCAGCTTCTCTACCTCTGCGTTCTTCAGGGCTAGGTAAGGAGTGCCATAGGTTGTTCGACTGCTGTGGAGAGCTTGCTCAACGCACAGTGTGCCTTGCTCTTTAAGGCCGCTTCTGCGGTTTGTGATTCGCCTGACAAGATGCGTGAATGGATTTAGCGTGCGCTGTAGTCGAGGGAGTGTGGCCGCACCTGACCCATCTTTGTGGATGGGTCAGGTGCGGATGGTTCAGGGCTTGTCACAGGTCTTGTATAGCATCGAGGAGGCTGGGTAACCTGATCAATGCAACGTTGAAAAGCAATGGCGAAATGACCAAACCCTGTGGAGTACCTCTGTTCGGTATTCAGAAAGTGTCGCTGCGAAGGTTGTAAATTCTCACTGTGGCCGTGCGATGCTTGAGGAAATTTCTCACGTAGTTGTAAAACTAAGGCCCACAGTCCAGATGTTCAAGATTGCAGAGGATTGCGTCGTGGCTGACGTGGTCGAAAGGCCCCTTTATATCAATCGCTACGATTGAAGATTTGCTTCTGGTGCTGAGGTGATCGATGAGGTCTTCCTAGAGAAAAAAGAATGTCTTGCGTTGATAGGTGTGGCCTGAATTCGAACATTGTGTTCGGAAAATATTTCTTGCCTTCGAGGTACGGCATTATCCTGTAGTGTACCTTGTGCTCAAATAGTTTCCCTACACACGAGGTAAGGTAAATGCGGCGCAGGTTCTCGATGCTGAGGGGCTTGTTGGGTTTCGGGATCATAGTAATCTCTGAATGTTTCCAGGTAGCCAGTATCTCTCCCCTCTCCCATAAAGCATTGAGATACTGAAGTAGGGCATCGGTGGCCTGCTGCGGAAGGTTGCGGAGATGCTTGTTCATAATGCGATCCTTCCCTGAGCTGGTGGTTTTAGAGGGTGTAGCTAGTGCTGCACCTAGTTCTGTCAACGTAAATGGTTCATCAAGTTCGGGGTTCGGTTTTCCGTTGTAGGCTTTGTCGTGTGCCGTCGTGGTTATAGGCGCGTCTCCAGACAGCTTCTTCTGGAGCTCTCGAAGGAGGTCCTCCTCTGATCCGGCATAATTGTGTATCAGCCCGCAAATATTTTGTCGCTGCGTCGTCCTTGTTGGGCTGTTGTCGAGATGAGCGCACAGAATGTGCCACGTTTTTTTTGTGCTTAAAGCTCCTTGTAGTGCGTCGCAAAATGCAGACCAGTTCTGTTTTCCTAACCTCTCTGCATATTCCTGCGCTTGTTCAGTGAGCAGGGTGAAAGACACATAATGTGCGGCTACAAGGGTACAACGCCCACGTCTAAACAAAGCTTACAGCCATCCTTACAAGAAAGACTCTCATGGTACTGGAATTAGAACCAGTAAACACACTTCTCAAGCACATTGTGGTAGAAGTAATGCCGGAAAAGAAATTGCTAAACAGACTCATTGTTGTGAGCGTGTACAGCCCCCCAAAAAATCAACTGCCAGAATTTGACCTTCTGGTTCGAGAACTGAAGAAACGCGCTGGTAGCCATCAAGTTGTTATAATGGGAAATTTTAACGCCCCTCACATGGCTTGGGGCTACCATAACACAACAAAGAAAGGTGCCCTAGTACACGACACGGCTCAGCAGCACAGATTGACCTTGTGGAATGATCCACTCCAGACAACAAGAGTAGGGAATAGTGCCGCCAGAGACACAAACCCCCATCTCACGCTCACGTTAATTGTGCGTTCAGCGGAGTGGAGCTGTCTCCCAGAAACTCTGGGAAGCGATCACCACATCATCGAGTTAACCGTAGCTCATACTCGCAAGCCCACGAGGATTGGCACGGCCTAAATAACAGTGGGGTTCATTCCGAGGTGCTCTAAATGTTGAGGCCACCATTGATGACGTAGACGATTGGGTGAGGAAGTTCTTCGACATTGCGGACCAACAAAACAAAAGAATACAGCTGATTGAGGACTCATTAGCCGTTGACACGCACCTCCTTCCTCTCTGGGAAGCAAGAAGATCTCTTCTCAAGAGATGGAAGAGCAGAAGCTAAACAAAGAGGAGGGAAAAGGAAAAAATAAAACCTAGGCGAGAACCGTGGAAGCTGAGAAGTTTCGTGTTCGCGGTGCGGCCGCTCTATAGTGCATGCGGGACAGTACTAAAACACTCGCCTATATGTTGGTGCTCTTGTTCTACAAAACAAACTGAACTGATCATTTTAGGAAAGCATGACAAAAAAGAAACGAATGGAAAGCAGCGATACAGAGAAAGATCAAAATTGAAAATCGGTTGGTTGATTTTTGAATAATGGTTGCGTAATTTTATGATGAACATCAAGTACAGAAGTGAGAAATCAGGTGCAGAAGTCAGCAGGAGTGCGTATGCCACCGACATTTGCTCACTAATTTGAATATTAGGTACAGTTCTCATATTTCAGCATGGATTTGTAACAGTGAACCACGACCAAGAGAACCAGGAACCAGTGTACTGCTGTGGACATAATGTACCAGCTATAAAAATACCCATTTTTTAAAGAGCAACTGAATGAAGTAACAATGCAGATTTCTAGGTTCGTTTTGCACCTTTTCTTCACACCATCTGCATGCGGACGTTCGCGAAAGAGATGTGCAGAAGCATTATTTCTTTGGAAGGAGACTTACCTGTCTGCCACTAATTTGTGCACGTCATACTTGAGCTTGGTGCGCTTTTTAGGATTCACTTGAACAGCGGTATGATGCTGAATAAAGGTATGAGTAGCCACTCTCAACAAATAAGATCATATAAAGACTGAAAATGAGTCAAAACCACTGTATATTGCGAAATAGTGCACATAAATCCTAATTGCGGAAATAAGTAAGCGTCGAAATCCTAAAAAGGCGCTGCTGCCTCAGCGTGCAGCTCGCGGCAGTTCGCGCGTACGAAATGCGAACGTTATAGCAGGCACGCTAAAATACCCATGCAACGTTAACCTGCGAAAGCGCATTGTCTTCAAACAGCTAAGAATAGGCTGCTGTCAATGACATGCGTGTACCTCGCGACACAAATAAGCGAAATTCCTTACAGCACACGCACGCGCGAGAAACATACGTAGGTTTCGACAGCCGAAAATAGCCTCGTCGCGCTAGTATCCGCGAATTTTGGTGAGCCAAACACCCGTGGTTCAGGGGGAAGCACTAAAGCGACGCACGAATACACGTTAATCGTTCTTGAAAAACGGCGCATCACGAACCAAGTCGGAGCCGAAAGCGCTGACCGTTGTTGCCTCTAGTTCACGAAGCCTTACAAACTATTCGCTGATCAAATGCATGCGCAAATAAACAAAGAAAGTTGAAGTTCCGCCGACGGTTTGCAAAAAGCCACTTTATATATATATATATATATATATATATATATATATATATATATATATATATATATATATATATATATATATATATATATATATATATATATATCCCTACAAAACGTCTCGCCTTCACGCGGTGGCGCTGAAGTGCACTGGGTAACACATCTGCTAGCACGTACAGGAGGTCCGGAGTTCGATTCCAGTGCTAGGGTTGTGTGCAGGTGTAGGTGTTTGTGATACCAACAGTTTTATAATTTCATAGGGCCATAATATCTACTGCATCATTGGCATGAAACCGCTTTCGAGTGCGCAACATAATGATTTCTTCTCCGCAATGACGACCCGCCGCGGTTGTCTAGTGGCTAAGGTACTCGGCTGCTGACCCGCAGGTTGCGGGTTTGAATCCCGGCTGCGGCGGCTGCAATTCCGATGGAGGCGGAAATGTTGTAGGCCCGCGTGCTCAGATTTGGGTGCAAGTTAAAGAACCCCAGGTGGTCGAAATTTCCGGAGCCCTCCACTACGGCGTCTCTCATAATCATATGGTGGTTTTGGTACGTTAAACCCCACATATCGGTCGATCTCCGCAATGATGAACCATTGATGGCTTTCAATTGAAAGTGGTGGGCCAATTTTCATTGCTTGTCAACAATTGCTTTTGTGATATTTCATTTGATCCACAACGTATTTTTAATTGCCATTTCATTTTCTCTCAATGATAAATCTATATCGAGTTCATTGATGGCTTTAGATTGAAAGTAATGGCCGATTTTCAATACTGGTCAACAATTTCCTCAATGGTATTTTGATTGAAACGCCATGTATTTTCGATCCCATCTGTTTTCATGGCTCAGTAAGTTCTCTTTGTTTTTTCAATAAGAATTTTTGTAAGGGTAAGACTTGGCTCTGTACATACGGCGAGAGGTTGGTGGTTTCCCTGTATTTCATTCTTGGTCGTAAGAAAATCATTTTGCTGAGTGGGCTTGCTTTAATTGAAAATGGCTGAATGGTCCTCCCCTCCTCCTTCTCACCCTAAGTTGGGCGAGTCGGCGTTCACGATAAGGGGCGCGCGAAATACAGAGAGAAAGAAGCAGTGCATCATTGCCCTGTGTATTCCTGTTTCGTATGTCCCTAACTATCTTGAACCAACCGCTGCTTGTGAACTGAAATATGTGGTTCATATCATGGGTGCAGCTTTGTTGCGAAATCATGTGTGCTTACCTGAACAGTATGCTTGGCTTCCATTTTACCTGTATGAGTTATAGCAATAGTACTTTATTTCTTTAAAATTTTGATCGCTATCCTTCGAAAGATAAGCTTGGAATAGTAACCTCGAGTATAGACGCTTTCGGTGTTTCTAAACAAACTGGCTTGCACCGAGTGACCTTCCCAAAAATAATTCTGGTACGGCATCTCCGGTAACCGTCTTCAATGTGCTCCGGTAGTGTTTGCCTGGGACGTTTGAGCTGGTTGCTTTATTATCTCTGGCACATTCCTTCAGATGTGTTTAATGTGATGTCTAGTGACTGTATTAAGGGGCTCGACGATATCGCACGGAAGAGGTACAAGCAGAGGCAAAAATAGCACGAAAAACGTTGCTTGGTATACAGTGTAGGCAGTTTTTCGACTGCAGCTAAAATGCTGCCTCCTGTCAAAGCCACCAACTTACTTGTTTTTGTGTAATCTCAGGACCTTACAATAAAACGCTAGTTTCTGCGTCTTTGTAACACCGGGTACATTTTATAGACAACGGCGCCGATCGAAATCACTCACAATTAGAAATGTTCGGTGTGATTGATAAATTATAAAATTCTCACACTATACCCAACGTCGTCAACCGCGGCTGAGTCGCGCAATCTGCCACTGACGAGTAAACTATTCATGAGTTTCATGTTAAACTCGCCAACTGCAATCCAGGATCCAACCGAAACATCGCTAAGCTAGCATACGACAATGTTTACTGGTAGCAACAAGCATACGATGAGTGATGGGCTCATTATTATGTGAACCCAATCGCAGGCGTCGCTTTCGAAAAACTGAATTCAACTACAGTAACGTGACCACCCTGGTGTACACTGTGCTGTGAATCGTGTGGAGTGCGGCTTCTTGTGTGACCTGTTGCTTTGGACAACAGTGAAGTGACTCAACTTACACAAGGAGCACCTTCACGATGCATTTTCGGTGCGATCGCTTTCATGCTTCACTATCCGCTTTTGGTGTCAGCGCTCTTATTTGCCATCGAGGGAAGGCGACGGCGTTCTTAATGTGCTCTTTGCAATTGGGGACTTTTAACTAAAGTTTGATACCATAAGACTATCAGCTTAGCTTTCCTTGCCTTTAGTAAAGACGGAAGAACGAATATGCACGCTTTTTGCGGGAATCCATTTGTTGCGTGCTCGCTAAGCAGGCGCTGTTGCAAAGGCGCGCCTCCGACGACGTTACGAAGGGCGCCTTGAAATCCCACCGCTGCCACCACTGTTGCGAAGGACGGCGACACCAACACGGTCCCGAAGGCGTCACTGCTTCGAACTCCGCAGGGAAGATCACCAGCCGTTTGGTAGCGTAGGTTTCTCAGCACGCGACTGCTTCTGCGCAGAGCTGATAGATGAGTGGACGAGACGACGGTGAGTTAAACAAGGTTTATGTACAGCATATATACAGAGGCGTTACAAATTCGGAACTGGGGCCGACAGAGACTCGAAGAGCACAGCTCTCCTCTCTAACACATAGGTCTGCTCTCAAATGGGTCTGCTGCGACACACATGTCGGCTCTCCAACACGTCTCCCGCTCGCGACGCGCCGCAGGGCTTCTTTTATATGCACCGGGTCCAACCCAAATGTCCAACCAGAAGCGCCGCTGGTCGTCAGGTCAGACTCCTCCAATGGGGGTCGCCGCAGGGCCGCGTCATTCTTTCTCATCGAATCTGGAGAGGCTGCGCTGCAGGTGGCTGCACCCAAGGACGAGTGACGTCGCCGCTCATTGCGTCAGACGCCAGACAGGAAGACGCCGGTTGTTTACTCGACGGGCTCGTGGCTGCGCTGACTCACTGCACGTGCGCGCCAGAAAGGCACCACGCGTGTTTACGCCGTTGAGTTCTTCGCGTCAGGCGGGCTGGCCTTGACACAGATTGCCTTTTTCAGAGGCACGGACGTTCGCTGTGGACTCGCAGGCATAACAGCGCCCCTGCCGCCAGACATTGCGCCGAAAAGACGAGCTGCTTCCACGGGGCTCGGATAACAGGCGCGCTCGTTCGCCAGGTCCCTCCAGGTTTGCCTCCAGGGCCATGGGGAGAATGCAGCTCCAGACTCTGTTCCGGGAACACATCCCATTCTTGAGGACGGATCCAAGCTCCACTGGCTTGTCGCCACAACTTGTCGACCAGCTTCACTCGTCTCTTCTGACGATCTTTGGTTTCAGCACTTGTCGATGGTTCTGCAACTTGCCAAGTACGGTTCGACAACAGACAACACACGACACAAGCAAGTGCCCTCGGTCACCCGACAGAACACCAGACAAAGTATAGTACAGTATATACCTAGCTATGTGTCTATCGGAATTTCGTTCCCTCTACATCAAGAGGCACATGTGGGACACAAGACTTTTAAAACGACAACTCAAATTTTCACACGCAAAATAACTTAACGAAATAGAATAGAACATAAAGTTGGCTCCTTGAGATCACTGTGAACGACAGCGGTCAGCCCAGGTCGTGATGAGGACAAAATTTTGCCCCGAATCGCCAGCAAGAAACCAAAAGGTTGAGAAGGTACTAGCTAGAACGCACTGCTCAATGCACCGGCATTAGCGTTCGGCTTTCCCTTTTTTTTAGCGAACGTCAAAGTTGTGCAATTGGAGCATCATGCTCCACCTCAGTAACCGGCCACTTTTAGGCGACGATACCTATGCGGTACCAAGAGCGGCTCCCACTTGCGACGTTGCACAGGGGAACAACGATACGGCTCGCTACGGATTGACTCCTCACCGCTTAGCTTGATATCGTGTTCGATCACCCTCGTGTTTCCGGGGCGGTCCGAAAACACGTCTCCAAACTCAGAAACAGTCCTTCTCAGGTCCTCCTTCAGGACTTCACTTAACCTAGGCTCTAGGTTTATCTGCTCCCAGATTACTTTCGATCCCCCTTCGATTACCTCTCAAGAACTAAAAATTTCTGCTTCCTCTTCCTCTGAAGCATTCAACAGCTGATTTACGACCGCTTGATGTTGAACGTAGGGTTTCATCAAGTTGTAAATTTTATTCTGCCGCCTTCCTAATTTCACTTCATAATTCGTATCGGGAAGCTTCGATATTACATTGGCAGGCCCTCCCAATCAACCTCAAGCTTGTTACTTTTGGACGGCTGCAGCAGCGTTACCTGAATTCCTACTTCAAAAGCACGCTTCTTCGCCGATTTGTCGTAGTACTCCTTCGACAACATTTGTGAAGCTTTCATGTGGCTTTCCCCTAGCGCTTCAATCGAGAGGTCCTCACGCTGCTCTTGAATGAGCGTCTCTCGATCAACCCTCGACAGCTCGCTCCAACTTTCCGCTACAGACGAGAGCGTTGCAGCCCTCTCGCTCTGACTCAATGGCGCCTTGTCGTCTCCCCTTGCTACGGAAACCACGCTGGTCGCTTCGGCGACGGGCCGCTCGCGTGACTCCTCACATGACTCACGCGGGAAATTTCCTCTCTGAGGTTCCGTCGACCCGCCGACAAGGTCACTTGAGAGTTCACCGCATTGAACAAGATCAAGCTCCTGCGAAAGCTTTCGCGGTTGCGATCGCGTGAGGGCCATGTACGCTAAGTTGGGGAAGAACGATTTACCCTGCTCTTTGAGAAGCTGCTTTGAGTTGTTGGAGAAAAGATAAGGAAAACGATCGTTTAGCGTGGCAGACACAGCCGCTTCGGTGCGAAGCTTACCGAACGGGCCTTCAATGACAACCGTGGCGATTTGTAAGCGAACACTCTGCTCCTCGGCGACTTGCCTGATCCACGCGCATTCTCCTGTAAAGTCATCCGGAGACACCAATGAAGGATGGACAACATTCATGGTTGCCGCTGAGTCTCTAAGTGCTCGGCACGTTTTCCCATTCACCCTAATTTCTTGGAGATACGGCTCCAACAACCGCATGTTTTTTTCTGATTCTCGGATTGTTGCGAAAGCAAACTTTTCCTGACAGTTTATCGCGATGTGTCCTTCCTTTTTGCAGTTGTAGCAGATTAGCGGCTTCCGTGATTCAAACGCGCGTGTGGTAGAAACCTCACTCGATTTCTCCGCTTCCGTTTGCCCTTCCCCTACAGTGTCATTCGTAAGAGACGCGTCCTTCTTGAAATTACTGTGCGGAACGGGTTTCCGTTGATCAGGTTTCCTTGAAAAGCCCTCTTTCCTTTCATCCTTTTCAACGCGCACTGCCCTGCTATGCAACTTTCGGCGAGTATAATACTCCTCAGCTAACTCTGCTGCCTTGTTTAGCTGTACTTTACCAAGTCTGTCCTGCAGCCAAAGTTTGACATCCTCCTCAATGCAGCGGTAGAATTGCTCCAATGCAACGCATTCCACCACTTTATCGCGGTCGTCATAAACACCTTCGCCCTTGAGCCCTTCAATTAAATCGGCTTTAAGACGAAACGCGAAGTCAACGTGTGACTCATTCCTCTTTTTAGCATACCGGAACCTTTGCCTGAAAGCCTTGTGTTAAAACTTATAACGTCTCAAGAGCACTTCCTTAACCTCGTCATAGCTCTCAAGCGCTTCCCTCGACAAGGAAGTTATCGCGTTGGACACTTCGCCGGGAAGAAGAGCTAACAGGTTCTGCGCCCAAAGAGACCGCTCCAAAGCATTTCGCTCACAGACGTGTTCAAACTTGACGAGGTACTTCACCATGACCTCGCCTACTACGAACGGCGGCAGTTGGTTCCGAATTCTAAAACCGCTGACCTGAATCGTCGGAGAAGCTACGCTAGGCGCCTGCGAACACTGTAGGATTGCCAATTATAGTCGTTTCAACTCGAGGCGCTCCTGTCTCTCGGCCTCCTCGCGGCGTTCTCGCCTTTCAGCTTCTTCACTTTCGCGAACTTCTCGACTTTCAGCTTCTTCACGTTCGCGAGCTTCGCGCCTTTCAGCTTCTTCACGAGCTTCTCGCCTTTCAGCTTCTTCACGTTCGTGAGCTTCTCGCCTTTCAGCCTCTTCACGTTCGCGAGCATCTCGCCTTTCAGCCTCCTCACGTTCGCGAGCTTCTCGCCTTTCAGCCTCCTCGCGGCGTGCTTTGATATCCACCCAGGCCTCATCGACTTCCTCAGCCGACACAACTTCATCCTTCATGATCTCAAGGATCGCTTGCTTTCGTTTCGCACGGCCGAAAGTAATGCCGAGTTCCTCACAAATTTCGATGAGTTCCTTCGCTTTAGGTTCTCCATCGTTCACACTAGCCTCTTGCTTTTTGCCCCTGTTAACAATTTACTTGCCGTACCCACTATAAGTCAACTAGCAAGACGCGCAAGCAATTTTTCACACTCCCATGTCTACCCCCTCCGCATTAACTTTGGTTTCAAAGTGCTTCGACTTGGTTTGAAACGATCAAAGCTCACTTCGATGCTTCACACAGCCCTCCTCTAAACTACTACAACCTGAGCTAGAGTAGTCTGGTGAATTGAGGGGAAAACATCAGGCACTCACCGCATCGATGTCGCTGACGCCAGCCGATCCCGCAGCTGCCAACCACTGTTGCGAAAGCGCTCCTCCGACGACGTTACGAAGGGCGCCTCGAAATCCTACCGCTGCCACCACTGTTGCGAAAGACGGCGACGCCAACACGGTCCCGAAGGCGTCACTGCTTCGAACTCCGCCAGGAAGATCACCAGCCGTTTGGTAGCGTAGGTTTCTCAGCTCGCGACACCTTCTGCGCACAGCTGATAGACGAGCGGACGAGACGACGGTGAGTTAAACAAGGTTTATGTACAGCATATATACATAGGCGTTACAAATTTGGCACTGGGGCCGACAGAGACTCGAAGAGCCCAGCTCTCCTCTCCAACACATAGGTCTGCTCTCAAGTGGGTCTGCTGCGACACACATCGGCTCTCCAACAGGTCTCCCGCTCGCGACGCGCCGCAGGGCTTCTTTTATATGCACCGGGTCCAACCCAAATGTCCAACCAGAAGCGCCGCTGGTCGTCAGGTCAGACTCCTCCAATGAGGGTCGCCGCTGGGCCGCGTCATTCTTTCTCATCGAATCTGGAGAGGCTGCGCTGCAGGTGGCTGCACCCAAGGACGAGTGACGTCGCCGCGCATTGCGTCAGACGCCAGACAGGAAAACGCCGGTTGTTTACTCGACGGGCTCGTGGCTGCGCTGACTCACTGCACGTGCGCGCCAGAAAGGCGCCGCGTGTGTTTACGCCGTTAAGTTGTTCGCGTCAGGCGGGCTGGCCTTGACACAGATTGCCTTTTTCAGAGGCACGGACGTTCGATGTGGACTCGCAGGCATAACAGCGCTCTTTCTGTCTCAGTCTGTCGGAAACGAAACGTTTAGCCGTGTATACGTAGTGCTAAATATGGCCATCACACTGGTAATTAAGCTGATTGAACTGCTGTGGTTGTAAATTTGTTCGCAATCAACTTCAGTGAATTCGGCTCTGAAATTCTTATTATTTAGTTGAAAGCCTTGGGTGTACTGTATATTTGGGATCCTGAATACCGCACAATGTGCACACTGGCAAATGATGTTAAAGAGGCAGGCTGTACACTCGACTTTCAATTGCAGATTCAAAATTTGTCGAATCTTGAATAATTAAAGCAGCCAATGTGCTCGTTACACATTTCAGTTGACTTACTGGATTTCGGAAATAAACCATTTCAAGAAGCAACTATGATCCTTGTGGTCTGAACATTGTGTATCAAGATTCACGTCCTTGAGAACTACAACCTGCAGGCCTCTGTATATATATTTGTAAAATATACAATATTGTTTTCGGTTTCATCAAGAAAACTGGTAAGAGTCGCGTTAGGAAAAAGATAAATTATGCCCGCATAGAGTTTCCCGAAATTAATCCGAGAGAACTCTGGCACTGCGATCGTTCAGCCACCATGAAGGTGATGGGTAGTACACGGTTTCACCTCGTCTACGCGCACGCGGGCTTCGAACCCACTTGTCGCTTTGTCCTCAGTTGTGTTTTGGTTTTGTTGAGAAAAAAGAGCGAGCTCTTAATAACTACGTCAGCCAATTTGAGTAGGTGAGCCTAAAAAGGTCAATGTGTTGCCCCGCCGCGGTGCTCTAGTGGCTAAGGTACTCGGCTGCTGACCCGCAGGTCGTAATATCGAATCCAGGCTGCGGAGGCTGCATTTCCAATGTAGGCGGAATTGTTGTAGGCTCTTGTGCTCAGATTTGGGTTCACGTTAAAGAACCCCGGGTGGTCTAAACTTCAACTACGGCGTCTCTCATAATCATTTGGGGGTTTTGGGACGTTTAACCCCCCATATCAATCAATCAAACAATCAATCAATCAATCAATCAATCAATCAATCAAAAATGTCAATGTGGAGGAGCGTAACTGTTTAACCTTTGCTGAACTTCGTCTTGCGACAAAGCGGATTCAGGCAACATGGAGCCAAGAGGAGAGGAAGGAATGAAGAATAAAATAATCCAGGCACTGCCTATCAATTCCATACTTTATGGCTGAAGCACTCTGTGTTTCAGCTTCTATATGCACTAGCACTGGTGTTTCGTCTATAGTATATTTATGGGGTACTCAATGACGGGCACAGTATACACCGTTTATATTTTTACAAATAGCACTTCACTGTCAGGAGACGAAACTGTAATACAAGGCAGCTGCCCCCCCCCCTCTCCATGAATTAATGAGGTGGCAGCTGCTTGCTGAAGCTAGTTTCAGTGCAGCCATGGTTACTGCCTCTAGCTTTCCGCTCATTTGCATGTATTTCCTAAAAAAAACCAAAATAGCAAATAATATTCGTCAGGGTTGCTCTCCTGACACACTACGATATATGTCAGGGCATTCCATCAAGACTTCTCAACACTCAATGGGCTAAACCAACTAAACTCTGTACGTGTTGTGTGCCTGCTGACCTATTACTTATTGTGAACCTAAAAACAGTTTTTTGAATGAAAGAAATTTACTCTCAGAGTCTGTTAATCGTCCTGGTCGGTTTCAGTGGCTTTCATGCTTATACGCTGATTCACTGAATTTGTCTTCTTGAGCTATGCACCGTCTTTGAAAGCGGGATTGCGTTGAAATGCGCCGAAATGAATTATTATTCTTTTTGGCGCCGTTTCTGTTTTAGCGATCTTTCATTGCTTCAACCTTCCAGATTTCCGGAAGAGTTGGATTTTTATAAGCTTCGTCCTGTTTTGATCTGTAAGCCCAGACAATTTACCACAATTTTAGGTTATTGCGGAAAAGCATACATATTTAGGGGTACTTAATAAATTGCCGCTTTTGCAACCCACTAAATTGCTGAAATATTTAAATAAAGGAGTCTAGACATTTCGGTTCTTCATTTGACACAACCTCACTGAAAACGAGAACAGACCGCCGAGGCGGAAAAGTGATTACGGCAGTCGGCTACTGGTCGCTGGTTCTATCGCGGGCGCGGTGGTGGGATTTTCATGGAGGGCGAATTGGTAGAAGCACGTGTACTGTGATATGTCAGCGCGAGTTAAACAACACTAGATTATAGAAATTTAGGGAGCCTTAGAGTAGGAGCGTCTTATAATCGTATCGTGGTTTCAGGATGGTAAATGCGAGATATTATTCTTAAAAACGAAAACAGCCTAAAGTGATTTCGTTCAATGCCCACGCACCTGATCGAAGTTCTGGAGGAAGTAGCGAAAAGCTTCTGTTGCGAGGTACTGGTAGCCGAGGCTGGAGGCCTGGTGGTAAATGTCAATGCAGGTCTTTGGTTCGAGGTGGCGTTTCAGGACGTCCAAGCAGTGGCTGCGTAGCTGACGCAACTGAATCAAGAGTATCATGTTGAATTAATACAGCGATCTGCACTGCAATGAAATGTAGAAGGTTGTATACTTTTAAAAACCTAGATGCGATGAAGAAATTTGGATGTGCACCATACACCGAAAGCCAGCGAAATAGTTTTCACAGTTAGTTTCGTAGACTTGAGCACGTAAATTTGAACACTTGAGCATTTTCATCGGACCTACTTTTAGAACGACGGGGCCGCAGTAAAATGATATTTGACCACTCGCGTCATAACAGCGTGACAAAACCTGGGCTCAGCCACCACGGCAGAAGAGTTGGTTTTATAAATGACATGTTTATGGCTGAAATATATTTTGATTCTGAGTACGACAAAAGTCATTCATACCGCGATAGGATGTGCAAATGAAGTTCAGAAGGGAGCAATGGGGGCTAGTTGGTATGTCTTCCGACTTTTGATGCGCTGAAGGCAAGGAAAAACCAGAGACGATACAGATTGATGTGCAATTGATCATTACTCTCTGTCGTGTCTGTTTTTTTCTTTCCCTGCAGCGCTTCACAAGCATCAAAGGAAGCTTCTTTACTCTAACCAAACCCAAAGTGGAGGTAAACCGGTATGCGATTTGAAGCTTCTTTAGCGCGCAATCAAACCCGCTTCCTTCCACGTAGCACTGCAGAGTCCTATGCTTCCTATAGGTCAGCAATGTGAGTAGCTTGCCTTTACGAGGTTGTCCTTATGTTTCAGTGAGGATCAATCACGCTTCAGTCTGACAATGTAAACAAAAGCAAATTATGAGTGTGCTTGAAGCAGAAGGCGAACATTTAAATGTCCCATATTTACATCGACCTTAAAATGGGAGAGTTGGGCGGACCCGTCTTTCACACCCAGTAGGGAGGAAGCACGTGAACCTGTCAGTGATGCCCGCTACGGTTAGTTAGTTAGCCACAACCACGTCTGACGCTGAAGACGTTTGCGATGATCCTCAACATGAAGAAGGCATTACAATAGGGCAGCAACAAGTGTGTTTGGCCCCGCCGCTGTGGTCTAGCGGCTAAACTCCTCGGCTGCTGACCTGCAGATCACGGCATTAAATCCCGGCGGTGGCGATTGCCTTTTCGATGAAGGTGAAAATGCTGTAGGCCCGTATGCTCAGATTTCGTGCATGTTGAAAAACCCCAGGTGGTCGAAATTTCTGGAGTTCTTCACTACGGCATATCTCATAATCATATGATGGTTTAGTGATGTTATAACACACAGGCCACTGGGCACGGTGGCACCACAAACATGCGGACCGCTGCTAACCCATTCCTGTTTATTGTACAGGTTTTTGGGCTCCTGCATAACGTCAACGCCACGCGTCGTGGCAAGTGCATTGCCGGTCCCACGGCGCATGACCAAGAGAGGACCGACTGCCTCGTGCCTAACCACTTGGAAGGGTTGTCATGGACTTTGCTGCCCCGTCACTCGTCCACTGCGCGCGCAGAACGTCACGTGATGGAGCTGCGGATGACGACACCTGTCTACTCGGCTATAAAAGGAAACCCTGCTCAAGGCACGATCACTGGGCACGGTGGCACCACAAACATGCGGACCGCTGCTAACTCGTTCCTGTTTATTGTACAGGTTTTTGGGCTCCTGCATAACGTCAACGCCACGCGTCGTGGCAAGTGCATTGCTGGTCCCACGGCGCATGACCAAGAGAGGACCGACTGCCTCGTGCCGTACCACTTGGAAGGGTTGTCATGAACTTTGCTGCCCCGTCACTCGTCCACTGCGCGCGCAGAACGTCACGTGATGGAGCTGCGGATGACGACACCCGTCTACTCGGCTATAAAAGGAAACCCTGCTCAAGGCACGATCACTGGGCACGGTGGCACCACAAACATGCGGACCGCTGCTATCTCGTTCCTGTTTATTGTACAGGTTTTTGGGCTCCTGCATAACGTCAACGCCACGCGTCGTGGCAAGTGCATTGCCAGTCCCACGGCGCATGACCAAGAGAGGACCGACTGCCTCGTGCCGTACCACTTGGAAGGGTTGTCATGGACTTTGCTGCCCCGTCACTCGTCCACTGCGCGCGCAGAACGTCACGTGATGGAGCTGCGGATGACGACACCTGTCTACTCGGCTATAAAAGGAAACCCTGCTCAAGGCACGATCACTGGGCACGGTGGCACCACAAACATGCGGACCGCTGCTAACTCGTTCCTGTTTATTGTACAGGTATTTGGGCTCCTGCATAACCTCAACGCCACGCGTCGTGGCAAGTGCATTGCCGGTCCCACGGCGCATGACCAAGAGAGGACCGACTGCCTCGTGCCGTACCACTTGGAAGGGTTGTCATGGACTTTGCTGCCCCGTCACTCGTCCACTGCGCGCGCAGAACGTCACGTGATGGAGCTGCAGATGACGACACCTGTCTACTCGGCTATAAAAGGAAACCCTGCTCAAGGCACGATCACTGGGCACGGTGGCACCACAAACATGCGGACCGCTGCTAACCCGTTCCTGTTTATTGTACAGGTGAGAAAGCATTACGGAAAGTGCTTTTGCTCTAGCGACCCGTTTGTGGTGGTGCTGCCGTAACCACGGCTTTTCTGTTCAGAGATTTGTTGCTTGATGTATGACGCTGCTTCATTGTGCTGGAAAATACTCTTGCTAGGAGGAGATATTGAGACCAACCCTGGTCCAGACCTGGCTAAAATAGCGAAACAACTTAACGAAATCGCTAATGATAATAAAGAAATCAAAGAAAAGCGGCTTGGAGATATTGAAAGGAAACTTGATGCCTTAACAGTGCTTGAAACCAAGGTCTCCTCATGCCAAGAACAGATTGCTTCCATGTCTGCTACAATTCGAACCCTTGAGAACAAGCTAGATGACCTCGAGAATCGTACAGAAGGTCTAACCTTATCATTTACGGATTACCTGAAGCTGAGGACGAAAGTAGCGACACGTTGGATTATACTGTAAACCAAGAGATAATAAAAGGCATTCTTGATTTGGATCCTGTGGGTATAGAGCGCATTCATAGGCTGGGAAGGCCATCGCCCAGAAAAGTAAGGCCAGTAATCTTCAAGCTGCTGGACTCAAGGGACAAAATTGCCATTTTGAAAAAAAGGAATCAAATTAAAAGGCACAAATTATTCCATAGACGAGGATTTTTCAAAAAGAGTGAGAGAGTTGAGGAGGAAGCTCTGGCAAAGTTCTAAGAAAAACCGCGAAAATGGAGAGAAAATTTCGCTTAGTTTTGATAGATTATACATAAACAAAAAGGCCTATGTCTGGGATGACGAGAAAAACGACGAAGTTCCTGCCCAAAAAAAAACGAAATCGCAGAGTCAAGCCGCCCAATTACGCGAAGCCAAGGGCAATTACAGAGCTAATTGAAAGGCATGTCAGCGTCTAAACTGTACGCTCCGCCGATTCATTCACTGCGAAGATCACATCGTCTTGCTCAAACATAAAAAATGTGGTTAGTGAAAAACAACTAAGGCTACTGAATATAAATTCACGCAGTATCATTAATAAGATAGATTCACTGGAAATTCAATTATTGCAACATGATCCGCACATAGCCGTAATAACTGAAACTTGGTTGCGAAGTGAAATAGGTGATGAAGAAGTTTTTCCACCCCATTACAACGTATTTCGCAAAGACGGGGCCACCAGAGGAGGGGGCGTAGCCGTCCTAGTGAAGCCGCCATTAGAGGCTAGGATTCTAGCAGATGTGGACAGTCTTGAATGTTTATGCCTACAGATTACGAGCTGGGGCCATAGCTTTCTTTTGTACGCGTGCTACAGGCCTCCAGACTCAGCTCCCGATTATCTAATCACGTTGCAAGCACATATGTCCCTGTATCTTAATAAAAAATATTTTTAATAGGTGATTTCAATTTGCCCACCATCGACTGGGACCGGTTGCAAACTTGTTCACAGCCTAACAAAAATGAGAATGCTATTTTTAACATCATGCTCACACACGACCTAATTCAACTAGTTAAACAGCCTACTCGTGTACAAGGACAGTCGAGCTCTATTTTAGACTTGGTGTTTGTGAATCGCGACTTTTCTGAGCACTCTGTATTAATTGAACAAGGGTTATCGGATCATAGCCTTGTCAGCGTATCTATTCCGCTCCTGAAATTCGTTTGTTATAAAAAACCGTCCGTTCAAACTTTTAAAGATTATTCTAGAGCAAACGACGCTTGCGTGATTGAACATATGGAAGCGGCCTTAGTTGACTTCAGCAATGAGGACAATGACGCATGCGCTCTTTGGGATCGCTTTTTGGAAATATGCCGCTACTGTATCACCAACTTTGTACCTTACAAACGTAAAAAAACTAACAAACGCACACCTTGGATGACACGCAGTATCATCCATCTAAAGCGGAAAATTAAAAAATCGAAAAAGGGGCATGCCCAGCGAGATGTGATCCAAAAGCTACAAAGAAGCCTGGCAAGTGAAGTGCAACAATCTAAAGACTATTACTTTAAAACGTTAATGCCAAACTTTATTAAAAGCGACCCAACAAAGTTCTGGAGTTATCTATCCGATAACAAAAAGCCAGTGACGTCAATTTCTGTCAAAGGGCGCACGGTTACAAATCGCAGTGACATCGCAAATCACTTCAACAATTATTTTCAGAACGTGTTTGCCAATTGAGCAATATGTGTACCAGAAACGTTTTTGTTTGAACCATGTGAAGCGAATTTAATTTCTTATTCTGGTTTGGTTTCAATACTTTTAAACTTGAAAGCAAAAAAATGCTGTGGTCCTGACGACCTTCCCAATGTGTTTCTTCGGCGTTATGCTGAATGCGTCGCCAAATTTCTTGTTGTAATCTTCCAAGCGTCCCTGTTAACTGCAACACTACCACGTGACTGGAGGATCGCTAGAGTCATCCGTATCTTTAAAAAAGGGGATCGATTAATTCCGGATAACTACCGTCCTATATCTTTAACTTCAACATGCTGCAAATTAATTGAACATATCATAGCCAACCGTATTCTTGAATTCCTTGAAAGACACTCGATTCTAACAAGCTTACAACATGGTTTTAGGAAAGGCTATTCAACTGTGACTCAATTGGTCACCGTCACACACGAGTTTGCAAAAGCCCTTGATAATAATGTTCAGGTGGACACAATTTTTCTTGATCTTAGCAAAGCATTTGATAAAGTTCCTCATGACAAATTAATTCAAAAATTAAAAAATATAAATCTTCCCGAAAGTTTGGTAGCATGGGTGTCTAGGTATCTGATGAATAGAGAGCAGTATGTCTTGATTGATGGTCATGCCTCGAGCTGTCTTCCTGTCACATCCGGAGTGCCTCAAGGTAGTGTTCTGGGGCCGTTGCTTTTTCTGTTATACATCAATGATATCGTCACTGTAGTTACACCCACCACTCATGTCCGGCTGTTTGCAGATGACTGTATTTTATTCCGTGAAATCTCCAGCATGCAAGATCAAATAGAACTTAACACAAACCTGGACAATATATACAGTTGGTGTAGGGATTGGGGCATGGTTGTCAACGCAGAGAAAACTGTTTCCCTCCGCATAACGCGCAAAAAGTCTCCATTCCAATTTCAGTACACACTGGGATCATGCGCGGTGAACCAAGTCAACAGCTTCAAATACTTAGGCGTAACGTTCACTAGTAATCTTTCCTGGAACTTGCACATAGAAAACACCTGCTCCTCCGCTTTTCGAAAACTGTGTTTCTTGAGACACAAACTTCGTAATTCGCCTCCAAGTGTTAAACTTCTTTGCTACCATTCATACGTTAGACCAAAACTTGAGTATGCTGCTGTAGTATGGGACCCGTATACCAAAAATAACATCGATAAATTGGAAAAGATTCAGAGGAAAGCTGTCAGGTTCATTTTTTGAAAACTTCGTCGCACGGATTCTCCCTCTGAATTAATGATTGCCAATAACATTCCCAAGCTTCAGTTAAGAAGACAAAAATTTCCTCTCGATTTCCTCTGCTCACTTACTAAACATGAATTGGCTATCGACCCCTCCCTGTATATATCCGCCCTGACCACAAAACACACGCGGCACCATAACCCTAGATCGCTAACACCATACCAAGCGCATACCGATACTTACAAATTTTCATTTTTCCCGCGTACCGTGGCTGAATGGAATTCCATTGCTGAGCCATACTTATTAGATACTGTATAGCCCCATTTTTTGTTAGTGTTGTTAATTGTGTGTTGGATTGACAATGCAATGTCCGCCGTTTCATTTTTTGTCCCTTTTGCTATTTTTGTATTATTGTGCTATTCAAGTGCTCGTCCTGCCAGGACCACAACTGTGATCTGCAGTATGTAATAAATAAAATAAAATAAATAAATATCAATCAATGAAATCATCAATAAATGAATATGTCCGTTGCCCGTAGAACGTATAGGAGAATGAACACGCTTGCGGGAATGAGGTACATCTAAGGAAGCTTTTTTTTATTCTCGTAATCGTGGAACGTTACGTTTCAAGGCGAATACAGAGTTCCGTCACGCGTGCTTACATTTGCCACCTAGCGGACGCACGCCTGGTTCTCGCTTAGAAAAAAAAAGACCACCAGCCTGCGTGAAACGCTCTGCTTAGTCCCAGTGAAAGCTGGCCTTTTCAGAGTCTTATCTTTTAAACAATATTCGGGAAACTGCTACAAGGTCACTTTCAGGGTACCCACTATACGATATAAATATTTTGGTGTAGCAGAAATGCGTTCACTTGTTCCTATATAATGCTGAAGCTGATGACGATGATATATTTCTTTGTAATAGGTTGGAGCAATAAATGATTTATTGTTAACGCAGTGAGCATTTTGTGACGGTTGGTTGTTGCTTTGCTATTCTAAAATGCTACAGTACAAAAAATAACGCGATTTATTCTCGGACATAAAGCTTGCCTAGGATGAGTTTGCAGTGGAGCACCGGGGTTGCTCAGTGGTGGAATAATGAAACGGCAGGTTGGGAGTGCGGGTTTCAAACGCATCATGTCATCTGCCTTTATTTGTTTAGCCTTTTATTAGTTCGTGGGATGGTGCCCAGTTAAGGACAATGGTGGCGCTGGTGGCGGCGCTGGTGGTGGCGAAAAATTGTGGCCCAGAATGACCCATGTTGTGACCTCACTTTCCACTATAAAAAAAAGACGAAAAGAAACACATGGTTGATTCCTGCGTCTGAAGAATAGGCTTGAGACAAAAATGAAACGTGTCCTTACAGGAGTCACTCACCGTTATAGGAGGGCGACCTTGCGAAATATCTTATGGTGTTTGACACCTTTAACGCCGTTTAAGATGAATGTTGATGACTAACGTCCACAATAGGTGAATAAACAAGCCATTGGGACGATAGATGCTTGTGGTAGCTGTAGTAAACGGTGAGAGTGGGACCAGAGAAAGCGTTGTGACAGCCAGCAGAGGGTCACTCAACGCTGAACTTGGGCTAAGGTCGCATAATCTCCAACGCTAGGCATACAGTTTCCTAACTTTAGCCAGAGTGGACTCTGGAGCAGCGATCGTTCAGCCACCACGGGACAAATGGGTAGCACAGAAATCTGCCTAGTCTTCGTGCTTGGGTCTACGAACGCACTTACGACTTTGTTTATTGCTGTGTTTGGATTTCTATCTAAAAAAACGAGCCTCTGTGAACTTCGTACCCCATTTGAATAGGTGAGCCTAATAGGGTCAAGGTCAAGCGCGTCTGTTAAACCTTTGAAGAACTCTGTTTTGTGTGCATAGCGACTCAGGCTACACGGATTCAGAAAAAGTCAAAGAACGAAGATTAGACAAGTTTGTGCACTACCCATCACTACCAAGAGGGCTGCCGCACCATGTGTTGCAGCTTTCATGGATACAACGCCAGAGTTCCCGCTAGTGTATCTATAGGAAACTCAATGGTCAGACTTCTGGACGCCACTGCGTGACTTGTAAGAAACGCAACACGTGTGGTGTCTTCTCTGTTGGCCGGCCATGACTTTTCATGAGGTGAGCTGAAGTGGGGATCTTAGAGTTACACCTAGGTAAAGTAGGCGTATGCCACAGAGGTATTTTTTGTATGAACCGATATTATGAGCGAAGCCGGTGCTTGCAGATGCTTGCGCTGAAGTCGCAGCCTGCTGATGTGTTGTCATCGACAAAAGTTCACTTCTGTTGGAAACGCGCATAGAAAGGGCTCGTAGAAACCACACGTTTAAAGAGGTAATCGTGGATGTCAAGGTGATAATTAACCAATTCACTTACCAACAGGGCTGTAAAAGGACACTGTTGTGCATAATAGAGGTGTTTGTAGAGCCTCTGCAGTATGAGGCCGTGGCGATATTGACAGTGCACCCGGCATCTGCTGACGCGAACCGAGAAGGGGTGGATTCGACTCCCGTTCACGCAACTTTTTTTAAATGCGCAATTTTAGCGAACTTCTGTGACATTGAGCGTATCTATCTATCTAGCTATCTATCTAGCTAATCTATCTATCTATCTTATCTATCTATCTATTATCTATCTATCTATCTTATCTATCTATCTATTAGCTATCTATCTATCTATCCTATCTATCTATCTAGCTACTATTCTACTCTATCTATCTATCGAGCTATCTATCTATCTAGCGATCGATCTATCTATCTATCTATCTATCTATCTATATCTATCTATCTATCTATCTATCTATCTATCTAGCTATCTATCTATCTATCTATCTATCTATCTATCTATCTATCTATCTATCTATCTATCTATCTATCTATCTATCTATCTATCCGCTTACGTTTGGGTGCTTTCGTGGTCACCCCCTTCACTTGGCGTGAACCAAAACTAGCATGGAAGAGTAAGAAGGTTTAATGAATATGACGCCCTGGTCAAGACATGAATAATGTCACAATCTCGTCCCGTATGTCGTCAAAACACTTCCCACCAGACAATGGCACATACCCATGGGCGGGTATGTGCCACTGGTATTCGGGTATGTGCCACAGGTGATTGACCCTTAGTATCTACCAAGAAACGACGAGAACGCACAAGGACAATTTTAACGAGCGAGTGCTAACAAATACCCGACATCGGTAGCGTCGACCCGACGAATGAAAAGAATAAATGTCAGGGTCCCAGCTGCAATAGAACCCAAGCATTGTGCGTGGAAATGAAGAATTTTACCACAGAGCTACGTCAGGTCTCGGAACTATTTTTCATATAGACGCTAATTTTCGTGAAACGTCAATAGTGGTTGCAGTGCTGCCTACCCAATTATATAAACAATACATATGTACTCCTTTCATACAGTCGTCACGTCAGGTCAAGGTCAATTGTGGTTACTTGCGATGTGCTGAAGTTGATTTATGTAGCAGTGTCCAGGGCCAGCATCCTCGCGAGCATCAGCGCTTCATATCAGCTTCTGGTGTTGCTAATACGCATGTTCCATTTAGCATCGTTGTGCAAGTGCAAACAGCTAGTTATATAGACATCTCCAACTCTTGAACATATGTCTCTGTGTGCAAGATTTGTGCACATATTTAGCGTCATTCCATGACGCGTCGCTCAATAAAAAAATTGCAACACGGCCACCTTACCTCCGCAAGCTTCGCATAACGTCGATTCCCAGGCACGTGGGATCTGCCGAATTTTTCTTAAATGTGAAGATTTCTTAGAGAACTACTGTCTGTCTGTCTGTCTGTCTGTCTGTCTGTCTGTCTGTCTGTCTGTCTGTCTGTCTGTCTGTCTGTCTGTCTGTCTGTCTGTCTGTCTGTCTGTCTGTCTGTCTGTCTGTCTGTCTGTCTGTCTGTCTATCTATCTATCTATCTATCTATCTATCTATCTATCTATCTATCTATCTATCTATCTATCTATCTATCTATCTATCTATCTATCTATCTATCTATCTATCTATCTATCTATCTATCTATCTATCTATCTATCTATCTATCTATCTATCTATCTATCTATCTATCTATCTATCTATCTATCTATCTATCTATCTATCTATCTATCTATCTATCTATCTAGCCGCCTATGACTTTTAGCTCTCCTGGCCGTTTCGCTTTTTGTATCGATACCAAACTTGGTAGGCCATAACATGATTGTATGGAGAACTTATTTGACTTGCCATAACATGATTATTATGATAGTTATGTCATGAATGTTATGATTTACATTTCCTGATTCTGCAGCTCGTGTGGTGGTTTCGTTCACATGACATGTTGCAAAACTGGTATGGTATGACATGATTTCATAGCGAACACAAGCGACAGACCCTACCATGAAAATCATGGCATGCGTGTCATGTAACAACATGACTACACGCCACGCTCATGATGCGCTCCTGGCCATTTCACTAGCGTCGCATATACCGAGTTTGGTAGTATGGTACGTGAATAGAAGGCGAAGGTATGTGACGGGTGCAAACATGATAATCATGAGATGTGTGTCTTGTAAGAACATGACTACATTCCACGCTCATGATGTGCTCACGGCCGTTTGCCTAGCTTCACTTATACAAAATTTGGTAATACGAGACGTAAATGAATGACGAAGATATGATACTAATGCAAACATGATAAACATAAGATTCATGTCACGTAACAACATGACTACATGCTACGCTCAAGATGCGCTCGTGACCGTTTCACTAGTTTCGCATATGCCAAATTTATTATTACGTGACGCCAATGGATGACGAAGGTATGTGACTGGTACAAACATAATAATTACGTGATGCGTGTCATGTGAAAGCATGACTACATGCCACAGTTAAAGGGCCACTCACCAGGTTTGACAATTTTGTGCTGACAAGCGCAATGTGTAGACGAGGCGTTCATGATCACGTCTGCCAAACTTTGCAACGCTACGCGCCACGAAAATGGGTGAAATTTCAACATGAAAGCTGCTCCCCCTCCCCTCTGCCGCCGCACGCGTAGAGAATGAGGGCATGACGTAGGTGTAGGAATGGCTCTACGTACACGGCAATTCAGTGACGTTGGCCCTTTACGTAGACGAGTCTGCTGTGACGTTGTCAACAGTATACCGCATGACATGGCAAAAATTATTTAGCACATGCGTAGTTTATGTATTTGTTGCTTTAAGAGATTAATAAAACTTGAAATAAATAATGAGACGCAATAAAAATGTGCGCGTTTTTCTTTCATTTCTTTTTTTTACCGTGAAATGCTACGAGATGCGGGGCTAATGTGCCAGCGTTTCACATGCGTTCGTGTCCCCGCGGTCAGCGCATTGAGCAGACAACCGCCGTGGAATGCTCCTACGCGTTTGAAAACTCATTTTGGTCATCTACTCTACCTCGTCTAAGACAGCGTCTCCAAACCATCTCGCACAAAGAGGCAGAAGACCACAAAATAACGCTGGTCAACAAAGCAACGCTGCTCGCGTGCTCAGGGGTTGGACTTCTTTGGGCACGTCATACGCACGTCACCTCATGGTCGGATGCTGAAGAGGGTGGGGAAGGAATTTGGCTTGCGAAGGCTACGCGGAGAAGCGGCAAGAGTTTTGAGCTCACCTCCTCTCACCCTCGTTTCGCGCTGCTTCAAATAACCGGTTTTCTCCGCTCGTAATGAACCGATACGAAAAATTTTTGTGGCAAAATGTTCCTCATCGGACACCCAACAACTTTCACTGTCTATATAAAATTCGGTATGAGGCCTGGTGAGTGGCCTTTTAAGGGTTTTGACATGACGCGGTGCGCCAGCTCACCGGCGATCATTTCGTCGCGTCACGCCGGTGTTGCCATGCCAGGTGCACGTCCAGCCATATAATGCAGGTGCGTGCCGCGTCGCGTTGCTTTCAGGCATGCGCGTTTCAGCGCGTCCAGCGTCCCTCTGTTACAAAAAGAGGGAGACGCAGTGTTGTCTGGGTAACGCATTGGCATAGAGCAATGTCACTCTATGGCATCGGCGCGAAATGCTGCATATCGCATTGCGCGTCGGTTGCCGTCGGGCTACGCCGACGGACGCTGGTCACACCTGGCGTCCGGCTACAGAGTGCTCGCAGTTTGCTAACGTAGCGTCGCTGTGGCCCGCATGCGTGAGCATCAGCGCTACATTGGAGTATATTAGGCCCTTCATTTTGCGCTCGCGGCCGTTTAGCTAGCTCCAAATCTGGTGTTAAGTGACTGTTGTGTTCCAAGCACCCCTGTGTCACGAGCGAGCCTTTGAACCCGCGAAGGACCGGTTGCTGAAACTGCTTCCAGATGTTGACTCCTCCCCTTCCCCCGCTCGGCGCAAACGAGCCACCGTCGTTTCCCCCGGCCAGTTCGGCCGCCGCCTCCATCCGAATAGGAATAAACTTGTTTTTAACCGTTCGAGGCTGTCTGAGCTTTTTGGACTACCGCGACCGACGCGTATGTCTATGGGCCGACGACAACACCGGACATAACAGTGGCGACGAGGAAATGGATTCGGACCAACGCTACGCAACGATATTGACTAGCTACAAGTTATGGCTACGCACGGGCTCCCAAATCGGCTACCCGAATTCAACAGCTCATCACGGTCATCGTGGTTTGGACGACAAAAGCATCTTCCTACCCACTGCCGACACCGGAAGAGGTTTTTAGCACGCTTCGTGGTGGAAAAATCTTCAGCACCTTGGACTTGACACAAGCCTACCAGCAGTTGAAGGTGAGCGAATTAACGTCTGAACTGCTCACAATAAACACTATTAAGGGTCTTTACAAAGTTAAAAGGCTACCATTCGGAATATCTGCAGCGCCAGCAATCTTCCAGAAATTTATGGTGTCTACACTTAGCGGGATCCCAGGTGTTTGCGTCTACTTGGACGATGTTATTGACGGTGGCGCCTGCAATGAAGAGCACACAGAACGCTTGGAGCTCATTTTGGAAAGGCTTGCAAATGCTAATTTGCGCATCAGTAAAGAAAAATGTGTTTTTGCGGTGCCTAAAGTGAAGTTTCTTTGACATCAAATTGACGCGCAGGGTATCCATCCCACTGAAGACAAAGTGCGTGCAATCACCGAAGCACGAGTGCCTACTAACAAGCAAGAACTGCAGTCGTTTTTGGGGCTATTGACGTTCTACGACCGGTTTTTAGAACATCGAGCTACAGTGGCCAGCGATCTATATCAGCTCCTGCAGAAAGAAGTCCCATCGACTTGGTCGCCACCCCACCAAGAGTCATTTGTTGCCCTTAAACAACTACTTCGCAAGTCTACTGTTCTGCGACACTACGACGAAAGGAGACCCCTACTGCTAGCCTGTGACGCATCACCATACGGAGTCGGAGCAGTCCTCTCCAAAGTTGACGACCAGGGGCGGGAAGCCCCGATCGCTTTTGCTTCGCGCACCCTATCGCAGACAGCCCCGCCGTGGTGGTCTAGTGGCTAAGGTACTCGGCTGCTGACCCGCAGGGCGCGGGTTCGAATCCCGGCTGCGGCGGCTGCATTTCCGATGGAGGCGGAAATGTTGTAGGCCCGTGTGCTCAGATTTGGGTGCACGTTAAAGAACCCCAGGTGGTCTAAATTTCCGTAGCCCTCCACTACGGCGTCTCTCATAATCATATAGTGGTTTTGGGACGTTAAACCCCACATATCAATCAAATCAACCCTATCGCAGACAGAGAGGAATTATGCCCAGCTAGATAAAGAGGGACTTGCCATCGTCTACGCAGCAGATCACTTTCGGCAGTACAATACCGGCAGGAAAGTGACTTTCATAACAGATCACCGGCCCTTATTGGGTATTATGGATCCCCTGAAGCCAATGCCACAGACATTGTCGCCGCGAATGACACGATGGTGCATCAAGATGTCGGCGTACGATTACGAACTCGTACATCGCACGGGGAAGAAACACCAGAACGCCGACGCACTAAGCCGCCTGCCGCTAGACACCACTATAGATGAACCACCCCCGCCGGGTGATATACTCATGTTCGAGGCGCTGCCGAACCCTCTGCTAACAGCTGACACGATAGCAGCATCAACGCAGGAGTGCATTGTCTTGAAGGAAGTATACGCAGCTATACAAGAAGGCAACGTGCAGAAGCTAAACGATGAACACTTCAACGCTTACCGCAAGCGAGCTGCGGAGTTGAGCACTCATCGCGGTTGCGTCACCTTGGGATCAAGAGTTGTAATTCCAGCGGCACTTCACGAACAGGCCATGTCACTTGTCCACGCAGATTATCGAGGCATTGTTGCCATGAAAAAGTGCGCCAGAAGTTATATGTGGTGGCCTGGTATCGACCATACTATAGAATTAACAGTTCACGATTGCCAGCCTTGCCAATGCAACCACAGAAGCCCGCCAAGAGCCCCTATTCCTGAATGGGAAAGACCAGACACGCCTTGGAACATCCTGCACATTGATTTTGCTGGACCTATCGAAGGGTGTTCGTTACTGGTGGTTGTAGACGCATACACCAAGTGGCTGGAGGTAAAACAAATGGCTACAACGACATCGGCAGCAGTTATCGACACTCTGCGGTTGTTGTTTGCAACGTTTGGCCTACCGCGCAAGGTGGTCTCAGACAACGGCACTCCGTTTGCGTCCTCGGAGATTCTCAAGTTTTACAGCGACAACGGCGTCTCGTCTGTTACATCAGCTCCTTAGCACCCGGCTACGAACGGACAAGCCGAGTGCTACGTGGCTGAGCTAAAGCATGCCCTTACTGAAGACCAGACTGGGACAATGCAACGCCGCATCGCGCGCTTTCTCTTCAGACAGCACAACACTGTTGAAAGCACTACTGATCAAACGCCAGCGAAATTGATGTTCGGATGAGAAATGAGAACCCAGCTGACAGCAATTGTCCCGGAGCCCTCAGCGAAAGCACCGTCGGAGGAAGAAAAGCTCCCGCATAGCAGGAGAATTGAAAGTGGACAGCGCATATACGCCCGCCAGTTCCACAGAAAGCCCGGCTGGGTTGAAACGACGGCACTCAAACAGATAGGTTTGCGGTCATGGCTCGTCGACATTGGTGGAAAGGCCACACGCCGCCACCTTAATCAGCTACGCCGTTCAGGTAATTTGCCAAGGGAACCTCCCATTCAAGTACCACCTCGACGGAAGCTTCGTTCCACTTATCCTGGCATCTCGCACCAGATGAATCGGCGCCGCCACCCGCCGGCCCTGAACACAAGAGAAACGACACCCAGAGAGCGGAGGCTTCTCTTCCTAGTGCGTCCAGAGCGTCCACGCGCCCACGGTGGCCCCCAGATTGCTTCCAAGCGACAAGCTAAGGAGGGAGGAGATGTTGTGTTCCAAGCACCCCTGTGTCGCCAGCGAGCCTTTGAACCCGCGAAGGACCGGTTGCTGAAACTGCTTCCAGATGTTGACTCCTCCTCTTCCCCCGCTCGGCGCAAACGAGCCACCGTTGTTTCCCCCGGCCAGTTCGGCCGCCGCCTCCATCCGAATAGGAATAAACTTGTTTTTAACCGTTCGAGGCTGTCTGAGCTTTTTGGACTACCACGACCAACGCGTACGTCTATGGGCCGACGACAACACCGGACATAACAGTGACGTCAATGGATGACGAAATATATGACTGATGCAAACATGATAATCCTGATACGCGTGTCATGTAACAACATGACAACATACCACGCTGATAGCGTGCTCGCGACCGTTTTGCTAGCTCCACATATACTAAATTTGGTATTATGTGACGCGAATAGATAACGAAGGTAAACGACACATCCAAACAGGATAATCATGACACAGAAGTCATGCAAGGCATCATTTACCTCCACCTCGTTACTTTGTGCTGATTTTAAAGTGACATATTAACATTTCTCATTCATGCTTCGCATATCATCGATTTCCAGTGTACGTGGGATCTGCAATTTTTTTAGTTTGTGACAGTGCCTATTGTTTACGTCATCTTCGTGACCACAATACTTAGTGAAGTGTAGTGTGCCCTGGTATGAAACACTTTCATGTGAAATAAAGAAATATAGCCAAAGTTCTGTGCAGATTGAATGCCGTGGTTAAGACCAGCCGTAATGAAAATGGAGGAAGAACAACCTGACGTAAAAGCCACCACATATGAAACATACATTGCCATCATTGCAATGCATTGTAGAGTTGCGATGAATATTTTTACAGTAAAATGAATAATTTGAAGCAAATAAGCCCTTTGATTTTGAATAATGCATTTATTGCAAGACTGGAATTTGTCAAGCGCACTGAAAGCTGGATGGTGTAATAAAACTGTCAACACTGTATCACTATAATCAAATGCTCCGTTATTATAATGGACTTTTAGACCTTTTTGTTTGAACTTATAGTTTCAGCAGCCAAGTACATGCACTTGTCACGGGGTCAGATGTCACGGGGTCATGACGTAGCCGAAGACAAGAGACTTCGTGTTGGGATTTAACTGTTTATTTGGGCAAACTTGTGCCCGGTAAACGGAAGGTCCAATTACAGCAGTAGTCTTGCACAAATAGCAGTCTCGGACTGACAGCGGCGAACAGAGCGTCGGCCTTCGATCAACAACTGACAAGCGGCGAAGCGCTTCGGCATTTATACTCTTGCTGTCGAATGTTCTAGCGTTATCGCTGGCGGTGGCGTAGGTTCCAGAACAATCTGTACCGTTCGTACAGTGGGCGTGATCTTATCGAAACGATCTACTACAGTCCGAAACCTTCTCGAAAACTGCAGGCGCGGTTTGCGCTGAGAATCGTGTGGTGTTTTGGGACGATAACAAAAACTTGGGAAATGAAATGTGGCACTCCTCATGCTCGTTTCCTTCAGTTCGTTTCCTCATGCGAGGGGTCAAACAGGATCTCTTCACGGGACTAATGAAGAATCCACCGAACACCGTCCAAGAATTCGTATCCGAGGCGACCACCATCGAAAAAACCCTTGACATGCGCACCAGACAGTATAATCGTCGCCTGACTCCAGAATGCGCTGCGTCTCAAACCAGTGACTCCGAAAACCTGCGTGAAACAATCCGAGCGATCGTGCGGGAAGAGCTGCGCAAACTGTTGCCTTCGGCGCACCCTCAAGTGGATTCGACCGCCGACATTGTGCGAGAAGAAGTTCGGCAATCACTTCTAATTCCCCAAACACCGCTGCCCGAGCCAGAAACTATGGGCTACGCCGCTGCACTGCGCCACAACGCTCCCCCCTCCCCCGTCCACGCCAAAATGCCGCCCCATCGCACTTCCGTCGACAGACGCCACCGCCGCCACCACCCCCACCGAAAACCTACCGTTCACCAGCGGGCCAGCACAGTGCGCCGAGGAAAACCGACGTGTGGCGCACCCCTGACCACCACCCACTGTGCTACCACTGCGGCGAGGCCGGACACACATACCGTCGTTGCCAGTACCGACAGATGGAACTGCGTGGCTTCGCCGTCGATGCACCACGTCCGCAGCCAGGGGAACGGCCACGTGACATTGCCGACTACCTGACAGGAACTCAATGGACACCCCGAAGTCTTTCCCGTTCGCCGTCGCCCAGCCGCTGCATGTCACCGCACCCCCGGCAGTACTCCGGCCCAACGCGGGGCCGGTCTCCTAGCCCGTATCCGGGAAACTAAGGGTAGCAACCGGTGGAGGTGCGGTTGCTGTGCGACGAACTACCGAAGATCCTCCGACGACGACGACGCCGCGACGGAGCTTTCCGAACACAACGCCAAACAGGCAAAGCCCTGACGGCGAAAGCTCACTTACCGGAGGTGGCCTGATGACGCAACATGGAAGCAGCGGAACAAGCCGACGCAGCCATGACCCGACGCCACGCCCTAACTGTAATGCGAGACGGCGAACTAACGACATCGACGTTCTTATTGACGGCCATAGTGTGACCGCTCTCGTCGATACTGGAGCCGACTATTCTGTCATCAGTGGGTCGTTCGCCGCGAAGTTAAAGAAAGTTAGGACAGCTTGGAAAGGCCCTGAAATCCGCACAGCCGGAGGTCATCTCGTAACGCCTGCAGGAATCTGCACAGCGAGAGTCACCATTACGGCCGTATTTATCCTACAGACTTCGTAGTCCTACAGCGTTACTCGAGAGATGTCATCCTTGGCATGGACTTTTTATGCCTCCATGGTGCTGTCATCAACCTAAAAACAAAGTCGATAACGTTATCCACAGAAGAAGCACTACCGCCGCGCACGCCGTCAGGACACCATGCTTTGAATGTGCTGGAAGAACAAGTCACCATTCCGCCTCGCTCAAGCGTCATTATTTCAGTCGGCGTTCCTAAATCACCTGACTTGGAAGGCTTCGTTGAAGGCAGTCAGCATCTGTTCGTCACCCGAAATTTTTGCGTCGCAAGAGGAATTGCAGAGCTACGGGGAGGCAAAGCAACAGTTATGCTCACGAATTTCAGCAATGAGTACAAACATGTAAACAAAGGAACAACGGCCGCATACATCGAAGAAATTGTCGAAGCCACCAGTGCTTTCGCTCTCGCCGATTCTGCGGAACCTGCTCAGAGGAACCAAGCCCCTCCCATAGCTTTCGACGTCAATCCCAGACTTCTGATCGATAAGCAAGAACAGCTCAAGGCCCTGCTCCTGCAATACGAAGATTGCTTTTCGTAGTCATCGAAAATTCGGCAGACCCCAATCACGAAACATCGCATCATAACCGAAGAGAATGCCAGACCACCCCGTCAGAGTCCGTACAGGGTTTTGACGCGAGAATGTGAGGCCATGAAGCGACAAGTTGATGAAATGCTACGGGAGGACATTATCCAGCCGTCCAAGAGTCCATGGGCATCCCCCGTGGTGTTAGTGAAGAAAAAGGATGGGACCGTACGTTTCTGCGTCGATTATCGCCGCGTGAACAAAATCACAAGAAAGGACGTGTATCCTCTCCCACGAATAGACGACGCACTTGATCGGCTCCATAACGCCAAGTACTTTTCGTCAATGGACCTCAAGACTGGCTATTGGCAAATCGAAGTCGACAAAAGAGACCGAGAGAAGACGCCGTTTATAACACCGGACGGCCTCTTCGAGTTTAAGGTGATGCCCTTCGGCCTTTGCTCAGCGCTGTTACGACCGGCCCTGGAGAGCCAAGCAGGGAGAGTTTGGGGGAGAACCGCTTCTTGACCTGACGGTGTCGTCCATCCCCACCTCCCCATTCGGGTTCCTCCTAGCCGGGAGAGCTACGGGGTCTGCTGTGCGTTCGTGACCATATTTGGTAACATTTTGGGGCGCCGGGACCATATATGGACCTCGTGTTGGGTTGTGCCACTCCTTGTGTAGTGAGAGGTGTTTTCCCCTCCCTCGTGGCCGAGGTGCCGGCGACACCGTATTGGCTGACGATGCGGACAAGGCGCCCAGTGTCAACAACGTGGCGCTATAAAATGCCGAAGACGTTTTGTATCACACGCACTCTTCTCTCTTTGGGTCATTTGACCACTTCTCCACATGTAAATAAATCTCTGTTGTTCGTTCGGGCGCTTCTTTCTCGCTGAATTGTTGGACGATGGATCCTGCGACGGGGCCAGCTACCGAAAACGAGACCGGCAGGACCCGGAGTCCCAACAAGTGGATGGCAGCGGCGGGATGCTGATAACCCCGAAAGCGACCACTGGACGGAGTGAGCCCGAAGTTCAACAACGGGACGACAGGAGAAGGATTACACGAGCTCATCGACTTCCAAAGGGAATCGAACGGCACTTCTGAGAGGCACGACGCCGGAGACATGACTGCGAACTGGGTGAGTGCCGGCTTTCTCTGTTAAATTTTACCAGGAATTTACTCTATGTGTTAAGTAAAAGCTGGTAGAGAGGGGCTGTCTTGGTCATTGTGTTAACAGGTAACTTGCGTCAGGCGGAAATTGTGTGATAGCTTGGTTAAGCTCTTTCTGTCAGTGGCGTCAAGGTTAACAGTGGCAGGGCAGGATTCCGTATAAGAGCTTTTTGAAGCTTTATTTGTAGATTAAGTTAACGGAAAACTTGAGGCAAGGCAGGAACCTAGAGCTGTCGTTGCCGTCAAGGTTAATTAGTTGCAGGACAGGAATCTTTGTGGAACAGAGACAGCGGTACTGGAAGCAGCCATGAATCTGAAATCCCTGCGAAAGTCCATGTTGTTGCTACTTGCAAGGGAGTTGAATCTGGAGGTGTCGGACTCTCAAAGAAAGCCAGAGCTGATAGAGGCGATTCTCGCATTGGGGGCGGAGGATGACGAGCTGTCAGAATGTGTCGAGGAGATTCAGGAGAGGCAAGCGGCAGAGGCCGAAAGAAAGGCGGCCGAGGCCGAAGAAAAGGCGGCGGAGGCCGAAAGGAAAGCGGCAGAAGCTGAGGTAGATAAGATGCGAAAGCACGAGCTTGAAATGAAGCGCCTCGAGCTAGAGATTAGCCATAATAGTAGAACAGGAGGCAGCGAGGCATCCGGTACAGCAGAGCGGGTCAGGTTCAAAATGACGGACCTAATGAGATCGTACAAGCTAGGGGAGGACATTGGGCTGTTCCTCGTCAACTTTGAGAGAACTTGTGAAAGGCAAGGTTTCAGCCAGGATACATGGTCTCAACGCTTGTTGTCCCTACTTCCGGGGGAGGCCTCAGAAGTAATCGCGCGCCTCACGAAAGAGGAGGCTGACGAGTACAGTGAGGTAAAGTCGAGCCTTCTCAAGAAATACAGGTTGTCAGCGGAAGGTTTCAGACAAAAATTTCGCAACGCCGTAAAAGAGAGCAATGATTCATACCCGGAGTTTGCTTACAAGTTAATGGCCAACATGGGGGAGTAGCTGAAAGAGGCAAAGGCGTATGGGAATTATGACAAGGTGCTCGAGTGTATCGGTCTGGAACAATTCTATCAAAGGTTACCAGAAAAGGTGAGGTTCTGGGTTCAGGATAGACCAGACGTGAACACCGTAACAAAAGCCGCAGAGCTCGCTGAAGAATTCGTTACGCGCCGCGCCCTCGGGGCAAGCAGCGAGCCAAAAAGGGAAAAATTCCTACGGCCGAATAAGGCGCCGTTTAGAAAACAACCGACAAGTCTCGCACAAAAGGGTGAGGAACACAATTCATCTAACCATGGGGCGTCGGCAGAGGCAAGCAAAAGGAAATTTGAGGCGAGAAAACCGGCTGCTTGTTTCAATTGCCACGAAACAGGGCACTTCGCGAAAGACTGCCCGAAAGAAAAGGTGGCCTTTTTATCTATAAATGAAGCCGACGAGAACATGAACTTGTTAGAGCCCTATATGTATGACCTTACCGTGAACGGCAAGCAGTGTCGGGTTCTTAGAGACTCCGCAGCCACTATGGACGTAGTTCATCCGTCTTTTGTTCAGTCCGGACAGTATTCAGGAGACTGTGCCTGGATTAGACAAGCCGTAGAAGCAAACAGTCAGTGCCTTCCCGTAGCTAAAGTTGTCCTTAAAGGCGCATTTGGTACGTTGGAAACGGAAGCCGTGGTATCGCCATATCTACCCCCTCAGTATCCTTACTTATTTTCAAATAAGTCAGATCAAATGCTGAAGGAGAAAGGTCTAACGTTGGGAGAAGGCATAGTGCAGGCACTGACTAGATCAAAGGCAGGTGCACTGGCTGCGAGAGCAACCTTCACTGAGGCAAACAAGCCTCAAATCGACAACGGGCCTGGTTGCGAGTTGGACACCACGGAAACAAATCGACTTGTGCGAGAACAGGCTACAGAAGCTGTAGTCGCGGAGGCAACCATTCCTAAAGGCGACGTTGAACCTCCTCCCGAATTGGAAGGGGTCAATTACGCCTCGTTGACCGAGCAAATAGAGAATGCCATTGCTCCCAAGCCGATTCCTGGTAGTACAGAGGATAGCACAGAGGGTGACACATTCCAGGTACTAGGAACTACAAAAGAGTTGTGTGTCATGCCAACTTCGGATAATTTCAGTCGGCTGCTGCAGGTGAGCCCCGCTTCATTAATAACCGAACAAAAGGGTGACCCAACGCTTAAGCAATTCCAGGACAGTTCGAAAGAGGGAATCGCCAAACGAAATGTGAGATTCCAAGAGAGGAGCGGCATACTCTATCGAAAATATCTAGATAGGCGAGGAGTAGAATTTGACCAGGTAGTCGTACCTCAGGCGTATCGTCAGGATTTGCTTAGTTTGGTGCATGGAGAATCATGGTCTGGCCACTTAGGCGTAAAGAAGACGAAAAATCGTCTTTTACAGGAATATTACTGGCCTGGATGCTTTAAAGATGTAGAGAGGTTTGTAAAATCTTGCGATGTGTGTCACGAGTGGGTAAGCCGGGAGATAAGGCGAAATTTCCAATGAAGCTGGTACCCGTAATCACTGAGCCCTTTCGTCGGTTGGTAATTGACACAGTAGGTCCTTTGCCCAAGACAACTTCAGGCTACCGTCACATCCTGACCTTAATCTGCCCAGCTACTAAATTTCCAGAGGCGGTCCCGCTAAAAGAGCTAAGTTCCGTCGAAGTAGTGAATGCACTTCTGTCCGTGTTTGCCAGGGTAGGCTTTCCTGCCGAGATACAATCAGACCAGGGCACCATTTTCACGAGTGCCTTAACGACAACCTTTCTAGAGCGGTGTGGCGTGAAATTATTGCATAGTTCAGTCTACCATCCGCAGTCGAACTCGATAGCAAAGCTTCACTCCGTGATGAAGCGAGTGCTAAGAGCCAACCTGTGCTTAGTTAACCGGACTACTCGAGGCCTTTCATAGTCCAATGCGACGCTAGTGATAGAGGCATGGGGGCAGTTCTTAGTCAAAGGGATGAGGGGGATCAAGAGCATCCCGTCCTCTATGTTGGCCGGAAACTCACCCTTCGCGAGCAGGTTTACAGCGCTAGCGAAAAGGAATGTGCGTGCTTGGTTTGGGCAGTCCCGAAACTGGCTTGTTATATTGCCGGAAGCAAGTTCATTGTGGAAGTGGACCACTGTCCTCTCACCTGGCTACAGACCATGTCCTCTAAGAACGGCCGCCTGCTGCGTTGGAGCCTCGTGTTGCAACAATATACGTTTGAAATACGCTACAAAAGGGTGTACTCCATGGCAACGCTGATGGCTTAAGTCGATGCCCCTGACGCGAGAGGATGTCTCGAGAACTCTGGCATTTTTTTTCCTGACCTAGACAAGAGCTAGTGATTGTTTTTTTTACTCCTTTAGGTGTACTTGTTTGAAAACGTTGAAGACACGGCTATCCAGGGTTTCGGGTTCGGTGTGCTTCCAGTGTTGTTGTTTTGTGTCACCTTAAAGTGTGAGTAACATTTTGAATAAATTGTGTATTTCCTTTAATATCAGTTAAAGGGGAAAATTGCCTGGTGGAGTTTGGCGGAATTGTCCGGCGCTCACCGGCTGAGTAGTTGTGTTTTCGTGTGCGTATGTGACGTCTGTTGAGCCCTCAATGAAGCAGGTGTTGCCCTCTACTTCATCAAAGACGGTCGTCACCAAACCGACTGCCCGCGTTGATCTCTCCGGACAGTGGCTGCAAACCTCAGCCCATCATGATCTTCACCCCCCCGCGCGAGAGACTGTTACGACCGGCCCTGGAGAGCCAAGCAGGGAGAGTTTGGGGGAGAACCGGTTCTTGACCTGACGGTGTCGTCCACCCCCACCTCCCCATTCGGGTTCCTCCTAGCCGGGAGAGCTACGGGGTCTGCTGTGCGTTCGTGACCATATTTGGTAACATTTTGGGGCGCCGGGACCATATATGGACCTCGTGTTGGGTTGTGCCACTCCTTGTGTAGTGAGAGGTGTTTTCCCCTCCCTCGTGGCCCAGGTGCCGGCGACACCGTATTGGCTGACGATGCGGACAAGGCGCCCAGTGTCAACAACGTGGCGCTATAAAATGCCGAAGACGTTTTGTATCACACGCACTCTTCTCTCTTTGGGTCAGTTGACCACTTCTCCACATGTAAATAAATCTCTGTTGTTCGTTCGGGCGCTTCTTTCTCGCTGAATTGTTGGACGATGGATCCTGCGACGGGGCCAGCTACCGAAAACGAGACCGGCAGGACCCGGAGTCCCAACAGCGCCTGCAACTTTTCAACGCGTTATGGATACAGTACTGGCAGGATTGAAGTGGCAGACTTGCCTTGTGTACTCGGACGACGTCGTCGTGTTTTCCTCGAGTTTCGACGAGCATCTTCGGCGCCTTGAAGCTGTACTTCAAGCCATCAAGACGTCCGGACTCACACTGAAGCCAGAAAAGTGCAGATTTGCGTATGAGGAGCTCTTGTTTCTGGGACACGTTATCAGCAAGTCTGGAGTTCGTCCCGATCCACGGAAAACAGCCGCCATCCCCGACTTCTTGCTGCCCACTGACAAGAAGGCCGTGCGCCGATTTCTGGGCCTGTGCGCCTATTATAGGTGGTTCGTGAAAAACTTCGCCCGCATCGCCGATCCTCTCACTAACCTTACCAAGGCCGACGTGGAGTTCAAGTGGGAAACGCCACAGGAACACGCTTTCAGGAGCTTAAACATCGCCTCCAGACGCCTCCGTTACTTGCCCATTTCGACGAATTCGCCGAGACAGAAATACATACTGACGCAAGCAGCGTAGGTCTTGGCACGATTCTTGTGCAGAGGGCTGACGGACTTGAAAGGGTTATTAGTTACGCCAGCTGATCGCTATCCAAAGCAGAAGCAAATTATTCCACAGCAGAAAAGGAGTGCCCCCGAAATCATCTGGTCTACGTCGAAATTTCGCCCCTACCTCTACGGCAGGCCCTTCAAAGTTGTGAGCGACCACCACGCCTTGTGTTGGCTAGCCACCTTGAAGGACCCTTCAGGTCGCCTCGCACGATGGAGCCTGAGACTTCAAGAGTATGACAATACTGTCATTTACAAGTCCGGCAAAAAACACTCCGACGCCGACTGTCTCTCTTGTGCGCCTGTCGACCAACCGCTACCCGACGACCCGGATGACGAGTACTTCTTGGGAACGATAACTACCGACGACTTTGCTGAACGACAGCGGGCCGACCCGGAACTTAAGGCCCTAATAGAATACCTCGAAGGCAGGACCGCCGAAGTCCCGAAGGTAATCAAGCGCGCACTTGCGTCGTTCATTCTACGATACGTTCTTCTACAAAAGAAAAACTTCACCGCTTCGAGCTCAGTACCTCCTTGTGGTGCCTTCAGCTCTGCGACCAGAACTCCTGCAGGCCCTGCACGACGATCCGACGGCAGGGCACCTCGGTGTTTCTCGCACGCTCGCGAGGATACAAAATTGGTACTACTGGCCACTTCTTACCACCGACACCGACGTCACTCGTTATGTGAGGACATGCCGGGACTGTCAGCGACGCAAGACACCGCCGACAAGGCCAGCGGGACTTCTGCAGCCAATTGATCCACCTTGCCGACTTTTCCAGCTGATTGGTATGGCCCTACTGGGGCCATTTCCGACGTCGGCTTTCGGAAACAAGTGGATCGTGGTAGCTACCGACTACCTCACCCGCTACGCCGAGACAAAAGCCCTGCCAAATGGCAGTGCATCCGAGGTAGCGAAGTTCTTCGTCGAAAATATCGTCCTACGTCACGGCGCCCCGGAGGTCCTTATCACCGACAGAGGAACGGCATTCACTGCCGACTTAACTCAAGCGATCTTAAACAAACCACCGCCGGACGACAGCGTACCACCCACAGACCAACGGCCTCACCGAGCGGCTTAACAAGACGATCGCCGACATGCTGTCAATGTACGTCGATGTCGAACACAAGACGTGGGACGCCATTCTTCCGTATGTGACCTTCGCATACAACACGGCGGTGCAGGAGACGACGCAGATATCTCCATACAAATTGGTGTACGGAAGGAGCCCGGCAATGACGCTCGATGCCATGTTACCCAACATCACCGACGACGAAAACCTCGATGTGAGCGAGTACCTTCAACGCGCCGAAGAAGCCCGACAACTTGCGCGTCTCCGTATCAAGAATCAACAGACGACCGACAGCCACCGTTACAACCTTCGACGGCGCTTCGTGGAATACCAGCCCGGTGAACGTGTTTGGGTGTGGACGCCGATACGCCGACGTTGACTAAGTGAAAAGCTTCCGCGACGGTACTTCGGACCGTACAGGCTGGTTCGACGTCTCGGCCCACTTGGTTACGAGGTTGTCCCCGATGGCATCACGAACTCTCAACGACGCCGATCGCGACTTGAAGTCGTACATGTCGCGCCTCAAGCCGTTTCATGCACGTTAAGAAACTGAAACAGTGTTTTTTGTATTATTGTTGTATCGTAACTTATTCATTGTACTTTCTTGCATTATTATTGTACCTTCATGTTTAGTTAAAGCATCGGGACGATGCCTTTTTTCAGAGGGGGGCAATGCCACGTTTCATTTTCCAAGTTTTTGTTATCGTCCCAAAACACCACACGATTCTCAGCGCAAACCGCGCCTGCAGTTTTTGAGAAGGTTCCGGACTGTACTAGATCATTCCGATAAGATCACGCCCACTGTGCGAACGGTACAGATTGTTCTGGAACCTACGCCACCGCCAGCGATGACGCTAGAACATTCGACAGCAAGAGTATAAATGCCGAAGCGCTTCGCCGCTTGTCAGTTGTTGATCGAAGGCCGACGCTCCGTTCGCCACTATCAGTCCGAGACTGCTATCTGTGCAACTACTGCTGTAATTGGACCTTCCGTTTACCGGGCACAAGTTTGCCCAAATAAACAGTTAAATACCAACACGAAGTCTCTTGTCTTCGGCTACGTCACAACGCCGTGACAATATCAACTACTCTTAGGAAAAATGCAATGGTCGTTCATGCAATAGGTGACCTGTTATATGGGAAACCGCAGATAACTGTGGGATATGACGGCTTCCGGTTCGACGCAGCACACCAGGTTGGCAGCGGCACGCGCAAACTTTTTTTACCACTCCGTTGAAAAAAGCACCTCTTCATGCAATGTTGGTGCTTGAGAAGGTGGTGTTTTTGTTTTTGCTAACCGTGACTGTGACGAAGAAAAGCTAAGAAAGCCTTAAACGCTAAGGAAACCTTTTATCGCACTAAAATGATCTGCAATGTTTTTATGCTTTTCGGGTGTACTGTCAGTTTGGCTAGCAGATCATGTCGATACAGAAGACAATTTTTATTGCATGATGCAGATATCGTGGGATCGAATCCCGGCTGCGGCGGCTGCATTTCTGATGGAGGCGGAAATGTTGTAGGCCCGTGTTTTCAGATTTCGGGGCACGTTAAAAACCCCAGGTGATCGTAACTTCCGGAGCCCTCCACTACGGCGTCTCTCGTTATCATATGGTGGTTTTGAGACGTTAAACCCCACACATCAATACGTTTCTGCAGATAAAAAAAAATCACAATTTTAAAGATCTCTGGGGATGGGGTTGAGTGTTGTAGTCTTTTAAGAGGTCATTTCGGGATCGCTGCTTCAGCCGACGTCGGTCGATCAGCATGAAGGGCAGTACGTATGGAGTGCGTTCAGATATCTTTTTTTTTAATTTTTTCTAGCCTTCAGCGCACTATAAAATACATTTCTTAGTCAAAGCTTTATTTGAACGCTGATTTTGATCAAGCTTCACGGCATGGCGGCACATAACAATACAGTCAAACATAGACGGAGCCGAATAATCGAAACCCTGTGCTTGTTTAACGCTTTCTTCCTTTGTGTGCCGTCCTGGCGCACAGTTTGACCAAGATAAATGCAAAGTAACTCGTCCAGCACTTTGTGTATCTTACTCTTGAGTGACGCTTATGCGTTTTTCGTCACATATGTGGGTGCAATGGCCTGCGCCTATTTTGTATGGCAGGTAGATTTAGCCCGTGCGTTCCCATAATATAGGTGCGCCTGCGCGCCAATTTATTTCTCAATATAATACTCGCAGCGAATTCATGCGTAAGCTTTTCATTAGTGTGAAATACACACGCACCTGTTATGAAATGGTTTTCGCGCACTCTGGCTTCAACGTTCCGTACTTAAAGGTTACCTGTCAGTGTTGCTCTCTTCACAGCCGCAGCCCACCTCATTTTTTTTCTTCATTCCATGAAAATTGATACCTGCGTTTGCCTTTCACGCTCGAGTTGGAGCAGCCAACGGCTGAACAACCGAACTTGGTTTATCAGGACAAATATAAGCGGGTGACCCTGTGCGTGAATCTTGAATAGTCTTACGCTTGCGCAGAAGCGGTTCACCGTCGTCTACTCTTCTCGAACCAGAAGACAGCAGCAGACAGTCAGTCAGTCAGTCAGTCAATGAACTTTATTTACAAATTGTCCTGAGGAGCCGATTCCCCTCAAGAGGGAGGGTCGGCTGCGGGCCGCACCCACGTGGGGACAGGAAGAGCGAGACCCTCCGCCAAATTGCGGGCCCTCTGGACAGCCCGGATTTGGACCTCTCGGTCCGAGCTGGTAATTGCCGTCCTCCAGGCAGCTTCTGTGCTGAGAGGCTCGCCATCGCGCAGCGCCGCGCATTGCCAGAGCATGTGGGGTAACGTGCAACGTCTCTCTTCGCAATGAGGGCATTGCGGCTTTATGCTGTCGATAAACTTGCTGTACACTAAAGGCAGACGGTGCATCCCACAATCCCTCACACTTTTACTGGTCACCTATTTACCATACAACTTACTGTGCGGGGGAAGAAGCGTTAGAAATTTTCGTTACTAGATGGTGCCATCAACCTTGTACCAAAATATTATTTGGACGGAAGGGCGTGGCTATGCGGTTGATTGCACCGGCTTTCTCGCGGCTCGTGCAAATCGCTGTGTCTCGTCGTCCGTGTCTTTTGTTGCCTTGTGGCAGCAAGTTGACATTATGTGACAGTCCCTGTGACAAAACAGAGAGCCACGGAGCAGGTTAAAAGGTTAGGGGCGATTGTAGCATTCAATGGCAGCGGCGAGTAGAAGCACCCGAGATTGAGTATCGTTCCACTATAGCGGCACTGATGTGGTTAGAAGTTTTCATGCATGAGCCATATGGGGAGCTTTTCCTCTAGAGTAGTGTGTTAACTGTCTGCCAGTTTGCCCAGAGCTTGCTGTCAGAGCCACAGCGTGGCGTTGTCATAGCTCCGCAAAGTACAAAGAATGACACAGCATATCCATGGGGTGAATGATGATGAGTGGGCGAAGCTCATGAGGGGAAATCATCGGTAAAACCGCGACTGTTCAGTGAAAGTTCGCCCACTACATCATCAAGAAAGACGTGAGAAACACTGTGGGTGCATATGTACGGCTGGATCCTCGCGATATGTACGCTTGGGCCTCTCGTTCTCGAACGCTGGGATCTTGGAGGCGGCGTCGCGCAGCCAGACGACACGCTTCGGCCTCCCGCTCTCGTACAGCAGGATCTTGGCGGCGGCGTCGCGCAGCTTCACGGAGCGCTTCTGCCTCGTGAGCTCGCACATCGGTATTCTGTCTGCGAGCACGCGCTGCCGCCGCTTTGTGCGCGCGCTCGCTGCTCTGCGGCCTTACTCATCGGACAACTCCGAGCGCGCGCCAACAGCGAACGAATTTTATTACAACACTCCCCGCCATCTAGTAAACAATCGATGAACTATGAATGGATGGATGGATAAATATGGCTTTACCTATAAGATCGGGTGGTGGCTTGCGCCACAAAGCCGTCTTACTTAATGAACCAAAAACTAGAGTTTTTTCTAGTTTAAATAGTGAGGTTGATAGTTCGTACTTTGCAGTGAAGCGTTTAATTTTCACTCGTGCCTTGACTTTAGCCACCAATCAGATAACCTCCTTCTAGTTAACTCTACCCGCTTAAAATCAAATTTGCCCTCACTGTCCCTAAACCCCAGTGCTTTGAAAAACTCAGCGCCATCACCCTGAACTATAGGGTGAAGCCCTTTACAGAACATTGTCAAGTGTTCGGCATTTTCCTCATCCTCTCCAGACGCACTGCATACCTTCGTATTTGGCCCAATATGTCTTGGTTCGCAATACTCCCGTCCTGGCCTCTAACAGTAGAGAACTACCCCGAGTATTATTATAGAACTTTTCCTTGGGAATTTACTGCTTAAAAGTTCGATAGATCTCTAGTGTGGACTTCATAATCATGTCAATTCTCCACATATCGATCTCAGCTTCCTTCACATTCTTCTTAACCGATAATTCTTTTTGGTTTGGCCCCCTGCTGTTTTCCAAGTATTTACCAGCCAATTTTCTGGTTCGCTTTCTTCATTTTGTATCGACATTCTTCATGTACAAGTGGCTGAATACCTTCCCAGCCCAACGCTCCTCCCCCATTTCTCTCAATCCCTTCCCAAATTTTTTCTTGCTGCTAGCTTCCCTGCCCTCAGATGATGTACATCCCATATCACCTTATACTCCCTGATTTAGAGTATTCCCATTAGCTCCTAAGGCAAGCCTACCTATTCCACGTTGCTTAATTTCTAATCCTGCTTGAACTTCTGATCTCATGCACAAGACCACATTGCCGAACATCAGACCAGGAACCATGACCCCTTTCCATATTCCTCTCACATCATACTTATTATATTTCCACAGTGCCCTGTTTATCATCACCGCTGCATGCCTCTTAACTTTAGTCGTCACGTATATTTCGTGTTCTCTTAGGTACTGGGTCCCATTGCCTATCCATACGCCCAGATATTTGTATTTATCTGTTATCTCTAGCGTGATCTTCCGTATTCTAAGCTCACTACCTTCATTGTCATTAAAAATCATAACTGCTGGTTTTTCTTTACTGAATCTGAAATCTAACCTATCTCCTTTATTACCGCAGATGTCCATCAATCTCTGAAAATCTTCCTTGTTGTCGACCATTAGCACTATATCATTTGCGTACATCAATGCTGGTAGTGCCTGTTCATTGAGGTTTCCTTGTTTGACGAAAAAGAGGCTGAAGCCCAGTCCACTTCTCTCTAATTTGGCCTCTAATCGTTGTAGGTACATCATCGTTGTAGGAGTGGGCACGGCGGAAGCTCTGCGAATATGTTGCTCAGGAATACGTTCCTGTTTTTCGTACAGGCCGTGGTCTTCGCTTCATCCACCAGTCACGGGCAGGCGGAATGCAGCGCTCTCCCGGACAACAACGAAGATTGGCACCGTGGCAGCTGGAACATGGATTCTTCAAAATGCTGCTTCAGCGACGAACTCCTGGGCATGCGCTCTTGGCCACCCCAACCAGCTGCGCAGCTCAGCACGACGTCGATTACGTCAGCGATGGAAGAGAGTATAAATCGCTTGGACCGGGCCATCTTCTCCAGTGGGCACGGCGGAAGCTCTGCGAATATGTTGCTCAGGAATCCGTTCCTGTTTTTCGTACAGGCCGTGGTCTTCGCTTCATCCACCAGTCACGGGCAGGCGGAGTGCAGCGCTCTCCCGGACAACAACAAAGATTGGCACCGTGGCAGCTGGAACATGGATTCTTCAAAATGCTGCTTCAGCGACGAACTCCTGGGCATGCGCTCTTGGCCACCCCAACCAGCTGCGCAGCTCAGCACGACGTCGATTACGTCAGCGATGGAAGAGAGTATAAATCGCTTGGACCGGGCCATCTTCACCAGTGGGCACGGCGGAAGCTTTGCGAATATGTTGCTCAGGAATCCGTTCCTGTTTTTCGTACAGGCCGTGGTCTTCGCTTCATCCACCAGTCACGGGCAGGCGGAGTGCAGCGCTCTCCCGGACAACAACGAAGATTGGCACCGTGGCAGCTGGAACATGGATTCTTCAAAATGCTGCTTCAGCGACGAACTCCTGGGCATGCGCTCTTGGCCACCCCAACCAGCTGCGCAGCTCAGCACGACGTCGATTACGTCAGCGATGGAAGAGAGTATAAATCGCTTGGACCGGGCCATCTTCTCCAGTGGGCACGGCGGAAGCTCTGCGAATATGTTGCTCAGGAATCCGTTCCTGTTTTTCGTACAGGCCGTGGTCTTCGCTTCATCCACCAGTCACGGGCAGGCGGAGTGCAGCGCTCTCTCGGACAACAACAAAGATTGGCACCGTGGCAGCTGGAACATGGATTCTTCAAAATGCTGCTTCAGCGACGAACTCCTGGGCATGCGCTCTTGGCCACCCCAACCAGCTGCGCAGCTCAGCACGACGTCGATTACGTCAGCGATGGAAGAGAGTATAAATCGCTTGGACCGGGCCATCTTCTCCAGTGGGCACGGCGGAAGCTCTGCGAATATGTTGCTCAGGAATACGTTCCTGTTTTTCGTACAGGCCGTGGTCTTCGCTTCATCCACCAGTCACGGGCAGGCGGAGTGCAGCGCTCTCCCGGACAACAACGAAGATTGGCACCGTGGCAGCTGGAACATGGATTCTTCAAAATGCTGCTTCAGCGACGAACTCCTGGGCATGCGCTCTTGGCCACCCCAACCAGCTGCGCAGCTCAGCACGACGTCGATTACGTCAGCGATGGAAGAGAGTATAAATCGCTTGGACCGGGCCATCTTCTCCAGTGGGCACGGCGGAAGCTCTGCGAATATGTTGCTCAGGAATCCGTTCCTGTTTTTCGTACAGGCCGTGGTCTTCGCTTCATCCACCAGTCACGGGCAGGCGGAGTGCAGCGCTCTCCCGGACAACAACAAAGATTGGCACCGTGGCAGCTGGAACATGGATTCTTCAAAATGCTGCTTCAGCGACGAACTCCTGGGCATGCGCTCTTGGCCACCCCAACCAGCTGCGCAGCTCAGCACGACGTCGATTACGTCAGCGATGGAAGAGAGTATAAATCGCTTGGACCGGGCCATCTTCTCCAGTGGGCACGGCGGAAGCTCTGCGAATATGTTGCTCAGGAATCCGTTCCTGTTTTTCGTACAGGCCGTGGTCTTCGCTTCATCCACCAGTCACGGGCAGGCGGAGTGCAGCGCTCTCCCGGACAACAACAAAGATTGGCACCGTGGCAGCTGGAACATGAATTCTTCAAAATGCTGCTTCAGCGACGAACTCCTGGGCATGCGCTCTTGGCCACCCCAACCAGCTGCGCAGCTCAGCACGACGTCAATTACGTCAGCGATGGAAGAGAGTATAAATCGCTTGGACCGGGCCATCTTCTCCAGTGGGCACGGCGGAAGCTCTGCGAATATGTTGCTCAGGAATCCGTTGCTGTTTTTCGTACAGGCCGTGGTCTTCGCTTCATCCACCAGTCACGGGCAGGCGGAGTGCAGCGCTCTCCCGGACAACAACGAAGATTGGCACCGTGGCAGCTGGAACATGGATTCTTGAAAATGCTGCTTCAGCGACGAACTCCTGGGCATGCGCTCTTGGCCACCCCAACCAGCTGCGCAGCTCAGCACGACGTCGATTACGTCAGCGATGGAAGAGAGTATAAATCGCTTGGACTGGGCCATCTTCTCCAGTGGGCACGGCGGAAGCTCTGCGAATATGTTGCTCAGGAATCCGTTCCTGTTTTTCGTACAGGCCGTGGTCTTCGCTTCATCCACCAGTCACGGGCAGGCGGAGTGCAGCGCTCTCCCGGACAACAACAAAGATTGGCACCGTGGCAGCTGGAACATGGATTCTTCAAAATGCTGCTTCAGCGACGAACTCCTGGGCATGCGCTCTTGGCCACCCCAACCAGCTGCGCAGGTCAGCACGACGTCGATTACGTCAGTGATGGAAGGAAGTATAAATCGCTTGGACCGGGCCATCTTCACCAGTGGGCACGGCGGAAGCTCTGCGAATATGTTGCTCAGGAATCCGTTCCTGTTTTTCGTACAGGTGAGAGACGATCGCAATCTTTCATGTTATCGAGACGACAATGTTTGTCTTGTGCTTCTGCCGTGCTCATGGTCATTGCTTCTTGGGTACTGTGCCGTTTAAGAATGCCTGGTTGACCTATTGTCGTCGTGTGGTGATGTTGAGCCTAATCCGGGCCCCACAATAGAAGCAATGCTGAAAACGATTATCAATGATATTCGCGAGCTGAAAGCAGTTCGAGCGCAGTCAACCAACAATTAAGTAAAACGGTTGATACGCTGACCAGTATCGAAAAAAAACTGGATGACCTTTCTCAAACTGTCGCTTCTAACACAACCGAGGTAGATGACCTACAAAAACAAGTAGACGGGCTGACAAAAAAAATTGACGACCTTGAAAACCGCAGTCGACGAAATAACTTGCTTATTTTTGGCGTGACAGAAGAGAACGATGCTGATCAGCCTCTTGGTGAACAAGTGGCAAAGGGCATCTTGGAAGACATAATTCAGGTGCCAAATGTCGCCATCGAGCGCATTCATAGGATTGGCAAGCCAGTGGCAAACAAGTGCCGGCCAGTCATTCTGAAGCTAGTTGACGGAAGAGACAAAACTAGGATTCTAAAGAACTGTGGTAATCTAAAAGGCACAGAGTTCAGCATTTCGGAGGATTTTTCGCCTCGAGTTCAACAAATACGAAAAAAGCTATGGGCGAGCGCACGAGAAGAACAGAGTATTGGAGCAAAAGTTGCTTTGATCTTTGACAAGATCAAAGTCAACGGCAAGCTTTATCGGTGGGATGACTCACTGAACTCAAGGGTTCCGGTAGCTGTGCAGTGACAGCAACACAGCAGCAATCTGGAGCATCAACAAACGCTACCGGCTCCACTTTCTCACGCGGTCCCGTCAACATTTTCTGTAATAAACATACACGCTCGAAGTGTCGTCAACAAATCGGTCGATCTAGAAAGCGTCCTCATTGCTTATGATCCCGACGTCACAATCCTTACTGAAACATGGCTTCCAAATGACATTCCCGACTCGGCAGTAATTCCTAGCTCTCATGAAATCGTTCGTCAGGATCGAGGTGCAAAGGGGGGCGGTGTAGCGATAGTGCTGAAAAAGGGCTTGGATTTTAAGGTTTTGTCGCACGGAACGTGCGTCGAAATGACTTGGTTAGTTCTTCGGCATAAAAATTTGAGCATGCTCATTGGCGTTGTCTACAGGCTGCCCAATTCCGATATAGCGGTACTCGAAGCTTTGCAAGATTTTTTGCTCGAACAAAGCAAACGTTATACCCCCATTTTTGTAGGAGGTGATTTAAATCTGCCAAAAATAAACTGGGATCACTTTTGCGTTACAACACCCTGCCAGCACTCCGAATTGCTACTTGATATAGCGTTTTCCTGTAGCATGACGCAACTTGTAAAGACCCCTACGCGTGTCACTGCAGGCACAAGTTCGATTCTGGACCTTATTTTTGTTTCTGAGTCCATTTGCAAGTTTAACAACACAATTGAAGTTGTACCAGGTACGAGGTACCAGGTATATCGGACCACGAACTAGTAATATTTAAAACCAACATGTTGTGTACTCCCTCGGCTACCTAAGTATGTAGATTCCTCAATTTTAATACTGCTTCGGACGAAAGTATTTTGGACCTCCTAGAGGAGGAGTATTACCAAATTACTTACAAACATCTTCATAATCGCTGTGACGTTAACCAGCTATGGTCGCACTTTAAGACAACCGTTCACAAATGCATAAGTTCCTCTGTTCCGGAGAAAGCAAAAAAAAATACACGGCCGTAGTCCTTGGATTACGCGCAAAATACTCCATCTAAAACGCAAGATAAAACGCCTGTCATGCTCAAAAACACAACCACGTAGTGCTGCTCTGACGAGCCTCCGCGCCGAACTGCGCAACAAGATTAAAAGCTCCAAATTTCATTTCTTCAACGTAAAAATGCACAACTTTCTCACAACCAATCCAAGAAAATTTTGGGTGCACTTCTCCGACAAAAAAAGTGAAAGTGACAAAAATTAAAACCAAGGACGCGGACGTGACTGATGCCAACTGCATAGCAACAGCACTTAACGACTACTTCTCTCCTGTTTTTTTGCGAACGGGTGACACCCCTCCTGATTTCCACGCAAACAATCTCGAACTGCCAGACTTGATTATAACAGATGAAGGCATCTTGTCAGCTCTACTTCATCTATACACAAAAAAAATCGGCTGGGCCAGATGAAATACCTAATGCTTTTCTTTATCGGTACGCCGAGTGGTGTTCCAAATACTTAGGCTTAATATTTAGGGAAAGCCTGTTACAAGGCGAAGTTCCAGTAGATTGGAAGAAGGGTAAATTGGTACCCATTCATAAATCAGGTGATAAATATGACGTGAAAAACTACCGCCCTATTTCGTTGTTATGTACAGCCAGCAAGGTTATGGAACACTTCCTTTTCAAACACTTAAGTTCATTTCTGGAGAGTAACCATTCCCAAATCAACACGGTTTCCGGCAAGGCTTTTCAACCACCACACAGTTAATTCACACTACTGATGACTTTCTAAAAACACTTGACAAAGGCGGACAAATAGATGCGATTTTTTTAGACTTTGAAAAAGCTTTCGACCGAGTTTCCCATTCCCATTTGATGTTTAAAATTCGCCGAATCCTAACCAACGAAAGAATTCTTCGATGGCTTGATTGTTATCTATCCCACCGACACTAACACGTTCGGATAGCAGATAAAAATTCTTCTTCCGCTCCCGTGCATTCTGGGGTACCGCAGGGCTCTGTCCTAGGACCACTTTTATTTTTAGTTTATCTACATGACATGTCATTCGAATCTACTGTGCAGTGTCGTTTTTTCGCGGATGACTGCGTTGCGTACCTGCCCATTCAATAAAGAACAGATCACGCCACCCTAAATGAATACTTATCGGTTATTACAGCATGGTGTAACTCCTGGAAAATGAGCCTCAACATAGCAAAGTGCGTCAAGATGACCATAACACGTAAAAAAATCCCTCGGAATTTACTTACATGTTAAGCAACACTGCTATAACAACCGTTAACCAGTACAAATACCTTGGTCTGACAATCACTTCTAATTTGAGCTGGAAAACTCATATGGATGGTATAACATCAGCAGCACTGCGGCGATTGTGGTTATTAAAGCATCGCAAGAGGCACTGCACCAGCAAAACAAAACTAGTCGCTTACACTACATTGGTGCGCCCATTGTTGGAATATGCTGACGTTGTATGGGATCCACACACACAAACAAAAATATACTTACTAGAACGAGTCCAAACTAAATCCCTTCGGTTTATTTACCACGCGTACAGTAGACACTGTTCAGTCACTGAACTCCGTAATAGATCCGCTCTTCCCACATTGAAGCCCCATAGAAAGCTACATCGCTTAAAATTACTTTGTAACATAGTCAACGGACACTCAGGACTCGCCTTTAACACTTACATGCAGTAAAATACATCGCGAAAAACTCGGAACAAGCATGATAACACTATAGTGGTGCCGCTTACAAAAACAAATTCTCGGCGATTTTCATTCATTCCACGAACAATCTCCGACTGGAATGAACTACCTCATGACGTGACCAGCATCGCAGCGCCCGACGCATTCTTATCAGCTGCCACTGCCTGTCTGTAGTAAAAGCTGTCTGGTCGTATGTGCAGATTTCAATTCTTCTAATGATGTATTTACACTTCGTGTTAGGAACAAAAATTTGGATTGTATTTTTGATACCACTCTTGTGGGGCTCCTGTAACCCGAGTATTCGTGTTCCACGCAAACCTGTTATGTGGTCATTTTATTTCTGCGCCGTGAAGTGTAGTGTTATAAGTGGCTGCAAGTATGAACGTTTGTATCACTCCTGCATTGGCCACCAAGAGGTGGCTGGCAGTATGCAATAAATAAAATAAATAATAAGGGTGCCATAGGACACCCCTGCCTAAGCCCCCGTTTTACCTCTGCAGGTTTGGATACCTATTTTTCCTGTTTAATAACTACATTGTTACCTTTTATAGATATCCTTTAACATATTAGGGACTCCATCTTCCTCGCCTAGTGTGTCCAGTATTCCCCACAATTCCTCTTGAACCACGCTATCACACGCTCCCTTGATATCCAAAAATGCTGACCACAGGGGCATGTGTTCCTGTGCTGCTATTTCGGTGCACTGCGTCAGTGAGAACAGATTGTCTTCCAACCTCCTCCCTTCCGAAACCCATTCTGCAGTTCCCCCAGCACCCCCTCATCCTCTATCCATGCTTGCAGTCTTTCCTTTGTAATCTGCATCGCCAGCCTGTAGACCACTGATGTAACTGTTATAGGACGGTAGCTATTTATGTCAGCTTTGTCCCCCTTTCCTTTGTAGATCATGCTCCTCCTGCTAAGTTTCCATCAATCTGGAACTTCACCATCGATTATTATTTTGCTCACTGCCTTTATCAGCATAATTGGAATGTCATCTAGGCCTGTTGATGTTCTACTAGGAACCCTCTTCTCAACCCTTTCTCACTCTCGTTGTGAAAGGGAGCCATTGCGCCACTTGATTCATTCTTGTCTATTGTGGCGCGTAAAGCACTTCTTTGTTGAAAGATTTCTGTCACCCTTGTTCTCATATATTCAAGAGCTTCGTCCCCTTCTAGCTTAGCACCTTGAGCTGTATTTATAAACCTCTGCTCTAGGCTCGTCTCATTTCTTCGGGAGTTTACATGGTTCTAAGATTTCGCAGTTGCCTTTCTATCTTTTTTATGTACTTCTGTCAGCCACTGAGCTCCCTTTCTTTTAATCTTTTCATTGATCAGAAGGGATGCATCCGTTCTACAGCTTAGAAAGATTTCCCATTTTCTTTCAACACCATATGTCGGTTCACTCCGCTGCTTAGCATTTCTGTGTTCCCTAGAGGCTTCCTGACGTTTTGCTATGGCTCTCTTAACTTCCTCATCCTACACCTTTAGGGTTTGTGTCTTGTTTTCCGGGGTGACTTGTCACGTGCCTAAGGAAGCTCTAGCTCAAACACTTTAATATTAATCGTGTATGTCCACACTGTTTTATTATCGTCAGTGATTACTTTCTCAATTTGTTTAGTGGCTATTTCAATTTGCCTTTCTGGATAAAACTTTTCCTGTAGTTGCTCTTCTTATGACCTTCCCACTTTCAATGCTCTTCCAAAACTTAGCTTGATACGTTTGTGATTACTACCCAGACTTCTGGAGCCACCTTATCTATGTGTATTCCCTTCATCTTATCATACATACTATGTGACATCAATGCCTAATTTATCGTCGACTGGAGCCATCCTACCTCCCATGTTATTTGCCCTTCACACTTCTCGGTACTGTTGCAAATGATCAAATCAAGCCTTTCACGCATATCCATGATCATTTTGCCTGTCGGGTCGGTATACCTATCTATATCTTCTATGTCCGAATTCATATCTGCTAGTATAATAATCTCGCACTGTCCTTCTAACTCCTGAATGTCATTGATATACACTCTACCAATGCCTGGTTTTCCTCTCTGGCCTTTGCTCCCGTCCACAAGTATGCGAAACCAAGGACTGTAGATTGCTCTGCCACTTTCCCTTTTAGCCATAAATGTTGGTTGCACTCCTGCTTGACTCTTTGCCAGTCTTTACTTTTATGAATGAATGTCCCAATACCATCCCCTTTTCTGCTGCCTTCTGTTCTATTACAATATTCCCACGCATAGTCCGGATTGTTAGGAGGTTGTTCCATGTCCCTAAGATGTGTTTCTACAAAACCGTAAACAGTCGGCCTCTCCTCCTTTAGCTGTTTTTCTATCTCTTCCCACTTCAGCCTGTTCCTGCCACCCTTCACGTTAATATACTCTATGTATGAATTGCCTCGGCGATTGTGGCTACGTCTATTTTTGCCCCGGACTCTACATATCTTAGATACTGGTGCCACTTTGGAATCGTATCTGTCCATACCACCTGTCAAAGAGTCTTCCTGGTTGTTTTCTTCGTTACTAGCTATCCTACACCCCGTAGGGCCCGTGTGCCCCTCAAGAAAAGTACAGCGCGTCGTGCAAGTTACCAGCCCACCTCATGACCTAGTTGCCCATCGAAGTGAATTCTGTCTCGTTGAAAATTACCCCACCTATGCACCTCTCTGTTTATTTCCACCACCTCAAAGCCATTCTTTCGACTCATCCGCCATATTTCTTGGTTTGCGTTGACAACCGCTCTTTGCAGCTTGCTGTAACGCACCGGTACCTCCGGTATTGTGCACATCACTACCTGTACCTGAGGAGAAGTGGTTCGCGTGTTATCAACCCCATTCGCCAGTGTGGTTGCTAGTCCTGCCGTATTTCCATTTGAGACATCGTTTAAACCATCTGAAATTATCACGAGGTTTCGTCTATCAGCTGTAGTTTTCAGTATTGCACTCGCTTGCCTCATGACTGCTTCCAGCTTGCGTCCTGGGAACGCCCCTACTACATCCCTCTTGTCAACTCTTACCCTTTCTTAGATTGCTTCTGTGCATTGATTTAAACTCGAGTCCCCGGCGATTATCGAATGCTGTGACTTTTCAGCTGGAGCGTCCTCCACCAGGGGGTACGTGCAAGCACACTGACGCAAGCAATATGGGTCTCTCAAGGCCGTCCTCATCCAGTGGCAGGATGGCGCAGAGCGGGTCATTGCCTACGCTTGTCGTACACTTTCGAAGGCGGCCAATTACTCAACGACAAAACTAAACTAGAGGTAGCCACACCATCTAGTAAACAATGCAAGAACTAAACTAGAGGTGGCTACATACATATGCCGAGGATGGACAGACACACGCCTTAAGAAGCTTCACGCCTAATAGGAAAAATTTTGAATCGTAATGCTATAAAGGTCCCGCTAGCTACGAAAAACATGTATTTCTTGAGAATATAGAACACTAGGCTAGTTTGAAGGAATTCATAATAATTAGGGTGCTCTGTTACGTAGCTCTCGCCTCTGGCTTTAACAAAGTGGTCATCTTAACTAAGGCGGCTAGTCTGATACTGTGATTTAAGTGCATTACAGGAGGATAATTTCTGTACACAGTAATTTGGAGGTCCTCGCACATCCATTCTTCGCACATTTGGACGAGGAAGCCGAGACTGATATTCACACTGACGCAAGCAATTTTGGTCTCAAGGCCATCCTCATTCATTGGCAGGATGGTGCAGAGCGGGTCATTGCTTACGCTAGTCGTACACTTTCGAAGGCGGCCAATTACTAAACGACAAAAAAGATTGCCTTGCGGTTGTTTGAGCAATAAGTAATTTAATGTCATACTTACACGCAAGACCTTTTTGAGCCATCAGCGATCAACATGCACTGTGCTGGCTGGCAAATCTCAAATACCCGTCAGAACATCTTGTGAGATGGAACCAACGACTGCAGGAATACGACAAAACGGTCGTCTATAAGTCTTGTCGCAAGTACAGTGATGGTGACTGTTTGTCCCGTGCACAGGTTGACTTCACGAAAGCAACCCCGACGGAAAGCGAACAGGATGTTCCTTTTTAGGGAGCTGTCACTGAATCAGAGATGGCACAGCAGCAGGAATCTGATCCTGACTTGGTGCTGCTCCTCAAGTACATACAGGAACAACCCGTTGACCTTACTCATGTTTTTTCCCGAAGTATGTCGTCGTTCATCTTTCGAAATGACATCTTGTAGAAAGGAAATTTCGAAAGCAGCCCGCAAAAATTCTTTCTTGTCGTTCCTACAGCGCTACGACCAGAGATCTTGGAAGCATGCCACGATGACCCATCAGCACGGGGTTTGGGAGTGATCAGAACGCTGACACGAACTCACAGGAAGTATACTACTGGCCAAAGTTGCTGAATTCAGTTCAGCACTACGCAAGAACCTGCACCAGTAAAACTAGCTTTTCTCCTCCAACCTATAGCGCCACCAGCTGCCCCTATCGCAAAAGTGGGATTAGACATACTTGGACCATTTTCCACGTCGTTATCAGGGAAGCGATGGATCATTGTTGCAACAGACTATTTAACTAAATATGCGGAGACAGCATTGCTTGTTCGGGAAAGGGCTGTGGAAGTAGCCGAATTCTTTGTGACCAACATTGTACGGTGGCATGGAGCTCCTACTGTGCTAATCACGGATCAGGGAACAATGTTTACAGCTGACCTGACAAATTCCATCATGAGATTGACGCACCCAAGTCTTAGTAAAACCAGGGCGTATGATTTTCTAGCAAATTGATAGACAGAACGGCTCAACAAAGCGTCAACTGAGATGTAGATGGACGTCGACGTAGAGCATCGAACGTGGAACAGAATACTACCATACGCCACGTTCGCATAGAATACCACTGTGGAGGAGACATGAGTGACCCCTTTTCAACTTGTTTTTGACCGAACAGTCACGACACCTCTGGAAGCAATGTTACCTGTCTATGATAACTCCAGCCACGACCACCAGTGACTTTACGCAAAAAGCTAAAGAAGCAAGGCAGCTGGCACGACATCGCATTCAGCACCAACAAAAAGACGATGCCGATATGTATACTTGCGACGAAGAGATATCAACTGTGCTCCTGGAGAAAAATTATGGGTATGGACACCAGTACGCGTAGGTGGGCTCTTTGAAAAGCTAGCTTGACGTTATTTTGGCCCCATACAAGGTGCTTTGCCAGCTTGGTCCTTTGAACCATGAAGTTGTACAGGAGGAGCAAGTAACAGCATCTAGACGGCGGTATCGCACAGAAACTACGCACGTCATCTGAATGAAGCCATATTAAGAAAGATGATGAGCCATGAATCAACACCGTTGGAAGCCTCGAACGTAAAAAAGCATCAGGGTGATGCATTCCCGGAAGGGAGATAATCACGCAAGACACATTTAAAGCTCGCGCGCCAGTCGTTTGCTACACCTTCAATGTTGCCTGTGGTGTGCGAGCGAAACAGAGCAAGCGAAGCGCCGATGGGGTCTACCAAGATCGACATTGACAACTCAGACACATGTGAGCTGCGCGGAACAAGAGAAGATGAGGTGCCAAACTTGGAAGAAGTCAAGGCGTTCTGGACGTAAACGTTTTTCTCTAACTTGTTTGTTTGTTGGGCACAAGTTCGCCCGTTTTAGGTATTTTTAATGAAAGTCTACTTTCCAACTGTGCCGGGCAATATGAGTGCCCTTCCTGCATAGACCGAATGCTGGTATGTAGTTTCTTATACAAAAAAAAAAAACGTTGGTGACGCGCCAGGGCGCATGCGCAGATCTCAAGCCAATCTTAGGTTCTTGCGTTCGTGCTGACCTGAAGCCCAAAATTGAAAACTAACGTCGGCCCCCAAAGCGTCTTGCGTCGCGAGCGAAATGAAGCAGACGCGCAGTGCGAACGCTCGTGTCGTATGACCAGCGTCTCACATAACTTAAATTTAGCAACGTGTACCCCCTCTCCCCCTATGCGTTTTACCCAGCGCAGGCTGCGTTTTACCCAATTCTGTGATTTCTTATCCTACCAAGGCAAGATCAGTCTACGCAACGCAGCTCGGAGACCCACTGTTTTGGATCCCCGATTCTCAGTGAGTTACGTTCAGACGAAGCTGGCCTGTTGCTCTACACGTTGCAGAGCTACTTTTTGACATGGGTGAATACTAAGAGTGACAACAGCGCATTGCGTAAGATCGCCATCTGGGTGTGTGTTTGGCGTTGTCGAAATCGGACATACCCCTTTTAGAAACGCACCGAATGGGACGGACGCCTAGAAACGACGCGTTCAAAGAAGTAATCGCGAATGCCACAATCATGACGCATTACAGCACTTTACCAAGATTGCTGAGATGACTGTGGTAGATATATATGGCGTATTTTGTAAATGTACGGAGTGCGGAACCGCGCTGCAGTGGATAGCCTGCCTGGCATCTGTTGCCGTGGAACCAGGTGTCGCGAGTTCGACAGCTGATGACGGAACTTCTTACAGCGAAAACTGTTATGAGGTCAAAACTTCGTTCACGCGCCGCGCCGTCGTTGTCCACAGCTGCCGCCACCGCTGCCGCCGCCGGTGTCCGTAACCACATCGCACGAGATTAGGAGAAAAACCTACTACTAATGAAACAGTGGGGCTTGAACTCGGGTCCGCTGGGCGCCAGCCCTGTATTCTACCACTGAGCCATGCCTGTGCTTGGGCCTTTTTGGCAAATTTGCATTAGGCAGGCTTGATTTCAGGAAAGCAATCGCGCTGTTACGGCTTACAAAACATTTTGAACAGCGAAAAACAACCAATGGTCATACAACGCGAATAACGTAACGAGTGGGCCGTCTAATGTTCCAACCCATTACAAAAGCTTGTTTTTGTTCAGCTAATAACTGTGGCACATACTGTTACGCCTGGGAACCCACACCGAACGTCATCGCCTCGGCAAATGCAATCTGTGTCAAGGCCAGCGAGTGAACCCACCTGACGTCATCTCAATGACGCCATGCAATGGTGCCATGCACTCTGGTGGTCCTTACGCAATGCGTGGCAACATCACTCGTCTTTGGGTGACACTCAGCGTAGTGGCTCCGGAATTGAGGATTGTGACGCAACCCAGCGGTGGTTCCTGAGTGGAGCAATCTGACATCACGGCCAGCGGCGCTTCTGGTTGGACGTTGGTGGCGTAAAGGTCCACCCAGTGCTTATAAAAAAGCCAAGTGGCGCGTTGCCAGCAGCTGACCTATGAGTCAGAGAGCAGCTGACGTACGCGTCAGAGAGAGAAGGCATCTCGGCTCTTCGAGTCCCTAAGCTGACGGCCCAAGGGCCGAATTTGTAACGCCTCTATTTCTATGCTGTACATAAACCTCGCCTTAGCTCACCGTCGTGTTTTCCGCTCTTCTATCAGCTCTGCGCAGAAGCAGTCGCCAGCTGAGGAAGCGCACGCTACCAAACAGCAGGGGACCTTGGTGGCGAGTTTCGGAGCAGTGGCGCCTTCGGGACCGTGTTGGCGTCATGCCTCGTAAGAATACCCACTTCAGGCATAATTCTTCATTGTCGTCAGATACTGCATGAACGATTGTCTCAAGTTTCCTGACAATTGTCTAGCGGATACCTCGCTTCCGAGAAAAATTAAGAAAATATCATAGCGAATGCTGGCCTGCTATCCTAAAATTTCCATTATTAATGCCGCAGTGGGCATCAAGCAAGTGTGCTTGCAGCTGTTACCCAAGAAGTGTTTACAAAAGGCTCTGAAAGGCCACTCTTTAGTTTTCAATGTGACTGTGCTGCGCCATTCGCGCGGGCCTGGCGTTTTTTCTCTTTGATCGTGCTTATTTTTTCGACATCACTTCCGTGACTGTTTGGTGGGCCCCAGCATAAAACAAGTTCTTGTTATAATGCAGCATAGACAAATATTCTGCTGTGTTGGTGGCTGGCTCGTCGCCATTGCTGTGTTGGTGGCTGGCTGGTCCCGACGAAGCAGAAGAAGAAGACGGCCGACGGAGACGTACGCGGCCGGCGGGGACATCGACCAGCCCGAACACGCGGGTTGGCGCGCAGCGCCGGAGAAGGAACAACAACCGCACTCCACGGCTACCCAACACACACTGGTTTTATTTTACAGTCGCCTTGAATTCCCGGATGCCAGAGCGGCGCCCCCTGGCATCCTCACATGTCAAATCGAAACCGAAACTGAACACAACAATTCGCCCAATGCTTTGCGAGAAATCCGTTCTCGCAAGTTGTAGGAACTGTTTATTGATTTAGGTTTTAACGATTAACATAATTTTACACTTTATTTTGACAATGATTGCCTAGATTTAACGATTATGAAACATTTGACCTTGATAAACACCCCTTCCACTTTCAACAATGCGACGTGAAGCTTATACTCAATACTGGAAGAGCGAGACTCGACGAGGTCCCCAATACTCACCTGGCAGCTGTCACGAACCGGTGCGCCCATATCTCGGAACCATCGGAAGCCCGGAGGACAATGTCACAAAACTGCCGCTTCTTCCTCTGTTCCCGCAGTCCATGCAGAGACCGGGCTGCTGCTCCCCGGGCGAAGTCGACCCTCTTGCCGCTGTCCTTGAACAGGATCGCTGCCTCTGACCAGATTGTGACGATGTCCCCTTTGTCTTCCCTGCTCACTGTAGGTATATCCGCGCGTTCCATGGATATTTTTTTCACAGCAGCGTGCACACAAGGATGATCGCAACGCGCAAGCGCTGCCCTAGCCCGACCAGACGTGATCGCACCGGGCGAGCAATTGCAACGCCTCTTCCTAAGCCCAGGCGCTTTACGGACGATTGAAAGTGTTCTTGTTCACCTATTGATCGTGGCGCATACCCGCTATTAGGGATTGGGCAAGAATCGAGTGGTTTTAAAAATTATTGTTCAGATTTAGAATAATAGAGATATAATAGAAATATTACTGATAACCTAGGAAAATGTGGTGCTTGATCTAACGCTTACAATATTTAAATAAAGAAACAAATTTAATCTTAGAATAGAAGAACAATTTGATTTTTATGCGTGTATAATCTTGTAGACATGTTAGCATAATGAAACAGATTATTTAGTCAACCTATTAGTTTCACCAATATAGTCCCGGATGGCCGCGCATACTGTCGCATTAGAGAACCCAGAAATGGAAGCTCCAAAAGACAAAATGACAGGCACAGATAAGTCACTACCAATACCTCGTAAAAGTATTTCTATGTAAATAGCTGCTACCTTCGATTCGCACGTACCGCTTGACACGCTTCTTTTCGTTTTCTTCCTGTCATAGTACATGCCCACGGTGGAAGGTTGACGAACATTCGGTGACATTGGGGACGAAGGTAACTCTGCGATCAAGAAACAATTCCGGAAGATCGAGTTGAAAATAAACATCTGATATGCAACGGTGAAATTTATTGGTCAAGTTTGTAAGTTTAATGTGCAAGAGCGCGTTCGAAGAGCGCATGACGTAAAATGGCGAAGACGACGATGACTCATGACCGCAGCACGCATGAGCGTGACCACCAATCATGGTAGTGCCCTATTTGAGATAAATTCTTTTTTATTTAAATAATTGTATGCATTGGATGAAGCTCCGAAATTTCTTAGGTTATCTGCAGTATTTGTACTATATAATCTATTTTATCAGTGTGTGCTCAGATTTCAATCTAATATAACTTCTCAAGTACCCGACCCGTGTTACTACTACCAGCTCAACTATTCTAGACTTAGTCCTCACAACTCACCCAGATCATGTTACATCCCTTTCTGTGATACCTGGTCTCAGTGACCATTCAGCAATCCACTTTACTATTCCAGCAGGAATCCCAGACGACAGAAAACCTCAAAAACATTCAGAGACTATAAACGTGCACACTATGCTGCAATAAATAGGGAGCTCGAAATATTCACCGAAGAATTGTTTCAAAATTTTGATCAGCGTTCTGTAGACGAAAACTGGCATCGGTTCAAATCCAAGGTGTCTGAGTTAGTAGACCACTATGTACCACTGCGTAGAATAACGAATACTGTTCAATCCCCGTGGTTCACACCGACCCTAAAGCGACTACGCAATAAAAAGCAGCGCGTTTTTCGGAAAGCCAAATGCTCGAGGTCAACTGACCGTTGGGCTGCGTACAATGAATCAGCCGATGAATATGCACACGCGCTTGCCGTGGCTAAGCGTTCTTTCTTTGAAGTTACCCTCCCCTCTATGCTTAGAACTAATCCCCGTAGATTTTGGCTAACCATCAACGGAAAAAGTGAAAAGAAAATTGAACTGATGTCTGAAGATGACTGCATGATCCCAAGTGAAATGTGCTGCGAAGCCTTAAATACGGTATTTTCGTCGGTATTTGTGACCTGTACGCCATATTGTTTGTCCCCTTTCCCTGCCTGCAATTATTTACCCATGGATCCATTAATCATAGACTGGGTGGGTGTTGCCAAATTGATAAGGAATCTGAAACCTTCCTCCCCCGGAGATGATGGTATTAACCCCAAATTCTTAAAAAATACTGAAATGTTATCCGCTATAATTCTATCTAAGATTTTTTCACAGTCTCTGGAAACTTCTGCAATACCACAGGATTGGAAGGTCGGGAAGGTGGTTCCTTTGCCCAAAACAGGTAACACTCACAATCCCATCAATTACAGACCCATATCGCTCATCAGTGCACCATGTAAAATTGTTGAGCACATTATCCATAGCCATTTAGTCCGCTTTCTCGAAAACAATAACTTTTTTTAGCAAATTCCAACATGGTTTCAGAAAAAATTACTCCTGTGAAACTCAGTTACTTAGCCTCACTAACGACCTATTTTGCGCCGCTGACCGTTCTTCAGTTATCGACTGCGTATTTATTGACTTCGCGAAGGCATTCGATACCGTTTGTCATAAACTACTGCTTTCTAAATTAAACTCAATCAATCTAGATGTAAATATTCTCAAATGGTTCGAGTGTTTTCTAAGTAACCGCACACAATACGTTGTTGCTAATGGCTTTACTTCCACGCACTGCTCTGTTACGTCTGGTGTGCCGCAAGGTTCTGTCTTAGGTCCCCTGTTATTCTTAATTTATATTAATGACTTGCCGAATACACTATCATCAACTATTAGACTCTTCGCGGACGACTGCGTAATTTACAAAGAAATTTTGGATTCCGCCGACCAAAGTGCGCTACAAACTGACCTTAATAAGATTTCTACCTGGTGCGATACATGGTTAATGAAGCTGAACACAAATAAGTGCAAAGTAATGCGAGTAACACGTCAAAAACATAATACTACAGCGTGCACTTACATACTCAACCACGACCCCTTAACCAAAGTGTCATGTTACAAATATCTTGGCGTGTACATCTCGGATAACCTTTCTTGGCAAACACACATCGATCATATCACAAGCGACGCTAACCGCATGCTCGGTTTTTTACGACGAAATTTCGCTCTTGCTTCAGCAGATATAAAACTTGTTTTATACAAAACTTTAGTTCGGCCAAAGCTGGAGTATGCGTCGTCGATCTGGGACCCGCATATCAACTCGTTACTTCATGATATCGAAGCTATCCAGAATCGTTCCGCACGCTTCATATTATCAAACTATTTTCGTACGGCTAGCGTCTCGTCCTTGAAATCTTCCCTTAACCTACTTGATCTGTCTGTTCACAGGAAAATATCACGACTTTGTCTTTTTCATAAAATTTATCACGCCAATTCAACGCTCAAAGATTCGATGCTTTTTCCTCCCACTTATCATTCGACAAGAAACGACCATCAGTTCAAGGTTGGCGTACCCAGCAGCCGGGCCAACTATTATTTCAACTAATTTATTCCTAAAACCAGCTCGGACTGGAACCACCTCCCCACCTGCATTGCTTCAATAATTAATCCAGCCAATTTCAAGGTGGCTATTAGTGGCCATGTTACCTGATTTTTTCTTTTTCTCCCCGCGAATTCCGCGGTTTTGTGTAAATTCTGCTCGGTTGTTCCCGTGTACGGCAAATGTTTTTTCGCGCCTTTTGGTTTTCCTTTCTGTTATTGTTTGTTTATTTATGTGTATTTCATATGTGTAATCACACTCCTGCGGCATTGTATACCTGTAGAGTGTTTTACCCCCCACTCCTCTCTGTAATGCCCTTGGCCCTGAGAGTAAATAAATAAATAAATAAATAAATAAAATCTCCATTATTCTGAAACTGTACATTAGTTTATAAAACCACTCAATCCTTGACCAATTTCCTAGAGTTCGTATGCTCCCCTGCCCATAGGTGAAGAAGAAAAAAAAAGGGACTGATAGAGAGCCTAACAGAGAGTCTGATTGAGAGTTCGATGGCGGCAGGATTACGAGGAACCAGCTGCATGAAGAGAAGCAGCGTATTCCTTCCATGTACAGGGCTTCGCTGTTCGGCAGGGTTGTGGTCCGCTTCTGGGGCATTGTATTATTGTAACTAGCGGGAACTTGTGTCTCTGCTATTTTCCCAGATTGAGCTTATTGCATTTTAGGTATACATTTTCTTGATGTCTGCGTTATATCCGGGCCAAAAAATTTCCCTTTCGTCTGCTTCTACTCCTTCACAGGATATACCACAGTAGTTCTATCTGCGTAATGGAATCAACAGCGTTCCTGTGGCTGTGGTGCCAACGAATGGAGGAGTTGTTCGGATGAAGAATGCCAAAGCCATTAAATCTGAGCTACACATGGGGACTGCTCATTATCTACATATAACCGACGTCCGATAGTTTGGGCGAGGTGGCATCCTCTGCTGCTCCCCATACCAGGCCTGTATCAAGGACCTTCTGAAATGCAGCAGCTTTTTCCATCTTCAGTGTGCGGTTTTATTCCCCCTTACTTTGCTTGTTTTAAAAGCCTAGTTCGTGGAGTAGACGTGAGTTTAACTCCAGTGAAAATTTCAGATACTTTCTCGGAGGCTGGTGTTGTATCCGTCTATCATTGCAGCAGACTTGTCAATAATGTGAGGGTTATCGCCACTCTTGCCGGGATTTCGCGTCCTTCAGAGATCAAAGCTTGGTCTTTCATATATCTAATTGAACCCCTTTCCCCACGCCTTCTTTAATGTGGAAAACTCTGGAGGTATGTACATAGCATGAACGGTTGTCGATCTAATGTACGATGTCGCATCTGCCACGCAGGGAAGCTCTAGCAGAAGTACAGAGCAGCACTCAATGATATGCAGGAGTTATAGCCTGACTGCCTCTCACTATGAATGCGTCTATGGCTCAGTCGATTCCTTCACTCGTAGAGAAAGCGGCAAAAAAGCCCATTGAAACAATCCTTCTTAGCACATCTGAGACCTTAGTTCAAGTTATTTCTTCGCATCTATCTGGTATATCGGAGCAACTATCTAAAAGCTTGCAAGACCTTATCCATCTAAATAGGTTATCGCTTGGGTCTCAGTGAGATGCTCACAGTGATAAGGAGAGTCGACCTGATAACTCACAAATACAAAGCTAGATTATTTGGCTGTTTGTGGGTCACGAGATATTTGGGGTGTAGAGATCCTTAAACATAACACATTCCTCGAATCCTTAAACTTAACACAATCCTGAACGACGAAAATCATAGTTCTGATCCGTATACCAAAGAAACTGTGAAAAAGCCTTTAACTAAGAATGATTTTTTAAAGAATATTATTTTGGACCAAGAAGTTACGGCTGCTTGCCTATCATCAAAATAGAGTACCTTACAGTTCTTCAATGGAACTACCGTTCCATACTTTCTGCGCTGACTGATCTATTATACGTTATCTCGCAACAACCTCCAGGTGATATAGTATTACAAGAAGGTTGGTTATTATGTGAAAAAGTTTAATTTGCAAAACGGTACATGTTTTTGTTTGGATAGGAATACACGAGGGGGAGGAAAATAATTTTGTAAATCATCCAAGCTTGTCATGGAGTTAACGTTGTTTTCCGAGCAATATCATCTGATTACGAAGTTCTACTAGCGGAACTTATACTTTCAGGCTGCGTGCCACCTACTTTCGTGAACAGCTACTTTCCGACAGGCGTAAAAGAGCAAAATATTATCAACTTCATTCAGAGTTTCCGCAGACGTTCCATATTATTTATGGGTGATTGTAGTTCGCACCATGTAACATGGTGATTCCATACACATGCACCAGGTGAAATTCTTTGAAACTAGATTAGTAAAAATGACTATACTCAAGCAAAAATTAGTAAAATTAATTGCCACTGCTGATATTGATCGCTGCCCATTAGTAATTGAAATTAAATACTCATTAGTCCTTCCGAATCATCAGATTCACTCATTTGTAATCTAATTAAATTTAAAAGCGTTTGCTGTTAGTTTTGGCCTCTTTTATTAACTCTGAAACTCACATTAAAGCCATGAGTCTGTGTTTGGTGCTAAAACGCTCTATGAAAAACTCGCAATTCACTATAGCCTCAGCACGAAGGAAACCTGTAAGTGTCTGGAGGAACTCCGATTATGAACGAAAGTACAGGTGCAGAAAGGCTGCATGAAAAAAAAACTTCTTATTAAGCAGTGCCCTACTAATTGCAGCAATTATAAGTAGGCCAAAGCTATGTTTAAGGGAACTGTTTTTATTGTGGCATCTCAAATGAGGAAAATTGATGTGCACTTCTTTTTAGAAGTAGCAACAAAAAATCTCTCTATAGAGTTCTTAGGATGAATAAAATTATTCCTCCATTTATCAACACAGTATTTGTTGTCCGGACTTTTAAAGATTTGGCTGATTTATTAGTATTTGTGTGATTTATTAGTATTTGTGTAATTTATTAGTATTTGTGTGATTTATTAGTAGTATTAGTGGGTTCAGAAAAGCGAAATACATCTGGAACAAGCATTTCTCCCCAACTTTTCTGTGCAGACGATTTTGTCAACGTATCTATAGACAAACTTGATCATGTTGTTCGGTCTCTCCCCATTCAGCTGCAGGTCCAGACGACATTATGACGAGTATGTTAAAAACACCATTTATGGTGTCTCGTCAGGACCTCCCTAATCTCGTCAACCATTAACTTACCTATGGCTGGATTCCACCAGACTAGAAAATTGCAAGAAACATCCCCTTGCATAAAAAACAAGGCGCAGGTGCACATATTGATAACCTAAGGCGTATCGCACTGACTAGCATGAAAGAATATTACACCTCAGAAACATCAAATTTATGACAAATAATTTAGTACTAAGGCCTTGTCAGATAAAATTTAGACCTGGATGTTTCATGTGGGATGCCCATACAGATTGAGAGGGACGCGTTAAGCTTGCTCGTCACAGGCGTTACTATTCAGCTTTAGTAACTCTAAGCTAAGGCATATGACAGTCACCCTGCTCAACAAGCCACCCTACTCAACTCATTAGAAAGCTTGAACTTTCCGTGGTATAATATTATTCGGTGTGCGAACTTCTGAAGGATAAAAAACTTTATTGTTCACAACGACTTTCATCTTCTACAAAATGTAGTCAGTACAGAGGAATTCCTCAAAGTTTCTCCCTCTCTTTCGTTTCATTTAATACCTTATTAATTTCTGTTCCACTCCACAATAGCGTCCAAGTGTGTGTATATGCAGATGACATTGCACTCTTCGCTGCTGCATGTGATATACATTCTTTGCACTCAATCATATTTAGCAATGAAATTACAATCATATTTAGCAACATGAGAATTTTGGTTTCAACATATTCAAATGACTTTAAATGTTTGCAAAAGTTCAGTGACAATGTTCTCTTTGAATTCTCTATTTAGCACTTCTCTTCAGTATCGCCAAGTGGTGATGCCACAGAAAGACCATGTTAAATATTTAGGGGGTTTTATAATAAAAAAACTGACTTGGTGAAATCACGTAGCACCTAATAAGTTTAAGGCAGCTTGTGCTATTAGAACAATTTGTAAACTTAGTCGACATCTCACTGGCCGACGCAAGGACAGACGAATTATAATTTACCGTATGTATGTATTCCTGATTCTAGACTTCGGTTGCGTTTTATGTTCTGGGGGGCCAGCGTATGAGAATAATTTCCTTGTTATCCTAGAACGAGTGGTTTTCGAAGTTGTCTGGAGGTTCCGAAATTTACTGCGAACAGTGTGCTATATCAAGAAGCTCGAATCCTCACCTTAGCTTGTAGATTTCGCATGCTTACCAGTAAAGCGTATTTTAAAATTTACGCTGCTTTACTTAGACGTTTACAGTTCGTATTCATTTCGGAAATGAGAACATTTTTATAGAGCCTTGGTCTAGCGTACATAGACCTCCAATTTCGTTTGTTAAAGAGCAGCTAGAACATTTAAACGTCGACAGACGCAGCAATGTTTCAAATGACTCATTGGCAACAACCAAAATTGAATTTGGTGATATATTATCATCTAATGCCAAACTTCTAATAAGCTTTTTAGATATCTGTTAGGTAGAAGACTATTTACTTTAAATAGGAATGTCTTGGACATTCTCAGTACGTATCCCGGATTACACTGCTATTTTTGACGCAGAGATTTTAGCAATAATATAGGTGCTTAGAAAACTTTCGATCAATATTTTGGCAATTGTTATTGTTACTGATTCGCTTTCTTTATGTAAATGCATAGCCTCAGCTTCTTTTGGAATGTACCCATAGGAATGCCTTCGCCTATTTAATCCCAATACACTTTAGTACAGTGCGACTGGTGTGGGTGCCAGGTCACCGCGCATATTTAAAAATAAAATGGCTCACCCTCTCGTCCGGTGTTCCCTAGATTTCCCTGTATTATCCATCATAGCTGATATCAGTTTTGTCACTGAATTCTGCTTCCGTAAATAATATTTACTTAGAATTGCAAAAAAAATTAGATTACCAGTTCAAGAATACGGCCATCTTTCTTTTGTTTAGAATAATAAAAAGTGCCCCTTTTGAAATTGAAAATGTGCATGTGAATTCTACCTATCAATTTCTATTTATACAGGTCTGGTAAGGTGCCATCTGTCTTTTACTTTTACTGTCAAGATGCAGAAAACATCGATCACTCTTTACTTATTTGCTGAAGTTTTACAAGCCACAGGAAGAAGCATTTAGAAACTATATTCAGAAAATTAAACATTACCCTTCATTCTGAAAATATCCTTTCCTTCAGGGCTGCTTCTCTGGGCCAAAGCAGCAGGAGCGTCTGCGTAGCAGTTTGTAAATTTTTCAGAAACAACAAGGTTTGCTGCATGAATTTTACGTTTCTTTTTATGTAAGGAAATTCTGTTTCTTTGGAATTGCCATACATTTATTTCTTTCAATTGCTACTTAAATACCTACAATATTCGTAAGTGACTTTAAGAATATCCACTCTTATATTTCTTAGATGACTGAATAATTATTTTTCTTCATGGAAATTTGTTTTCCTCATTACAAACCCCACCGGTTTAATGGCCAATCCTCCATAGTTGGTACGAGCCAAAGCATATAGGAACAAGCAAGCAAGCTTCCACGGGAACTGAGAGGAGAAGCCATGGCGGTAAAATGGGAGAGCAGGGAGACACGGCCGAGACTTGGAAGAGTGAGGGTGTGCAAGGTAGAGCACTGCACGGGCCCGGGCCGGCCGAAAAGTTCGGGCCCGACCCGGCCCGCAAAAATAGGCACATAAAAGCTGTGGCCAAAAGGTGCCTTGACTAAGCTTGTTTATTAGTTGGGGGAAAGGAGTCTTGTGAGATATGGCGATTAAGACTATTTTGGAAATATTTTCTCACCGTGCCACGGTAAATTCGGCGCTTTATAATTGACGTCCTGTAATAAACATCTTCTAATCTGGCTACTCAACCAAGCAAAACCATCAGACTAAAAAATAGCTGTTCAAACAAACATACTTGATACAAGTAGTGATAATAGAAGAAATTTGCTGGACTCTGGAATTCCCAAATTTTCTGTGCACAATAGTACATGGCCTCCTCACATGCACTTTCCAGTGTGCCTCTTAGTTGACTTCAGGTGCGTAGCCAAAATATTTCTCGGGAGCGGGGACGGTACCGCCTTGATTTCAGGAGGGGCACCATCCACAAAATAGTCATTTTTCGCTCCCTGTGCCACAAAGAAAAACATTTAAAGGGGGGGGGGGGGCGTGCCCAGTGTGCCACTTTCTGGCTACGCCCCTGGTTGACTTGTTCTCGTTCGCTAAACACATTTCAGAGCTATATTATTGTGCTGAATTATCACTGAAATATTCTTGCGAAGCCTGCTTTTGGATATCATTGAGCTCACAGCGTATCATATGCAGGAGCAATGTTACAAAATATACGTACGGGTGCATTCCAGTTTTATAAACTGTCATGCTGTCATGTGGTTGAGTGAGCAGACTGTTACGGGTACCATAGCGCGAACATGACTCGAGGAAACGTATAGAGGGAACTGTCTGATTTCGTCCTCGCGATTCAGAGACTGCGGGCGGTTGTAGTGTGAAATGGGCAAAAAAAAGAAAAAGAAAACAATGAAAATAAGCACCTACATAGTAATCAAGGCACAGGACAGCTTGCTTATTAATATGTGTGTTTAACATGACTGCACACAATTCATTTGGCTTGGTTCTCCAGGCGAAACTAGTTTAGCATGCTCGAATGTTTTGTAGAATCGACGCATATGGCTATAGCTTGTTTCCATTATAAATGACAGGTACGCAGATGAACGGCATAGTACCACTTTGTATCATTTCACTACAAAACAGCCCAACATGTTTTACTCACATAAGGAGCGTTATTAGTACGAGCTAGACCGTACCAACTGGAAGCGGCGAAAACGTGTCATTTCGCAACGGTAAACGTTGCCAATAAGAAAACACACCACTGGGCATTGCGGCACTGGCAGGCCATCTCACAGCAATGAGAGTTCACATACCAAGGTACAAAAATTACTTTTCCATCGAAATGACGTCCACTTATTTTCACGAGAGACCAACGCGAAGCAAAATGCAAACACGTCTGAGAGCACAAAAACCTTGTTGACGATGAACCTGAATTGGAACGAGCTTTTCACGGACGTTCGTTTTCTGCTCGGAGGAACGAATGTTCATATTCGAAGCTTTTTCAGATAACTTCTCTTTATCCCATATCTACACCCATAACCATGATGTTCACAGTTTTCACCTCGCCATAGCTTGTCTCGACTTCAAGTGCACTGCAGATAAAAAACCCACTCTTTCGTCCCAATGCCGAAACAATAAATGGGATATCAACCCATCAGAGTGTTACACGAAGTAAGGCTAATACCTTCAGAAGCGATAGGAAATGTAGAGAATGAGGTCGAGTGTGAGTCGAGCTGCGGTGTTTTGCGCACCCACAGCATCACGTTCTTCGTGTGTGTGCAGACGTACGCGAGCCCACCGACCCTCAGTACGACTACCATACCGTTGATGCTGTTCCACACGTGTTCGTAGCAGACGAGACGGCATCACAAAGGCCGAAATACAGCAATGTTTTTGATGGCATTTTTCCGGCGTTTCCTTGATTGGCACCAGTCGACATCGACGCTATTGTTGACCGTAGCAAAAAGTGCAGTTCGACTGCACTTCACTAAGGCAACCATCTCAAATTGTCCCAGGCATAGCATTGTCGGCGACGATGCTGTATTCCGGAAGCAGCTGGATGGTGGGACAAGCTTGCTACGGGACGTTACGGCGACTGCGACGGCGGAAGTTAGCCGAGAGTGTTCATATAAATGCTATCACAATAAAAAGAAACATAAATGCCGTGGCTCACTGTGGCACTCGGAACGTATAGTTACGTCACTGAAGTGGTCACGTGGGCGGAATGAATCCACCTGCAAAAAACTTTCGTTTTCACCCGACGTTAGTTTGTGGATGCTGATGATGACGAAATCGATAATAATGATTTGAGGCTGATCCCTTTTTATCGGGCACGCAAGTGTACTAATTTTACCAGACAAAAAATAAACGCCTAAAATTTTGTAAATTAAAACACTCCACAAACGTACATGCCTCGTAATATTTTTGAATAGTAATGCACTCTAACAGGTACCTAGTAATCAGAGAAGGCAATTATTCTGATACCTAATATTCACGCATTCATTCTGTGCCTCCTCACTTATTTGGTGGCGGTGGTGGTGGTGGTGTTGATAGCTTTATTTCTCCCAGAAAAAAATATTTGTAGAAAGATAGGTCACCAGTACAGAGACTGGTGTCGCTATTTCAGTGGAGTTCGGCGAGGATTCCTTGAGATACCGTAGCCTCCACCACGCGTGGTGGCTATACACATTTCTCCCGTTGTCTAAGCGCAAGAAGATCATTGCCCGAATAAGAAGCGTCTTCAAACTGGCCCTTGACATTCAGGTTCGAACGCACACGGAAGATGTTCTCAAGTTCGGTACTCACAACAAACTCGGATAAATTGTCGAAGCCGAAGAGTTTTCAGTTTTAACAGATGGTCCGGCAACTCAGCGGGTAGAGTCATGGTCGACCTGTTAGGACGTAACCGTGCGGTTGTCGGTCGTGATACTGTGCAGCTGCCCAGCGCAGTAATTTCTAAGAATTCCATGCAGCGGAGGGCACGCAATATGGATCCCACCAACCACGAAGCACAAAGATGAGCGTGGGTAAAGCTTTGCTCGCCAGCGCCAGCTTTGACAAGGAACAAGCCTGCTTCGTAGGCGCCACTTCGTACGCCTCAAAAGAAGCGTCTTTTATTTTCAGTTGTCGTTGAACGTGATTCCGGAGTAATCAGACACGCTACATCCGGACTTCTAACTCCAGCGTTGCAGAACAGCTTCTCGTTGCTCTTGCGTTGATGGACGGTGTGCATGACACAATTTATTCAAACTACGGCTGCTATCAAGGCGATTCAAATGGGCATAGTGGCTCCTCAAGGCTCATTGCTACTCAAAAAAGCTAAAGACCTACAATATCAATGCGTGGGCTTGTTTTCTGTACTGCTTAAAATTATTGAGGGTGCATCAATCAATTCGAATGAGGAGGGGCACTCGGTTGCTGGACGTTTGACTAATCCTGTGCCCGGTATCGCGCCATCTCGTGGGCGACCCGAGCCTTTCTGCTAGTACAACAAGATCTGGAAGCACGATTATGTCTAAAAAATCTGGCCTTGCCGGACTCCTCATTTTAGCGCCATGGTACTTGCTATTTGAGCATGTACCGTGGGAATTCGCCTCAGCCAATCTTCTTTTCCAATAAGAAGAAATGAAGAAGCTCATAAAGGCTGAGGACCATATTCCTGCACCTTGGCTGTCCAGAGGACACGCATTACACCAAGTTCCTAAGCCAGAATACGTCAAGGTAACTCGCCTATTGTGAACAAATTAAAGTGGTTTCACTCACTAACTCGCTCACTCACTCACTCACTCACTCACTGAAGCCATGCCAGTTCGTATAGTTGGTGTGCACGCCTTTAGTTCCCAATTCCTATGCTACCAGCGCTTGCCCTAATGCGCTTCACTACGCCGCCACTACGCTAAATTTTGTTCTACAATCGAAGATTTAGGTTACGTTCTCTAAAGTGCGCACAGATGCTTTCCGTTACAACTAAGCTGTTGAGGCTACAGGTTGACGCCGAAGCGTAGAAGCTCACGGAAATACGTAGGAACACAGAAGAAGAAAGTTTTTGGTATTTATTGTGATCAACCACGCCGAACAGGCATACATTGCACTTGTGAGTCATCATCTTCAGAGGTGGCCCTCGTGTGTGCTGTACGGGGGGCCGGTGGCCAAACTGTGACAAATTATTTGTTCATATAGCACAATGAAAGCACACAGATGTTGCTGTCAGCGGCGATAAAAGATCCATTTCGACCCCACGCGATTCCAGCAATTAGGCACAACAAGCATGCCAACAATGTTGCCAATATTATCCATGATGAGATGAACGGTTTGTCTGTAGGGCCATCGTCAAGACATTTTTCTTGGGCAGCTTCTCGATAAAGCGGTTGATACCGTGCGCGGGTTGTCGGTGAGCCCATTTGATGTCGCTGATTTTTTTCCTTGTTCTCATCGTCCATTTCAAATAGCGGTGGCGAGCTCGCAATTTTCCGTCGGCTTGGTGTTGCCGCTGCATCACCCGTAGCGCATGAGGTTTGTTCGGACAGTCCACCGTAATAAACTCCTGGACTTGAGGTTGATAACTGTGAAGTCATTGGTCTTGACATTGGAGACTTGTCCAGGTTGCGTAGCGAGCTGTATTGACTTCGGGAAGTAGTTGAGCAGCTGAACGCTGATTGACCAGTAGACGCAGCTCTTCGTATAGGATCGGAGGATCTTGTCCGCGAAATGCTGCAATGCTGGCGCAGTCTGGAATCCAGCGCGGTGAACGGCCTTCCTGTGCGCCTTGACATGACTAATCCTCTTCTAGCACATTCTTGAAATTAACGATGATGGTGATGGTACCTCGAATATGGCTCATACCCACTCAGAGGGATCGGCCGAACATGAATAGTGTACGAGTTTGTGACATATTTTAAATACTCGACTTCGACAACCAAGAGAAAAAAACTGCTGCCATATTCAGAAAGTGAATGATGTAGAGGAGCTTGCTTGAAGAAGATGGCATAAAGCGTGAATATTCTGTATACACCTATTCAACATATTACATAGATGGGCGAACGTTGTAATATATACATAACATAAACAATATTATTTTCATTTCGATGCGCATTATGTATTTTGACGAAATGTATACATTATTTACAAAGGCCCACCGCGGTGGTCTAGTGGCAAAGGAACTCGGCTGCTGAGCTGAAGGTTGCAGGATCATATCTAGGTTTTGGCCACTGCAATTTTGATGGAACCGAAAACGCTTCAGGCCCATGTGATCAGATTTGGGTACATGTTAAGTAATTCCACGGGGTGAAAATTTCCAGAGAACTCCGCTACGGTTCCGCTCTCTCATATTCATAATGTGTTTTGGTTACGGGAAACCCCATATATTTGTATATCTATACGTCACATACAAACAAAAGATGTGCTTTGCTAAACTACACAGAAGGCGTCTTTTGATCACCCCGTGAACTTGTGTTCTTTTAAAAACTACGGTTTTGTTGGATTTACGCGCAACTCTACTGCATAACGGTGGCGTTAGTCAGGAGAGCGGACGCAGGCGGTGGCTGGTACGTGGGCGGGAGTGCCTCGCAGACTTGCTCTTCGATGGTTTGGCGCAGTGACGAGGTCAGTCCGTGACTATTGCTGGGAAGGAAGGGCGCAAGAGACAACTGCCGAGCCACTTCCTCTCGGATGAACTGTTGGATTTGCGGCGTCAATACCGTCTGTTCCGGTGAAATTGCACCCACGGTCAATGGTGACATCGTCGTCGTATCGAAAGTAGGGCGTCGTGTTGAAATGCGCTGTGTTCGCAACTCATCGTAGTCTTGGCAGTGCTGAATAACTTCCGCAACTGCTCGTGGGTCTTTTACCACCAGCATGTAGAAGGCATCATCTTCGATGCCCTTCATAATATATTTGACCTTGGCTGTTTCGGACATGTCTGGATTGAGGCGACGGCAGAGGCCCACAACGTCCTCGATGTAGGACGTGAAATCCTCTCCAGACAATTGGGCGCGGGCGCGATCTCGAAAGCACTGTTCTGCGCGTAGCTTGCACACTGTTGGTCGGGCAGACACGTCCGCGAAGGTGATCTGGAAAGTGGCCCAGTCAGTAAGCTCAACAGTAACATAACCTGTTGGTGTGTCGTGTCGCGAATTCACGACGTACCAAGAAAGTCACAGCTTTGTCGCAAAGGTGAAGTACTTTTTATTTATTATATCCTCAAAGGTTCCGTATGGAACTTTACATGAGGGGTGGGCGATGAAAGGCGGTATCAAAAGTAATGGTTAAGATGCAGTTGAGTCTGCAGTTTGTATGGCATTCTTGAAGCGCGCAGAATCTCGGATGACTGCCGCGTCTTCCGGAAGGTCATTCCAGTCTCGGGCGGTGCGCAAAAAGAATGACTGTTGAAATGATGTGGTGTGAGCACGTGGCGGAATTACAGCGTTTGGATGACTTCTGCGATGGCCTCGATGGACTGGTTGGATGAGCTGGTTGTCACGTGTGGCTGAATGAAAGAATTTGTGGAAAAGGCACAAACGTGCAATATGACGACGAAAAGCGAGGGTAGGAAGCTTTAACTGGTTTTTTAGGTTGGAGATGCTGGAGTAACGGGAGTAATCTGAAGCAATGAATCTGGCTGCTCGGTTCTGGACAGATTCCAGAATTTTAATATGATTTGTTTGGTGGGGGTCAAAGACGGCAGATGCATATTCAAGTTTAGGTCTGACAATGGTGATATAAGCGAGTAGTTTAACGGAAGGTGGTGCCATGAAAATGTTGCGGCGTACGTAACCAAGGGCACGGTTAGCGGAGTGAGCTATGTGATCTATGTGGTCACCCCATGATAGGTCGCTCGAAAGATGGACACCTAGATATTTGATTGAGTTAGTAGCAGCTATAGGACAGTTGTTGATGGTGTAAGTAGCCGGCGCGTAGTTTCTGCGACGATGGAAAGAAATGAGCAATGTTTTATTCGTATTCAGAGACATCAGCCAAGTGTTACACCACTGCTGAATGCGTAAGAGGTCATGCTGTAGGGAAGAAACATCGGTAGAGTTATGTATTGGACGGTAAAGGACACAATCGTCGGCAAAAAGGCGAATGTTAGATTGAACAGAAAGTGGAATGTCGTTAATATATATCAAGAATAGGAGAGGCCCGAGGACGGTACCTTGGGGCACGCCAGACAGAACTGGGGAGAGGTTGGAAGAAAGGTTATTAACATGCACAAATTGTTTGCGGTTTGTTAAGAATGCTTTGATCCAGTTGAAAACATACTGGTGAAGGCTTAGACGCGAGACTTTTAGTAGGAGACGAGAGTGAGGCACCTTGTCAAATGCTTTTTCGAAATCTAGAAACAGTGTATCAACTGGGATGTTACGATCTATGTGGAGATGGATGTCATGCAGGAATAATGTTAGTTGGGTCTCACAGGAGTGACCTTTACGAAAGCCATGCTGGTTTGGGTGAAAAAAACTTGCAGATGATAAAAAGCTGGCAACATGAGAGAAGATGACATGTTCCATGATCTTAGAACAAACACTAGTGAGCGAGATGGGGCGGTAGTTACCTGCAGATAAACGATCGCCCTTCTTGAAGACCGGAATGACCTTCCCAATTCTCCAGTCCAATGGGACTTCACCTGTATCGAGCGACTGTTGGAAAATGATTGATAGTATGGAACCAGAGATATGCTTAGTATTTTTAAGAATTTTGGCATTGATGCCATCTATACCACATGATGAAGAATTTTTTAATTGATTGATTACATTAACGATTCCCTCTGAGCTGAACTCAATCTTCGGCATTTGCGGAAAAGCAAAATGCGGATATTCAGGAAGTTCTCCGCTAGCTTCGTTAGTAAAAACGGAACAAAATGTAGAGTTCAAGACAGATGGAACGTCACAGTCGGCAATAGGGGATCCAGAATTGTCACAAAGAGAAAGTGTAGTTTTATCATCCGGTTTCATTATTTTCCAAAAGCGGCGTGGGTTGTCCCGAAGCATGTTGGGTAGTGTGGTTGAAAAAAAGTTTCTCTTTGCCAATGCCAATAATGCCATGTATTCTTTGGCTGTACTTTTATACTTGTCCCAGGCTAGTTGAGAGTTCGATTGTCTGGCAGAACGAAACTGTCGTTTCTTCTTGTTTTTCATACGTTTTAGACTGACATTAAACCAGGGAGAACGAGATCTTTCACATATAGTGATTGTTGGAATGTAAAGTTTGATCAAGTCCTGCATCTTGGATTTAAATAAAGCCCAATTAGATTCAGTGGATTGTTGATCGTAAGTTGAGGAAAATTCACTATAAAAGGCTGCTAAGTCGTTGTTCATAGCGACATAGTCGGCTTTGTCGTAAAGAGTCAGTAATTTCTTCGATTTGACGCTTTTTTTTATCATGTTACCGGGAAACGTAGTGTGGATCGCGGTGTGGTCACTGAGACCGCTAATATAAGAAAGAGAAGAAAAGTTATCAGGATGTGACGTAAGCAGAAGGTCAAGAACGTTGCTTGAATGATCGGTTGTGCGCGTAGGAGAAGTGACAAGCTGTGATAGACCAAACGTTAAACACGTGTGTAAGAATTCATTGGAGACATTATCTGTGTTTTGGCAGGTGGATAGCTTGGACCAGTCAATGAAAGGAAAATTGAAATCGCCAAAAAGCAAGATGGGAGCACTAGGATTAGTAAGCGTTATCTCATGTAATACGTCATGAAAATCAGATGCAAACGAACTTTCAGAATTGGGTGAACGGTAACAGACGCCAATGAGCATATGCGGCGTGGTTGCGTGGCTGCGGACCCACAACATTTCTAAAGGCGTTTGCACGCTTACAAGGGAACATTGCAATTGACGATTAGTGGCTATTAGTACACCGCCACCGCGAGAACTGTCCCTATCCTTGCGGAAGATATCGAACTCAGGCAGGTTGGGAAAGAGCTCAGGACTTGAGACCAGAGAATTGAGCCAAGTTTCGGTGATTAGTACGACGTTACTAGAAGAGGATGAAATGAGGCTGCTTATGGCGTCACGTTTCGGTATGAGGCTACGAATATTACTGTAAAGAATTGATACATCATGTTTAGAAGGCTTATCTGGGTTGCCGACTTTCTTTGCTAGTTGCTAACGTTTGTACTCGACAACAGTCTGAGTAGGATGATCAAATACGTATGTTTTGTTACCACAGATAAGTTTATCGTAGCGCAGTTTGATGGGCATGTTTTGAGCCTTGCCGAATTCAACCAAGCGTCTACGGGCCAAGCGCGTATGCGGAGGAAAATCTTCACTTATACCGTAGACAGTGCCTTTCAGCTTGCCGCCCTTAGAAAGAATGTGGTCTTTGTCCTTGAAATGGGCAAACTTGACAATTATTGGTCGATTCTTTCTGTCTTTAAAAGCGCCAAGCCTGTGAGCCCTTTCAATGTTGCGTGCTTGAATTGTTATATCAAGATTTTTTTCGCAATGCTGGATGATTAATTCCTCTGAATCGCGCCACGTCTCCGTTTGTTTGTCTGCGAGGCCATAGAACACTAGGTTGCATCGGCGAGATCTACATTCCATATCTTCAACGCGAGCAGTCAGCTGAGACACCTGAACACCGCAGTTGTTCGTGACTGTTTCTATATTTTCAAGCTTGAGATTGATGCTTTGAATTGACTTAAGGTCGGATTCAATCTTGTAGAGTCTGTTATTGATGTCATTAAACTTTTTTTCGTTTTCGGACAGCGTCTCCTTAATGGAAGTTAATTGTTCGATCATAGCTGACTGCCCATTTTGTAACACTTTGAGCATTTCAAGTAAGTCGCCCGACGCTTTAGTAGCGGGGCCGGGATTAGTTTCGACTTAACGCGACAGCAACATTTTGTAAGATCAGACGCATAATGGCCAGCCGATCTAAACGTGCCGCGCGTTAAGCCCGCAATAATGACGCACGAAATGTACTCTCTGGTACAGATGAACACAAATAAGCGTCTCAGTTGTTACTTCGCTGAGCCAGGTGGTGGAAACTTTTGAAGCTCTCCACCACAGCGTCTTTCATAATCATATGGTGGTTTTGAGACGTTAAACTTCACATATCAATCAATTAATGTTACTTTGCTGTTTGAGAAAAGCGCGCTATTTTCGCAAGCGGAGACTGTGCAACAATTTAAGTGACCTTTGTGCACCCGGTAACTACAACAGAATTGTTCCGGTGAAAACCGAACGCCAGCCAAGACGTACAATCCTTCATACCGCGAGTTAAGGACGCGTGGGTGAGCATTCACCTCCTTCTCTATGCGAGGCAAAGTACGCGGGAAAAATGAGAGTGTGCGCCGCCATGCGCTCGTTGCACCATCTTGCTGGTAATCCTGAAAACATGATATTTCTCCCCGAGATGCCCATCACCAGCGGTAAGTGGTAGATATAAACAGCTTGCCGTTTGAACGTTGAAGGACGTTCTTCTCAGTCGCTCACTGGTTAACGTCTCGCACTCACGTTGCAGAGGTTCCGATTTCAATTCTACGCGCCGGGGTCTTTTTCTAGCTTAATTTCCTTTTTTGCGGATTCATGTATATAGATACGTATACATATGCTGTGAGTGACGGTGGCGTCCACGTCGAGGCCGACGCCGCCGGCAAAATCCAGGCTAGAGTGTCCATATAACCACTATTGCAATAAAAACGAGCGGATCCTGCCACACTGTGCAAGGACTAAGCTGTCACTTTCAGACTGCTCCGAACTAGCAGCAACCTGAGCCCTACGACACTGCACGTAACGTATCCCGAACGGTTGCCAAGGTAGAATTGCCCTCTATTTGGTGGTTATGCGGATATTGAGCATGTACCGTGGGACTTCGTGTCAGCCAGTCCCCGTTTTCACTAAGTGGAACTGAAGTTCATAAGGCCTCAGGACCATACCCCTGTATAGATCTCGGCCGTCCAGAGGACCCGCGCTACCCCGAGTTGTCTAAGCCAGGTGACCTCGAGGTGAATCACCGATTGTGGACCAGACAAAGTTGTTTCACTCCCTACCTCACTCACTCACTCACTCACTCACTCAGTTCATACAGTTAGTGGACACGATTTTTATTCCCGGTTCCTGCGCTACCGGCACTCACCCTTTTGCATCTCAGTAAGCCACCACTACGCTTAATTTTGTTCTACAATGGAAGGTATAGGCTACGTTCTCTAGAGTGCGCACAGACATTCTCCATTATCACTAAGCTGTTAAGGCGACTGGTTCACGCCAAAGCCTACAAGCTCACGGAAATAAGTAGGATCACACAGACAACAAGTTTTTCGTGTTTATTGTGGTCTACCACGCCGAATCAGCATACATTGCGCTTGTGGGGTAACCTTATTGAGAGTCGGTCCTCAAGTGTGCTGTACGGGTGGCCGGTGGTCAAACTGAGACCGGTTATCTGTTTATAGAGCACAATGTAACCACACAGATGTTGCTGTCAGAGACGATAAAAGATCTATTTCGACCCCACGTGATTCCATATATTAGGCACAATAAGTATGCCAACGATGTTGCCAATATTATCCATGATAAGTGTTGTGTTCTGGGGTTTCGGTTTCGATTTGACATGTGAGGATGCCAGGGGGCGCCGCTCTGGCATCCGGGAATTCAAGGCGACTGTAAAATAAAATGAGTGTGTGTTAGGTAGCCGTGGAGTGCGGTTGTGTGCTTTTCTTTCGGCGCTGCGCGCCAACCCGCGTGTTCGGGCTGGTCGATGTCCCCGCCGGCCGCGTACGTCTCCGTCGGCCGTCTTCTTCTTCTTCTGCTTCGTCGGGACCAGCCAGCCCACAACACAGCAATGGCGACGAGGATGGGATAGAATCCATTTCATTCTCCGTGTTCGTGCTAACCCTAGACGCTCTTGTTCCCAGCAAGGTGGCTACTGCGTGCTGCGTCGCTTCATTTCTTCATTCGGCTACGCCGCCTCTCCTTTCGTCTTCAAACAGTGTACTGGCGTCATTTTCTTCTCATCTGCACCTCTCCATTCTTCTGGTTTGAAATGGCGTCTCCTATTCCGCCTCCCCTATTTCTTCATTCGCCCGGAGACCCGCCACTTCCGTGGGCGGACTGGAAATTGGTGTTTCAGGCCTACGCAGACGCGGTCGGGGAGGACGCCAGCAAGCCCGAGCGTCGCAAGGCCCTGCTGCTCAACGCGTTGGGCCCTGCCGGGTTAAAGCTTTTCTATACTTTGGAAGCCACCAACGCGTCGCCGACGCCAGCGTCGGGTGATGCCTTCAAGAATGCTGTTGCTCTTTTCGATGAGCATTTTAAAGATGTCTCGTGCGATTATCTCGCACGCGTAAAATTCCAAGAAAGGCGACAATTGCCTCGTGAGCCAGTCGCCGAATTCATTACTTCTCTTCGAACGCTCGCCGCGTCGTGCGGCTTCGGCGCGCTCGAAGACGATATGATCCGCCATCAGCTTTTCATCGGGGTAGCCTCGCAAAACGTCCGCTGCCGCATGCTTCAAAAGGGCTCCTCGATTTCATTATCCGAAGCCCTCTCGATTGCGCGAGAGGACGAGCTTATTCGCTCCCAGTTGGAGCAATTCGCTCCGCATTCAGTGCAGCAACTTTCTGCTGCCGGGGGCCAAGGCGGCGGCTCTTCGTTTCACGAGACGCGTCAACATGGCGGCCCTTCACCTTCGTCTCGGCGCGGCGGCCAACATGGACGCCCGCCTGCACAGTCCTTCCGTGGCGGCCAACATGGCGACCTCTCTGCGTCGCGGGGGCGAGGAAGCCGACAATATGGCGACCCCATTCTGCCAAATTCGGGTGTTCAGGAACAGCACCGAGCTCCTAGTTCGCGTTCCCAATTTTCTTCTCCAAGCGCAACCACGCATTGCTTTCGTTGCGGATCGGCTCGGCATGTAGCCAATTTCGCGCAGTGTCCCGCGAGAAACCGCACTTGTCTTGCGTGCGGAAAAATCGGACATTTTCAGTCCGTATGCAATTCCCGTCCAGCAAATCTTCCGGAACCAGTTTCTTCGTCCGCTCCTTCGAGCACTGCACAAACCAATACGGTCACTGTTTTAAATGTGGATGGCCTCCACACTACGCCCGAGCCCAGCATCATAGTTTCAGTGGGCCATGTGCCCTTGTCATTTCTCGTGGACACTGGTGCCTCAGTCTCTTTAATCAGTGCCGCTGACTTCCATAGTCATTTTTCCAACATTCGGCTTTTACCTTCAAACGTCGTTCTACAAACATATTCCAAGGAAACGATCGATAATTTAGGTCAATTTACAGCTCAGGTTTCTTATCGCAGTCGCACTGCTTTCATTACTTTTTATGTAACAGCCAATGGCAGCTCACTTTTGGGACGTGATGCAATCAGGGCTTTGTCCATCAACATCATTGGTGCGTCTATGACGTGTGCTCAAGTCGACGTCCAAGATGATCTTCCGGCCAACGCGCCTTCTGAATTCCACCACCTGTTCACCCGTGAACTGGGTTGTGTGCGTGGTTTTGTGCATAAAGTGATGCGTCGACCAGGTGTGTGCCCTGTGCGTGCCAAGCTGCGCCGCATTCCTCTTCTTCTCCGTGAGCAAGTCTCTGCGGAACTGTCTCGCCTTCAAGCCAGCGGAATCATCGAGCCTGTCTCTGCTTCCGAATGGGTTTCTCCACTGGTCGTCGTCAAGAAAAAAGATGGATCCCTTCGACTATGCGTCGACTTACGAGAACCGAACAAGGCAATCGTCGTAGACGGGTTTCCACTTCCTCACATTGAAGAACTGCTTCATCAGCTCTCCGGAGCAGTATGTTTCTCCAAGCTGGACCGCGCGTCCGCTTATCACCAAGTTGAACTTTCTGAGTGCAGTAGAGACTTAACCACATTTGTATCGCACGAAGGCTTGTTTCGGTTTCGCCGCGTGTGTTTCGGGCTTGCATCTGCCCCTGCAGTGTTTCAGAAAATGATGTCAATTATTCTTAAGGGTTGTAATGGCGCCCTTTGTTACTTGGATGACATTTTAGTGTGGGGACGTACTCGCGAAGAGCATGATGCTAATTTGCATACTGTTCTCAACCGCATCAGTGAATGTGGTATGAAACTTAATAACAAGTGCATTTTTTCTGTGGATGAGTTACAATTTCTAGAACATAATGTCAGTTCCCGCGGCTTGACACCTGTTGAATCTAAAGTTCAGGCCATTGTCAATGCCCCACGGCCTACTGATGTTAAAACCTTGCAATCTTTTTTAGGTCTTGTGGGTTATTATGCCAAGTTTGTTCCTCACTATGCTGATGTTGTTGAACCACTGCGTACTGTACTTCGTCAAGCACAGCCTTTTAACTGGTCAGCTGAAGCTGAGCAGAGCTTCATTCAGGTTAAGTCAATACTGGCCTCAAAGCCAGCTGTTAGTATTTTCAATGAGAAGCTTCCCATCGTCATCACGACGGATGCGTCCGATGTTGGACTGGGAGCAGTGTTTCAACAACTCAGAGATGATCAGCTGATCACTATTGCTTTTGCATCTCGCACATTGACCCCTGCTGAACGCAGATATTCAGTAGGAGAGCGTGAAGCTCTCGCTTGTCTTTTTGCCTGTGAGAAATGGCATGTTTACTTGTGGGGCCGGCACTTCACATTACGTACAGATCACCAAGCACTAGTTGCTCTTCTTTCTGCAGGATCCGAAGGCCGCCGCCCCATTCGCATGGAGCGGTTGATGCCGTTCACTGGAGGTCGCTGAGCCTCTTCGATGTCGTGGGTTTTGCCCTTGTCCTCATCGTTCATTTTGAATGGCAGTGGTGCGCTCGTGATTTATCGTCGGCGTGGAGTCGGCGCAGCGCTGCCCGTGGCGCATGGGGTTAGGGTAGTCCACCGTAATAAATTCCAGAGCTTGAGGTTGACGACTGCGAAGTCGATGGTCTTGACATTGTAGACGCGTGCAGGTTGCTTAGCGAGCTGTATTGACTTCGGGAAATGTGTGAACAGCTGAACGCTGATTGACCAGTAGGCGCAGCTATTCCTGTAGGATCGGATGATCTTGTCCTCGAAAGGTTGCAATGCTGACGCAGTCTGGAATCCAGTGTGGTGAACGGCGCATCGGCACGACCAATCCTCTTCTAGGGCATTCATGAAATTCACGCTGATGGTGATGGTACCTCGAAAATGGCTCATACCCACTCAGGGGGATCGGCCCAGCATTGATATTCGAGTTTGTGACTCATTTTCAATACTCGACTTCGACAGCCAACAAAAAAATGGATGCCATTTTCACAAAGAGAATAATGTAGAGGAGCTTGGTCGAAGATGATCGCGTAAGGTGTGAATATTCGGTATATACATCTTCTAACTTATTGTATAGACGTGAGAACGTTTTTGTCTATACATAACATACAACATACCTATTATTTTTAATTGATAAGATGACGCGCTGCACGTAGCACCTACACGAGGCCTTGCGTTCTACACCTTATTGCCTCGGAGACGAGCGCGCACGCCGCACGGTTCGTTTTCCCAGATAACTGCCAGATAGCGCTTATGTCTCACAGGTGACGTGCCTCGATGCGCTCGTTCACCTCCGCTGCCCGCATAGAGGCACTCTAACGCAGCGCCTCCAGAATACCATTCACGGATTTTCTTGCGGAGAACATCAAATAAACATTTGTTCACTCTCTCTAGACGCAAGATCGAACACATTTGCAGGAACATGCAAATGCAGCGCCAATTTTTGCGTTGAAGTACCCTAAGAAAGGCTATCATCTTTAAAAACGAGAAGAAATGGTTATTTTGCGGGGCATCGAACCAGCGACCTCGTGATTGCCAGACGTCGGTGCTAACCACAACACCATGCAGCATATAGTTTCAATGTTCCTAATGGCAAGCTATTTATATATGCCATGAACTATCTTGTGGTGCTCGTACTTCTGAACGTCAGTGCATTTTTGACGTCAGTAGCGCGATGGCTCGACGGGCTCCCGTTTGGCGCGCTAAGTTAAATGGTGGTTGTGATAGAAACATTTTAATAGAGAAAATGCACCAGAGAGTTGCGGCGTATTGCATGCTTGAGCGATAAGATCCTATTCCGGAATATCAATGGAGTTGGCCACTGCTCGAGCCCCTCAGCAAGAAGAGTTGAACATCCAAGGTTGAGCAGTCGAGTAGGTATACTTCCTCCAAGCCTATTACGTCCATTGCTTCTCGCGTTTCGATTAGCGCTGCTTCTCCGTAGCAGAGTTTGCTGAGACCCGTGATTTGGACGAATGAAAAAGTCGCTAACGATCGCTGCCGCGGCCACGCTTACTAAAGGGGCATGCAGCTCGCGCAAATTGAGAATTGTAAGAGTCACGCGCGCTTGTCTTGTCTATACTTGTGCGTTCGTTTTGTGCGTCTTTCTTCCTGTTTGAACAGCGCGCCTAGATTGTCGAGCTGTGAGAGTTGTTAGTCCGTGCTCTTCCTGTGTATGCTCATTTTTCGCGTTCTTTCTGCTTGAGGTGCGCGCTGAAAGTTTAGAGTTGCTTGCTGTTTTTCGCATGACTTCGCAACGCACAATACACATTCATCTACGTAAGTGAGGACGGTTTCACTTTTGTCTTATACCGATTCCTAGACGGAAGACTAGCCACGTTTTTAACATAATGTCGGCATGTAATTCTTCTTGGCCGTCATTTTAGTTTGCTTTATCAATTTAACAGATAGTTTGCTAGACCTTGGCGCATATTTCGGATATCATGCTGGCTGAAACCAGTCTGAATGTTTCTTAATACTTTCTGTCCTTGAGTGAAATTAAGATTTTTTTGTCACGTTCATAAATCACGTTAGCGGGTATTCTAACCCGCAGCGGGTATTCTAACAAGCTTTGAAAGGGTAGTGTCACATAGGAGAAGCGGCTTGCTTACCAACACGTGGAGAAAGGAAGTTGGGCATTTAAAAACATTCATGGTTTTTTCCTCCAGCAATTCAAATCTTATTACAAGTGGTTTAAAACCATAAATTTTTACAACTTTAAACACTGATTCGACGTCCATTTCTTCCAAGTAGAAACTTATTAAAACGCCCTCCATGTAACAGAATGTTGCGGTTAATCTCGACAGTTTGGATTGCTCATGCAGTCGACTATCAAGTTGTGCCAAGAACAGGTCAGAGAATACAAGCTTGGAGGGGTTGAGACCAGGCCATCGTGATTGCGCGGCCTTTTTTGCATATTTCTGCCGTCCACTTGACCAAACAAGGCTCTCCCGTTCTCCGCGGTCCGTCACTGCTGGGAGTGACGCTGTCCGCTCTCACTTGGCACTGGATCACGACTCTGGCGTCGCGCTCGAGTCCCGCGAGACGTCTCGCGCGCGGCTGGAAGCAGAATTTCTTTGGACAGCGAGGTGGAAAGTACGGCTTTCCTTCCCATCTATCAGCTTCTTTAATCGTGGGACTTGCTTGGACAGACTTCGTAAAGGGTGTCGTGGGCTTGCAGTGAATGCTTACCTTTCGGCACCCCTTCCTAACGCTACACCCATAGAATTTGAGAGAGTACTGCGAGAGCAGGGGGACTGTGTTGCTCTCCCCAGCGTTCTTTAACTCCGTGGGGGAGTAGGGCAGAGTTGGCCGGGGAACGTACTTTTTTGTTGAATGCAAAGTAAAAAAGACGGTGAACTCTTTGCTACTCATGTGCAGTTCCCAATCTATACAACTCTCATGCCGATGAGGCGTGAATGGGATCTGGTACTCCGCCCTTGCTGATCTATAGCGCTTGCATGTTACCACCGACACCGCAAAGCAATATAACTGTCTCGCAGACATACGCCTCTGAGCGTAGACACCGCAGATGTAAGTTTAATGCGTCAAATAATAGAATAATTTGCAGTCATAACTAAAGCATGCTTGTGTAATCATGATTAGTTCTCGAAGCACCATGACCAACACCTTCAAAGTAAGAAACAGCGGCAACATCTAAAGCGTCGCCAAATGTTAGTTTACCTCACAAACAAATTGCTACGAGAGTGAATTAAATCTAAGCACATATTGCAAAAAAAAACAACTTCTACAGCGGAGTTAGAACTCGCCACCTACGTATGACAAAACAGGTACTCTACCATTACGCCACCTTGTGGCCAGTCTCTGATAGGTAAAAAAAAAAATCTGCTTAAAGGAAGACACACTGTTCCGTTTCACGGGTCGTAGTTTGAACACAAAAGTGATTTAGGCTTCTAACTAAACCTTGCGTCTTCATGATATGGGAACTACTGGCGTCCACGCATTACATGTCACTAATGCCAAGACACCAAGTTTCTTTCGGATATCGCAACGTGGAAAAGAAAATATACAAAATTACCGAAAACCTACGGCATATGATTTACTGCCGAATGCAACAGCCGTTGCTAGCTTTTCTGCTGGTTGACTTGCGCCGAAGTTTTATACCGACTGTAATCCTCGATAAGAACGCACGTAGTTGATTGAATCAGGTGAATTTTCGAGTGCAAGCGACGATATGCTATAGTGCAGCGGCCGTGTCTGAGTGTGCTGACTTGCATCTTTAATCTGACAGCTGAAACTACACAGCCGATAACTAAAAACCTAATTGGTGCACGAAAGTGTCTCATCGTGTTACTTTATGAACGTGCACCAAACGATAAGCCTGTGTTTGCACGTTTGAGCCAGCGAAATGCCGGCAAGTGCGCCCGGCGGCTGTCGGTGGTGATCCGTGGGTGCTGCGCCGCAGGCTGAAAGCGCGTTGCATCGATGCTCATCGCTCGTTGTGCGCACACCGTACGCGAAAAACAATGATTCATTCAAGTTAACTACCGGAAAGAGTCTACTGTACAGTCATTCTTACTTCTCAGCATAGCATATTGTTGCGGGTTCGCGGCTATGCAGCTATGCGGGCGGTGCGAAGAAGAAGACGACGACGTTGGTGGGCTGTTCGAAAATACACAACGGCTGCCATCTTGACTGCTGGAGTACTTTTCTACTCTAAAGTAGTAAATACATTCGCAACATTTTTGGTGGTGGTGCTGGGGTACGACGCAAGACGGAACTTCGAAGCGGACGTGTTCTCGACTGCCCGACCATGGCAACAGAAACCAATTCTGCCGCTCCTGTTTCAGCCGCGACTCCGGCGCAGCCTGTACAGCCGGTCGTATTGACGCAACCGCGCGACCCTGGCAACTTCTGCGGCACCGACCATGTTGACGTTGACGACTGGATTCCGAAGTTCGAGCGGTTTGCAGCAGTGTACCGGTGGGACCCTACGATGATGCTCGCCAACGTTGGCTTCTATCTCTGCGGAACAGCTGGCGCGTGGTTCGAGGCTCATGAAGCGGACATAACCAGCTGGGATACTTGCAAACAGAAGCTTCGTGACCTGTTTGGTAAGGCCGTCGGACGCCAGCGGGCCGCTTCTAAAGAACTCTCTGGTCGGGCACAAACTACGACCGAATCATATGTCACCTACATCCTTGACGTTCTCGCCCTTTGCCATCGTGCCGACCCCAACATGTCCGAGGAAGACAAAGTAAGCCATTTACTTAAAGGCATTGCAGATGATGCTTTCAACATACTGGTTTCCAAAGACTGTTCCACCATTGATGACATCATCAAAGAGTGCCGCCGATTCGAAGAGCTGAAGAGTCGCCGGGTCGCCAAGAATTTCTTGCGACTTCCGAACACGGCCGCTACGTCATCTTGCGAGGACCTTCAGCCGCCATGCAGTCAACCACATAACAACGAGAGTGTAGTTCGCATCGTTCGTAGAGAAATCGAGGCCGCGTCTCCGTCTTTTCTGACCCGCCCATCTGATGATCGACCAACGATCTCGTTGATCCAACAGGTCGTGAGAGAGGAGCTGGCAAACGTTGGGCTGCAGCCTGTATGTTCGTTGACGGAACCTCGGGTCAGTACCATAGCGCCTTCTCCTGCACCAGAAAGATTCCGCCGCTATCGTGATCCTGCTCAGTGGAGGACACAGGACGACAAGCCTATATGTTTTCATTGTCATGGTGTAGGACACATCTCCCGCTACTGTCGTTTCCGCACGTATCCACCTCGGTCGTTTCCTGGCTATCGACGTGACGACAACCACCGGCCCCTGCAGTATGGCGCTCGTGACGATGGACCGTACAATGGCACTCCTGCGACACCAGTCCGCCGGTCCAGCCGTTCGCCGTCCCCGCATGACCGTCGCTCCAGGTCACCTCAGCACCGCCGCTATTCGTCGCCCCACCCTAGTGGACGCCCTTCTTCGGAAAACTGAGCAATGCAGCTCCCGGAGGTGACGCTGCATTGGACTCCCGACCTGAAAACCCTCTGCTGACCTTGACTACGGACAAGAACCTGCTTGATGTAGAAGTGGATGGCCTTCCTGTTACTGCCCTTATTGACACCGGCGCACATATTTCAATTCTGAGCTCTGACCTCCGTGCACGATTAAACAAGGTCCTTACGCCGCCAGAGTCCCTATTTGTACGTGTCGCTAGTGGAGCGACCCCGGCTGTGCTCGGAATGTGCACCGCGCGTGTGAGATTCGCCGACCGCCAGACGTCCGTTCTATTCCATGTTCTCGCTCACTGTCCACATGACGTCATCCTTGGACTCGATTTTTTGTCCGACCACTCCGCTGTAATTGACTGCTCAGCCGGCGTCGTGCAACTTGACTTGCCTGCGGCCACCGAAGAGTCGAAGATGGTACAGAACAAGCTTTCGTGCGCTGAGTTTGTTCGCCTCCCACCCCAAGCCCTAACTTGTGTCACAGTTGAACCATATCCCAGTGTTCCGGATGGGGATTACGTGGTCTTTCCCTCTCCCCGTGTTTTACTGGCCCGCAACGTTTCCTCCCCGTACACCATATTAACTGTCACAGCGAACAAGACGTGCCTTCCTCTTCTGAACTTCGGACTCAGCCCTCAAATCCTACCACAAGGCATTGTTCTCGCCACTCTTTCGCCGTCACACGAGTGCCAGATCTCATCAGTGTCACGTGAACTGGCCACAGTCGCCTCCCCGAACCCGCATAGCACCGACGCAGCCAAATCTACACGGCTCAACAATGTAACTAAGATGATTGCCTCAGACCTGTTGCCGTCTCAGGTCAAAGACCTCACTGATCTTCTCACGAGCTATTCGGACATATTTGACTTTGACGGTAGGCCCATAGGTCAAACATCGCAAGTCAAACATCGCATTGATACCGGTGATGCAGCTCCAATTCACAGGCGTCCCTATCGAGTGTCACCATCAGAGCGCCAAGTTATCCAACAGGAGGTGAATAAGATGCTCACAAAAGGCATCATAGAGCCCTCATCGAGTCCGTGGGCGTCCCCTGTAGTCTTAGTTAAAAAGAACGACAATACCTGGCGTTTCTGCGTGGACTATCGGCATTTAAACAAGGTCACCAAAAGGGATGTCTACCCGCTTCCTCGTATTGATGATGCCCTGGACTGCCTTCATGGCGCAACCTATTTTTCTTCGATAGACTTACGCTCCGGTTACTGGCAGATCGCCGTGGACGACCTCGACCGGGAGAAGACCGCCTTTGTAACGCCTGACGGTCTCTACCAATTCAAGGTAATGCCGTTTGGCTTGTGCAATGCGCCGGCGACGTTCGAGCGGATGATGGACACGCTTTTGCGCAGCTTTAAATGGTCTATCTGCCTGTGTTATCTGGACGACGTGATTGTGTTTGCCCCAACCTTTAAGTCTCACCTCGAGCGCCTTTCCTCAATTCTTTCAGTATTTCGAGAGGCTGGGCTCCAACTTAATTCTTCGAAATGCCATTTTGGGCATCGCCAAGTTACTATTCTAGGGCATCTCGTTGACTCCTCCGGCATCCGCCCCGATCCCGACAAAGTCCGAGCTGTCCTGGATTTTCCTGTACCGACTTGTGTCAAGGACGTTCGAAGTTTTGTGGGCCTATGCTCATATTTCCGACGATTTGTCAGAAACTTCGCAGAGGTCGCACGCCCCCTCACTGATCTTTTGAAGAAAGATGTACCATTTGAGTGGGGCCCTGATCAAGGCACGGCCTTTTCCCAGCTCATAACACTTCTGACCACGCCACCGATTCTCGCCCACTTCGACCCGTCTGCTCCAACCGAGGTCCGCACTGATGCTAGTGGCTACGGTATTGGCGCGGTTTTAGCCCAGCGTCAATCCGGTCACGATCGAGTTCTTGCGTATGCCAGCCGGCTCCTTTCTCCTGCCGAACGCAATTACTCTATTACGGAACGCGAGTGCCTGGCCCTTGTATGGGCAGTTGGTAAATTCCGCCCCTATTTATATGGCCGGCCTTTCACAGTTACCACTGACCATCACGCTCTATGCTGGCTTTCAGCCCTCAAAGACCCAACGGGGCGCCTTGCTCGTTGGGCTCTGCGCCTCCAGGAATTCACATACACAGTGGTTTACAAGTCTGGCCGTTTACACCAAGACGCCGACTGCCTCTCTCGGTACCCCGTTGACGCTCCAGATCTAGTAACCGACGACGCGTCCATCTGTATTTCCTCGCTCTCTGCTTTCGGCAACATGGGATGTGAGCAACGGCGTGACGCGTCCCTACGAGAGCTAATCGACCGCCTGAACACAGGCTGTACAGACAGTTCGCTTCGCATGTTCGTTGTCATAGACGGCATTTTATACCGCCGCAACATGCACCATGTGGGAAACGAACTACTACTCGTAATACCCACTCATTTGCACTCGACCGTACTTCAGCAACTACATGATGTACCAACGGCTGGCCACCTTGGTGTTGCCAGAACGTACGACCGTGTCCGCCGACGCTTTTTCTGGCCCGGCCTCTACCGTTCTGTACAACGTTATGTTAGGTCTTGTGAGTCGTGCCAACGCCGCAAAAGGCCAGCGGTACACCCCGCCGGGCTCCTTCAACCGATCGACGTACCTGCCGAGCCTTTCTATCGTGTCGGCCTCGACCTGCTGGGCCCTTTCCCTCTTTCTACCGACGGTAACAGGTGGGTCGCCGTCGCCATAGATTACTCGACCCGTTTCGCAATTACGAGACCTCTTCCAAGCAGCTGCGCTACAGATGTCGCCGACTTTTTGATTCAAGACGTCATCTTACATCATGGCGCTCCTCGTCAACTGGTCACCGATCGCGGTCGCTACTTTTTATCTAAGGTAATCGACGATCTACTTCGTTCTTGTGCAACCAAGCACAAGCTTACGACGGCCTACCATCCTCAAACGAACGGCCTCACAGAACGTCTGAATCGCACGCTCACTGACATGCTCGCCATGTACGTGTCGACGGATCATCGTGACTGGGACATTGCGCTACCCTTTGTCACTTTCGCTTACAATAGCTCACGCCACGACACTGCTGGATATTCTCCCTTTTACCTTTTGTATGGAAGAGACCCGACATTGCCGTTCGACACGCTTGTACCCAACCCTGCCAACCTGTCCACAGCATATGCTCGCCGCGCTATTAGCACCGCAGAGAAAGCCCGTCAGATTGCCCATCAGCGCCTTTCGGACTCGCAGCTCCGTCAGAAACGTAGCTATGACAGCCACCATCGGGACGTCCACTTTAGTCCAGGTGACCTCGTTCTTCTGTGGACTCCGTCGCGGCATGTTGGTCTGGCTGAAAAGCTTCTACCCAAGTATTCCGGACCTTATCGTGTGCTACGGCAGGTAACTGATGTTACCTATGAAATAGCACCTCTAAACCCTTCGATACCTTCCACATCTTCCGACATCGTCCACGTCGCTCGCCTCAAGCCGTACATCTCGTCCAACACCTGCTAACAAGCGCCGGGTCGGCGCTTTTCGCCGCCGGAGGTCGATGTTGCGGGTTCGCGGCTATGCAGCTATGCGGGCGGTGCGAAGAAGAAGACGACGACGTTGGTGGGCTGTTCGAAAATACACAACGGCTGCCATCTTGACTGCTGGAGTACTTTTCTACTCTAAAGTAGTAAATACATTCGCAACATTTTTATGAAACCCAGAAGTGCCGATGGCATGTATGACGGACTTGGCCGGTAAGCTAGGCCATGCTAGGCGTACATTTGCTGGGAGTTGTACGGGTCAAATTTACTTGAACCGATCTCGGCGCAGATGGCTTTTTGACGTTTGAGCAATTCACAAACCTCTCATTGTTGTATTAAAGTATAGACAATGTAAGCAGCACTATAAGGATTGCCAGAGATGCGTTCGAGTTACATGTGATTTTGCCAGCCAGCGTTGTTTTTCTGGCGTCCAAGTACTCACCGCGGCATCGCAAGTCGGATCGGACGCCGGATCGTAACGTTCGCAGGTTATTTTTTGGCCAACACTGCTTACAGATTGTCCCAACTGTGTTTGTAAGCACTTAAGTACAACTCTCAAGATTGGGCACTTGTGCCTTCAGCACATTGAGCCGATATGACAGAACCCCAGCTAATATTTGGAATTCAGTGTTGGAATTGGCATTGTATGTCATGTAGTTTTATATTAAAAGGTCAACGTGCCTACAGAGTACCTATTGATCACTAGGTAGTTACACATGCTAGATGTACATTTGCTCTTCAAAACGCGTGATAAAATTGTAGTGTCACCCGCCCTAGAAGGACGATAAACATCATGAGTATAAATACCGCTTTCTGTGTGAATGGTTGCCCGTAGCACGAGAGGTATATCATTCTTTCGTCGGCACTCACACGCGTCGGACGCAAGAATCATGTGCGACGTTTGCGGCACATACTAGCCGTTGTAACAGGATGAGCGAAGAGCAAGACGCAGGATACGAGATAATTTTGCCACCACTGCCCAAGGGACGCGTCGCGCAAAACACTGCGTTTTTACACGGTGATGTACGCGGCAGACCGTATCGAGTAGAAGATTTCCGAGACGTGCTCAGACCTACAGAACTGCTGCGGGAGGTGTTGGCACTGGGGGCCTACCAGATAAATCATGTCTGGGCAGTCACCATGAACAACGCGGACGCTACGAGACGCTTGCTAGACGTGAAGGATTTGAAAGTCACGGGTCGACGCTGTATCATCGTAGACCCCCTGGATCAGCAGGTGCGGCTGCGTCTTCATTGGCTGCTGTATAGCGTCAACGATGAAGACGTGCGAACGGCGTTGGCGGCTTATGGGAAGGTCGTACAAGTCACCAGGGAGAATTGGCGTGTTCAAGGAGCCAGCGACAAGGGGTCAACCACATGGACTGTGCTTCTTAAGCTCAAGAGTGGCGTGAAGGTTGAAGATCTCCCGCATCAAATCAGGGTGGCTAGTGAACTGGCACTTGTGGTTGCACCTGGTCGGCCAATGCAGTGTCTACGCTGCCAAGGTACCGGCCACGTTAGAAGAGAGTGTAAGGTACTCCGATGCGCGCGTTGTCGGCGGTTTGGCCACAGCGAAGACGCGTGCATGCACACGTACGCATCGGCTATATGATCAGCTGAAGGTGAAGACACAGCAGAGTTGGTGATGGACGGGACCGAGGCTGAAGACGCGGCGAAAGGCGTAGGCGACGACCCAGAAGCTTCAACAGGAACTGCCACACCGACTGGTGGTGATGAAACAACAGTCCAAGCAGACATAGAATCTTGGGAGGTTACTCAAGAGCTAGCACGCCAAACCGAAGAAGGCTTCACAAGCACCCCATCGAAGGAGCCTGAGCCGGTGGAATTAACCGAACTTCCAGTGTCGTGCGAGAGTATCAGTGGTGGGGCGTCAAGCAAAAGACCCCGCGAGCAGTCTGCAGGGCGGCGTGAGGTGTCCAGTGAAAAGCATAAAGAGGGGCCACCTGCGAAGGCGACTTCGTTCAGACGCAGCAGCACAAGGCTGCGTCCGAACCCGACATTGGACAAACATTGGTCACCTTTGTCCTCCAGTGGCACGGGTCCACCTGGAGGCTCCGAAGATGTCTAGCTCTATGCTAGACGCTGAAGGTAAGCATCATGCCCCGGGCTAACTTCTTCACTGTGTAGACATGGCTTTTGCACCAAAACGTAGAGTGGCAACGTTAAATGTTCGAGGTCTTGCCGCCAAGCGGAAACAGAGCCAAGACTACAGGCCGGTGTCCTGTAGTCGTATCCTGCGTCACGGGGTCGTGACGTGGCCGAAGACAGGAAACTTCGTGTTGGGATTTAACTGTTTATTTGGGCGAACCTGTTCTCGGTAAAGGGAAAGTCTAATTACAGCAGCAGTCTTGCACAGATAGCAGTCTCGGAGTGATAGCGGTGAACGCAGCGTCGGCCTTCGATCAACAACTGACAAGCGGTGAAGCGCGTCGGCATTTATACTCTTGCCGTCGAATGTTTTAGCGTTATCGCTGGCGGTGGCGTAGGTTCCAGAACAATCTGTACTGTTCGCACAGTGGGCGTGATCTTATCGAAATGATCTACTACAGTCCGGAACCTTCTAGAAAACTGCAGGCGCGGTTTGCGCTGAGAATCGTGCGGTGTTTTGGGACGATAACAAAAACTTGGGAAATGGAACGTGGCAGGCTGCTCGTGGATCATGATCTGGAATACTAGCTGTACAAGAAACAAAAATAGACGGTGAGGAGGAGACCCGGGGCATGGTGCTGAGGTTTACGGCGCGTCACTACGCAATTGTAAGTCAAGCAATAGGCACGTCTGCAGTCTGTGTTTTGTTCATTAAGAAGTTACAGGGTCTGGTAGTGCAAGCAATAAAGTTTATTCTCTCTCTCTGGTAGTGCAAGATACCTTCTCTTGCCCGTCTAATAGATTGGTGTCCTGTGAATGTCAATGAATGTCAGTGGCGTATAGTGTGTATTTTTGCACCAACCATTTGCGAGGAGCGATCACTTTTTTTTTTCAAGCCTAAAGCAGCACTTCACTTTGGAAAGGAAATATGTATTGCTTGGTGATTTTTACTGCGTCCTCAACGGGCGAGATCGAGCAAATGGACGCGTCATTTACGATAAAAGTAGTAGGACGCTAGCGGACGTAGTTACTGAATTTGAGTTGGAAGACGTGGGCAGCTGTATGGTGGGAACGCGGGATGTGCGTTTCACACATTTTCAGGGGAATAGCCATGCGTGCCTTGATCGCATTTACGTGTCGCTTGAATTAATAGACCTCAGTAAGACATATGCTGTCTAACCAATACACTTCAGTGATCATTGTTTAGTTAAATGTGATAGGGGAGAGAAAACAAAAGGTGGAACTTTCTCATGGAAGCTGTGGAAGATGAATTCCACTTTGATCACTGACGAATATTTCTTAGATCAGGTAATAAACTGTATCAGTGAAATAAAAATGGATGATGAAGCTAAACTTGCAGAACAATGGGAAGAGTTCAAGCAGCGAATAAAAATAAAAGCTATTGATCGTTCTTGCACATTAAGTTACGAAAGGAAAAAGAAAGAAAAAGAACTTCGAAAGACTTTGGAAAGACGAATAGTCTTGGAGTGCAAATAAACGGGAGAGTATACAATTGACATACGCAATATTAAGCAGAAACTTGCACTGCATGACGAGGAACGCTACCGCGGTGCACTCGTCCGTGCTAAGGCTGAGGCTTCAGCGGCTGGAGAGACGCCAACCAAAAGAGCGTTAGGGGTGGAGAAAACGAACGCTCGACGAAATCATATCGAAAAAATAGAGAAGGATGGTCACGAAGCAACCAATACGGAGAGCATTTTATCTGTATTTTCAAGTCATTTTGAAAACGTTTTTGCGTGTAGACAGGTAAACCTAGAAAAATTTAACGAAGAATATTTAGGACGCATGTCGCAAGTGAATGAGGAAGTGAAAAAAACTTTGGAATTATCTATATCCGCATCTGGAGTTGAACAGGCGATTCATAAGTTAAATCCGGGAAAATCTCCAGGACCAGATGGTCTTTGTGCCAAGTGGTAGAAATGTTTTAAAAGTGAATTGTCTTCAATACTTGCGGGCGTTTTCAATGTGGCATATGAGGAAAATAAATTACCACCATCCTTTGGTGAGTCGCGTACCGTTCTGATTCCGAAAACAGACGAGGTTGAAAAGCTGAGGCACGTCACAGCGTACAGGCCAATCGCACTTACAAACGTAGACTACAAAATATTAATGAAAATTTTGGCGGCTAGACTTCAGTCAGTAATAAAAGAGTAATAAAAGATACCGTAATAAAAGATATCGTCGGTCCACATCAAACGTGTGGAATGAAAGGTCGGTCCATAATTACAAACGTTCATAAAATGTGATCCGTGCTCGAATGTGTTGACCCCAGTCAAGCTCGTGTGGCCATACTCCAGCTGAATCTGGAGAAAGCGTTTGATTGCGTTGCCTACGCTTTTTTGTTTGCAGTATTGAAGCACATTATAGCTCTTAAGATAATTATTGACGGAGTAGCCATAGCATATCGGAATGGTAGTACGAGACTAATTATCAACAAGACATTGGGCCCCCCCCCCTCCATTAGAATTGAGCACTCAGCGCGTCAATGTTGCCCTGTTAGTTCATTGTTGTTTTGCATCTATAGTGAAACATTATGTCGGTCGATATTGCAGAATGACATCATTAATGGGTTAAGAGTACAATCCTCAGAGGTCAAGCTACTCGCATACGCTGATGATGTTGCGATTTGTAGCACTTCCTATGAAGGTATTGTAGAATCAATCAAAGTTTCTAAATCTTTCGCTGAAGTTACAGGAAGCCACATAAACTGGGATAAATGCCTTTTTGGCCGCATTTTTTGGCCGCATTTTTTGCGGCCAATAAATGGACAAGAACGCCGGTTAAATATCTCGGAGTACCGCTCGAGTCTTACAAAAGTACTGATGAATATTGAACACAGCAAACGAAAGAAATTAAAAAGAAAGCGAATAGGTGGAATGCAACTTATCAGTCCATGTTTGCTAGGGCTACTGCATGCAACTGGTTTTTTGTGTCTAAGCTATGGTATGTGATGCAAGTGCTGTACTGTTCCCGGGTCAATGTGCAAAAATTACATCAGGTGTTTGCAATATTTGTGTTGGTGTCTAACTGGGAAAGATGCAGTCGCACGAATTTGTTTAGACGGGTGAAGTGCGGAGGCCTTGGGCTAGGACATCTGTTTATCAAGCAGTTAGTAAATAGGTTTTTCTTGTGTTTCGCGAGACAAGAGATCCTTTCCTACTAACAGTGTGTCAAACAAGACTAAGTAGACTGTTGCCCGAGTTTGTTGTGAGCACCCATGTTACCACAGGGGCTGTGCAAGGATACATAAAGGAAGTTGTGGCCAGCGTGCGGTTTCTGTGTGTTCGTTTTTCAACTGACTACCTGTGGTCTGTTGGAAAGAAAAAAATGTACAAAGATTTATGTGACGCGATGCTCCCCATCCCACTGTACAGAGCGCCATATACAGCACACAAGGGTCAGAATGTACTTAAACGAGTTAAAAAATGCAAGCAGCTCCAAGTGCGAAAACGTTCTTTTTCAATTCAAACACCAGAACACTTCCTGTAAGAACCTTCCTAGAGGAGCGTGGGTTTTATATGCCTTGGGGATCTCACTATCTAATCTGTAAGAAACCGGAAACTATTGACCATGTTTTCCTGCACTGTTGAGAAGGAGTCTATTTTTGGGACGTATTACAAAGGACAATCAAAAACGAGTTCCTGTTAGACCCTCATGGTATCAGGTATTTGGAAATAGAGAATGAGAATGGATGACCTTTCGATTTTATCATGATGACTGCCTTACACAGTAAATGGCGCTCTAGAATGGCTGGATTTCATTGGGACCCAGACAGAAGACCAGCCACAGAGTATATTAAAGAAAGCATCTCAAAATTATTTGAGGTAGTAAGAGCAGACGAATGTGTACCTTCATGGGTAGAAAGGGTAGAAGCCCTGCTGACCATGAAGGAATTCTAGGACATGATGTGTTATAGTAATGCTTGACGGATTTAGTTATTTTAAGTTTTTTGTGTTGTTCGTTGTGAAATGTAATATATTTACCTTAGCAACCTGTTTTTGAGGTTTAACTGGAAATAAAGAAAAAAGCGCGAGAGGTATATGTTCGGTGTATGTATATGTTCTTCTCACCATGTTGCGTACTATAATAATGTGTATGCCGATGTCCAACCTGCACATGTGACGTAAGCTTGAAGCAATCAATGCAGTTCACTGCTCTTATTAAATAGTCGACACATATATTTTGTTCAGACGTTAAGCCTAGCGCAGCAGGAGTGATTCTACTCTTGAAGGAAGTTGGTGCACACTAACCCTACCAGATTGTAAAGCTCTGTGAGAGAGGAGCACAGCTCCTGCAGTGGGTGTATAAACTCCTTTTCGGAAGCGTGACTGTACCCTGGCGATAGAACTTCTTCACTCTCGTTCACCCAGAGTGCCAGCACTCTGTCGAGAGAGTTTGCTTACTCTGTGCAGAAGAAAGTTCCCAGCACTCCTGAAAAGAGAGTGAAATATGGGACAAGCCTCTACATCCGCCGAGAGAGGTGCTAGCACTATATTGGCGCTGTGAGTGTAGGCTTGAGTTGTAGTGCGGTGTGTTCGCCAACACGAATACAGTTTGATTTTGTTCGAGTGATTGATTGGGCCCAGTAGTCACTGATCGTGAGAGTACGCAGCGTCGTCGCGAGAGGCTGTTTCCCACAGCACTGTGTCGCCATGTACGTGCCATTTTGTCGTGGAGACAGGCGCACGACACCCTTTCCCTTTTTATTGTATTTTTGCCGGTGGCCAGAAAAATCTTCTTCTTCTTCTCCAGCTGCATGTGGGAGTTGGTGTTGCACTGCATATGTACTGTAGCCTCCAGAAACAGTGTTGCGAATTGTTTCAGGGCACTACTGTGTACTTTCCGCCTTGCGCACGGCGGCTTGGCTGTCCTAACATGCTTGTACAACAGCGTAATTTCACGAGAGGTGACGGCCGACTCGGCCCTTTGGCTAGCGAAGGCTGAACCCACGCAGGTGGCTGTACTCCAGTGAGCTACGCGCACACTTCAAGCTATACTCATTCCATTGCACATTTTGTTAGTCATGAAGTAGTGATTCTCTTACCACTTTGCGAAAGTGGACTTGAGATGCGTTTTCAAAAGCCCAAGTAAACTTTGCATTAAAAGTGTCGTGTCATCTTGACAAGCACTAGCACCGCATATGTCTATGCAATTTCTAACGAGAACTGCGATTTTGCTACACAGAACCGTGTGAGCACGTCATGTCTGGCCCTTGTACAAAAATTGATTCCTTTCAACAATAGGTACTAGGTATTAGGTATAGCAAGTGATTGTAGCACTCACCGGTGAGGCAAGTCGATGACTGAGGGGAGCAGAATATCACCCAGGTTTTTGATGTTTTGACTGTCAAACGAGACATGTGCCCATACATCGATAAGTAAATCCGTGGTTAGTCAGCATTGTTATCACGGCCTTTTAATTTTGTACCGTGTAAGAATTCAGCATTATACCCTCAACTTAAATAATAAACTAGAAAAACACGGCGCCGACTATTAGCACTTGCACACACTTCACTCAGCGTCATTTTGGAAGCACTTTACACATAATAAAAAGAACAATCGAAGTTCAATTTTTCGACCCTCCACTCAACTCTTCAAAACATTTAGAAGGGCAGTGAATCTTTAAGGTCTGCACTATCTTTTTCACGTCACCATTGAGCCACGGGAAACAATGCTACTGGTAAGACACCTGCAAATCTGTGCAAACGTAGATAAGTCATTGAATGAAAATGGGGGGCACGGTTGCCAGTGCGGGCAACGACAGGAATGCTATAACGCGCAAATACACTCTTGTGAGCGAAATGACGACTGGCGCTGCAGTGAAGTGCACACTAATGACTTCAAAATGAATGAATGCGACCTTTATTAAGGCAAATTACGACTGTTGGCTGCTATGAGGGATGAGTTGAGAAAAGAATAAGGAGCAGAAAGAGTGTGGAGCAGCTTTACGTTACGCCTTCACAAGCGTCAGGTGACCTCTCCTACTCATCTCGAAAGAGGCCACTTTGACTACCGCATACCACGAGAGCTTTCCGCGCTTCATGGTCTGACTTCATTAAATTTTTTAGAAGGGTCATGTTCAATGTGCCGTCTGCGTTTTAAAAATGCTGCGTATTTACAAATCAGGTGTTCTTAATCTGCTCTGCACCGCATCTGTTTTCAGGAGCCCTTCCCTACGGCGTCTCGCATAATCATAAGGTGGTTTTGGGACGTTAAACTCCACATATCAATCAATCAATCAATCAATCAATCAATCAATCAATCAATCAATCAATCAATCAATCAATCAATCAATCAATCAATCAATCAATCCATCAATCAGACAATCAGTTAACCGCGTCTGTTAGAGTGTACAGCACGTAGAAGTGCTGCTGCTCGAAGGTGGGTTAGCTTGCTACCGTCTGTGTGGTATGTGTAGCGCGTATGCAGAGTTGACCATTACTTTGTTCCGAAAAACTCTTGTTGAGGCGTAAACCAATCTTTCTAATTTAGCATACAAGCTGGTGTACCTCACAACAGCCTTTTTTTCAGTGCCTTTTTATTTCTATACGACTTAATAAATCAGAGCTCTGCCAGGGGAGCCTGCTGCCAATATCTTAAAATAGAGATTTTCGCATTGGAGGATGAGGTTGGAACCGCGAACAGCGTGACGTATGGCCGGGTAGTAGTGAAATCTTCACCCGTCTGGCAGAAATGATACGCTACAATTTCTTTCACGGGAAGACTGTGTTTGAGAGGCATCATGCACTTTGTGCGTTGAGAGCGTGTTTCCGCACATTTGCGCAGTTATAGACGATACTTTTTCATCGATAAGGCTTGTGACTCTAGGCCACCGTACCAACTCTCGAGAAACGGGCTTGCTTCTTCGAGTACCTTGATGGCCATGAAGAATGAGGTCTTGTATGAAACGTTGAATAGCCAGAGGTAAAAAGCACTGACCCCTAAATTATTTATTTGATTTCAGACATTCAGTTATTGACGACACTGCCAGTATTTCTTGTCGTGAAGCAATGGCTTTGTATGCCTTGGCCAGGCTTTGGCGTGGTACTCGATCACAAGGTCGCGTTTACCATCATTGGCTTCGCCACGGCGCAGTTTGTTTTGCTGTATGGCACCCAATAGTACGAAGAAGCCAACAACTTTTTGGCGAAAAGTTTGACTCAATGGCAACGCACTGACTGTAGACCCGCCACCCGTGCACGTAATAACGTGTCTGGCATATGTAAGAACGCACCAGGTTGTCGGGCCGATGGCCCTTATCTGCCGCACGCACGGTGAAAGCAGGGCGAAGAGAGCACATGCGCGTTTCGCTTGCGTGGGACGACCGTATAATAACCGTATGCATCCAAAAAGCCACAGGGGGCGGAAAGTGGCTGGCAGATAAGAAGGGGTGCAAGACGAGCCCAAGGGGCTTTTCGGTGGCATGCGAGTGATGTGATGTAACGTCGGTCGCGCAAGGCGTGAGGGGTTTTCTTCGTGCGTGCTACAGAGGCGAGGCCTCGCCGGTTTTGGGGGCGTCGGCTGTAAGGATAGTCAGTGGAGCGTATTCTACGTCGAGTTGCGTGTGAGTTTTATTTTTCGCTGTTATGTTTTGTGCTGGCTTTCCTGCTGTTCTTTTGTTGCGTATGTTCGATTTACCGCCAGTCTTCGGCGATTGTTTCCTATGGGTTTTTGGTCCTCCTGTGTGCGTTAGTGCCATGTTGAGCCGGTCGGGAAGACTGTTCTTGATTATTTTGAGTCGCGCATTAAAGGCGGTTCTTGTTCTCAGCGTTGCTAGCTCGACCCTGCAAATTTTGGCTCACCGACCCCCCTTGAGCGAAGGCGGGGCCTTCATCTGGCACCCAACGTGGTTTTCGCATGTAGTTGGCCTTCCTGTCATTCCATCCAACGGTTTTTTTTAGTTTTTCATTCTTTTCTTGTAATAACCTTACGGACCCAAAGTCTAGAACAATGTCCACCAAGGCGAAATAGGACGTGCCCGTGCAAGATACGTCTCGTATCGTCGAGCAGCTGACCGCGCTGCTAGAACGCCAGGCTACACCAGACGCCAGTTCTCACTTGCCGCTGGCCATGCCTCCATACGAGAGACACACGGACAAGAAATTAGTCGCAGACTTTTTGCAAGAGTTACAAGATTATCGCGACTCGCAAGCCCTCACAAATGACTCTCCTGCTACGCGTTCTGCCCGTCACCTTGTCTGGCTCCGCCGCACGCACGTTGGCGTCGTCGCCAGTCTTTCGACAGTTCGTCCCACTTTGCGCAGCTATTACTTGCCGAATTTCTTCCCCCGACTGCGTCACTCGCATGAAAGATGAACTTTGCAGTCGTACACAGGGTGAGGATGAAAGCCTCCAAGCATACATACGGTCCTTTCAGAAGCTTTACGACCACGCAGACCCTACAGCATCTGAAGCGGAAAGAGTGACTCGGGCAGTTAGGCAGTCGAATCCGCGTTTTCAGTCGTACTTAAGGGGTTGTTCATTCTCTTCAATCGACGTTCATTCTCTTCACTCTTCACTAGAGCAGCGGGTGACATTCAGGCAGTGACGTTGGCGGAGCTCGCATACCAACTTCGCCTCCACCCGAATCCACTGTCGAGCGGTCCTGTGCGTGGCATGGTAGGTTCAACCCGATGGCCTCACTGATGGCCCCACCAAAAGTTCTGGACCCATTTAGTCATTAAAATACGTCTGCTCCGTCCATTTTCACATCAATGACCCAAGAGCGTCAGACACCCACACTGGGCACCTCGATCCAAGGTCTGCCCGTAGCGGCCACCACCCATTAGAGCACAGGAGGCACAAGCAGCAACCCTCTGGTTTGCTTCCAGTGTTGAGGTAGGGGCCACTAGAGAAGCCAGTGCCCAAGCAGTCCACGCTCTGGCCACCGGGAGAATGACCGGGGCCGGCGATGGTGAGCGCACGCCAATCGCCGGCAATTCATCGCGATAGAAGCGCACCAGTTTCAGTTTGAACAACTGAATAGGCGGAACAGCAAGCCCACATCCGCGGTTCCCATGATCGAAAACAAGGCTCATAATATCTTTGAGAAAGAGGTTGAATTAGTCGGTGAACGCTGAAAAACAAAGCGTGGTCCAGTTTGCAGCCACGGCGTTCTTCTCAGTCAGACTATTCTGACCTCCAGGGGGCGTGAACTATTGCAGCGCAAATGCAAGTGGTTGACGCTGACCTGCAATTTCCTCTTGAATCCAAAGGGCGACGACATCAAAATGGCTGGCATAAAAGCAACTATATCGTTGTATGTCTTGCTGCCCCAAGCAACGCATAGATCAAAGCGGAGAAGTTCTTTAAACTTAGAAAAGGCCGACTCTTGAGTATGGCTCTAATTAATTCAGATTCCTTCAACAGCAAAGCTCAGATCATTGTTGTGAGCTCTGACATGCGAGGCAGCAAGCGTCTAATGTGGTTGGGTCCAGGAAGCGGTGGACAATGATACGCATCGATTCGATGAGGTTGAACAATTAAGGTGGATAACTTCGTCCTTTTGACAACACTAAACTACAGTTTTTTTGAGCAATATTGCTCTGAGTAATATCTCTCGGTGACATTTCTTGGTAATACATCTCGCTCATACATTTGTGAGTCCTTCGTGATATCTGCACTAGCAATCCGGCCAGTACGTGGTCAACAAAAAGGTTCCTGCGCAGATGCTGACAAGGGGGTACTTTATGGTTATAACGTTTGTCAAAACGTCCAAGAGTCTGAACTCCTCGCCCGCGTTTCACGTTACCACCACGTGTTATCTGTTCACAGTTGAAATCGTGGTATAAAAAGGTGGTTCATTCGGGAAAAAGTGATGGTGTGGCTATTAGCGTTACGTGAGGGTTTTTTTTTGGCTTGTATTTGTCTTTGGGTGGAAATCTCGATCCAACCAGTCGCGTCTAAACTGCATTCATTGTTACATCGAGGGATGTATGAGTTGGTATGATTCTGCAGTTTAGGTAAAATTCCCATCTACATGCGTTCGTGCTACTTTGCATGAGTTTATATTAGTAGAGTTTATAACGCTAGCTACGATGAGGCCAAGGGAGGCATATACAGGAAACAGTAAAATTAAGTCTTCCTGAAGAACAACCGTCAATACGGTAAGAACATGCGTGCACGCTACCGTGTTCGTTCTTTTGAGGCAGCCGCTTTGTGTACACTCACGATCGATACGACATACAACAAGGAAACACGTGGCCTGACGTGTTGAAAGATGGCGCATAGCTTCCCATAGAACCTATTTTCATTATAAAGGGTGCCTTATTCGTTAGCACACCTTCTGTCGCGCTCACCGATAATAAAAAGTTGTTGCTTTGCTTGTCAATGTGATGTACTTATGCATTGTCATTGTGTTTCGCGCATGACTAGTGCGACTGGTAACTGTATAAAAGCGAATACCTTCACAAGAAATAAATTGTTGGCATTTCAGCGCTCCGTCTTGTCTCTTATGATGTTATACCGACGCGCCCAATTTCACTGTTTCTATTTTTATTACTGAACGCGTTATGACCGAAATCGGCATGCATCTTTAGTTGTTGAACTAAACAAATCCCAGGCCTGCGTCAAGTGCGCACCACAGTCACAGCGAAAGTTAGAAGAGCGGCCTTTCAGAGCCTTTCCTAAACAATAATTGGCATACTGCTGCAAGCACTCTTGCTGGGTCTCCGTTACGACAAAAATGACAAAATAACAACAACAAACCTACCTTAGCGTAGATACAGTGAAGGATAATCTGACGGGTATCATTACGGAGTGTGCAGTGGAAGTTGGAGGCAGGGTAGTTAGACAGGATACTGGCAAGCTTTCCCAGGAAACAAAGACTCTCATTAGGAAGCGTCAAATCACGAAAGTCTCAAGTACCACCGACAAAATAGAACTGGCAGAGCTTTCGAAGTTGAATAATAGGCGTAAGGTATGCGATGTAAGAAGGTATAACATGGAGAGAATCGAGCAAGCTCTGAAAAACGGAGGAAGCGCCGAAGCAGTGAAAAGGAAACTTGGGATAGGCAAAAATCGCATGTATGCACTAAGGGACAAAGAGCGCAAAATAACTACAAATATGCATAGGATAGTTAAAATAGCGGAGGAGATTTACCGAGATCTGTACAGAAGCCGGGACTACCACGACCTTAATATTATAAAAACTAGCAGTAACCCAGACGACGCCCCACCATTAATGATAGAAGAAGCCGGAAAAGCTTTGGAGAGCATGCAAACAGGCAAAGCTGCTGGTGAGGATCAGGTAACATCAGATCTGCTGAAAGATGGAGGACAGATTGTGTTAGAAAAACTAGCCACTCTATTTACGAGGTGTCTCTTGACGGGAAAAGTACCAGAGTCTTGGAAGAACGCTAACATCATCTTAATACATAAGAAAGGAGATGACAAGGACTTGAAGAATTACAGGCCAATCAGCTTGCTCTCTGTAGTATACAAGCTATTTACAAAGGTAATTGCTAACAAAGCAAAGAAAACATTAGAATTCAATCAGCCAAAGGAACAAGCAGGATTTAGAACAGGCCACTCAACAATCGACCCCATTCATACTATCAATCAGGTAATTGAGAAATGCTCAAAATATAACCAACCACTATACATAGCTTTCATGGATTACGAGAAGGCTTTTGATTCAGTAGAAATATCAGCCGTCAAGCAGACACTGCGGAATCAGGGCGTCGATGAAGTACATATAAACATCCTGGAAGAAATATGCAGGGAATCAACTGCTACCATTGTGCTTCATAAAGAGATCAATAGGATACCAATCAAGAAGGGTGTAAGGCAGGGGGACACAATTTCCCCAATGCTATTTACCGCATGCTTACTGGAGGTTTTCAGAAGCCTAGAATGGGAACAGTTAGAGAGAATAGCTATTGAAGAGTACCTTAGTAACCTGCACTTCGCCGATGACAGTGCATTGCCGAGTAACTCAGGGGACGAATCGCAACTCATGATTACGGAGTTAAACAAGGAGAGCAGAAAAATGGGTCTTAAAATTATTCTGCAGAAAACGAAAGTCATGTACAACAACCTCGGAAGAGAGCAGCGCTTCGAGATAGGTAATAGTGCACTTCAAGTTGTAAAAGACTATGTCAACTTAGGGCAGGTAATAACCGAGGAGCCGAACCACGAGATTGAAGTAACTAGAAGAATAAGAATGGGGTGGAGCGCATTCGGCAAGCACTCTGAAATTTCGACAGGTAGATTGCCACTATTCCTTAAGAGGAAGATATATAACAGCTGTATCTTGCCGGTACTTAGCTACGGAGCAGAAACCTGGAGACTTACAAAGAGGGTTCAGCTTAAATTGAGGACGACGCAGCGAGCAATGGAAAGAAAAATGGTAGGTGTAACCTTAAGAGACAAGAAGAGAGCAGAGTGGATTAGGGGACAAACGGGGGTTAAGGATATCATAGTTGAAATAAAGAAAAGGAAATGGACATGGGCCGGACATGTAGCGCGTAGACAGGATAACCGCTGGTCGTTAAGGGTAACTAACTGGATTCCCATAGAAGGGAAGCGGGTTAGGGGGAGACAGAAGGTTAGGTGTGCAGGTGAGATTAAGAAGTTTGCCGGCATAAATTGGCAGCAGCAAGCACAGGACGGGGTTAACAGGCGGAACATGGGAGAGGCCTTCGTCCTGCAGTGGACGTAGTCAAGATGATAATGATGATGATGATGTAGGTGGATATAGTAAAGCTGTAGACGAGTAGGTAAGAATATGTGTCCGCTAAGGTTGAGCTCACTCAGACTTGCTCATAAAATTTATTTCGCACTTCGGGCTCACTGCAAATCTGACGTCCCAATATTTTTTTACCTCAGCAGGACTCACTTGGACTCATACTCTAGAAATTTTTTGACCGGACTCGGGTTTATTTTGAACAAAATCTCATACAGTCACTCTTGGCCCAATCGGGTTCTCAGCAACACCTTCTAAGAAAAAAACTATGCCAGGGCTATGACTATGGCTAACCTTATGCTATGGCTAACGTTATGAGTGCATAACTTGTTCACAGCCGATTGAAGAGTTTATGAAGCAATCCCCTTTTTTGTCTGTTTATTTTGAGAGAAATCAAAGGGTAAAATAGTTGTCTTGATATTGGTTTATATTCCCAGAAAATGTGGTAACAAACAGAGCTATATATAAGAACTGAACAATGTCGTCAGGTAATTGACGTCATCTGTAAAACTTCTTTTTCAGGGATTCTCCTCACAGCATTCAGCAGTATAGGATATGCATTTCTTGCAGCATGCTTTCCTTTTTTTATGTGGTAATTTTGTACGCCTTCATAACGATGTTGTACTTAGAACACAAGCGACCTAGTCCAGTCTTGAAACACTCTCCAGTGTGGAGGTCTGTTTTAAGAACACAAGTGACACGTCACTTTGAGAAAATCTTGTTATATCTCTGAGTTCACTCTTAGGTGTTTACTGAGCTGTTCCCGAAGAAATCCTAGGAAATCATAAAACTGGGGTAATTGGAAAGAGATTGAAAATACCTTTCCAGTCGATGTTTTTGTTGTTTTTTATGTTATGTGGCCAAATTCGATGTTCACAGAGATTAAAATTTTGTTCGCAAAAAACGCTCTCAGTGCACCAAAAAACATTGACCACCAAATTTTTTTGGATTTCATGACCAAATTTCACGCTAACTATAAAACCTGCGATGAAATTTTGTCTATTGGTATTAAAATTCTGTGCTGTAAACTATATCCACCCTTTTTTGTCGCCAAAAGAAAAAAATTTGAAAAATGGCAGACTTGGCCCAAATCAGCAAAGTTTCCTTAATTTTATGCGCGTTGGCACGTTAGCTGTTCTACACAGGTACTTCAAAATTGTGTTGCATTTAGAGAAGAGCTTTTGCAATATATATGTAGAAATTGTTTTCCTAGACGCAGTATAAAAAAGAAAAAAATAGTTAAAGAAACAAGCTTTTTCAAGAAAGCACATTTTCAAAAAAGAAAAAGAAAACTCCAGCCTTAACGTTGATCAAATTTTTTTTATCAAAATGCACTTCGGTCTGTGGAGACACAGTTTCAATATAATATGTGCTTATTCGCTTTGTTATTAATGTAGACATCTTGGATGTGGACAGGGTTTTTTGAAAGGCGTAGAGCAATGCCAGCAGACTTCTTTTGTGAATGTTCGTACGCCATGGCAGTGACATCTGCAAGTACTCAACAAAAATGGTAAAAAAAACACATTTAGTTATGAAAAGGTTTTCCTCTGCCAACTACTTCTCGCAAACGTGTCACTAATTGGCACAGAATACTCAGACCTAGAAATGAGCCGTGCGTATCGCGTGCAGTGAACAGCTAAATAAAGTCGAAACGTTTACGCTGAACAGCGCCAAACTCATTCTCGCACTTCTGTGCTGCTGTCTTGAAAATATGTCTGAAGTTGCTCACATTTTCACGTTTTATCACCATGATTGTGTGGGCCTGAAGGTTTCGTACTGTGATAATTATTGTGCAAGCCATGCTCTTTGTCTAATGTAAGGATAAGTTATGCCAGGCACCGCCAGTACTATCTACTGTTCTCGACGTTCGCAAAGCATTTTGGAAAGTGTCAGTGTTGACAAAACATCATTGATTGGGCAGCTTCACGACTTGCAGCTTAATTATGTCACACCACACATTTGTGGCTGCTGAAATGTTGAGATGATATAGCAAGACGGTATCTGCGACACCGAAAGCATGTGATAGCGAGAAGCGGGCTTAGAAATGGCTAAGATGATCTTCAAAATTTTACTTATACTTAGGCAGACTGTGGCGAACGAGGAAAATGATCAGAGTGTCTAAAGCACGTAATGGAAGAAAAGCATGCAGCGAGATAGCACCTCCATTGCGCTGCGCATGATTGTGGCATTTACTCTCATATTAAGCTAGCCTATTGCTGCATACAAATGTATTGTTTTGTGTTCAAAGTGCGTTTTGACCTAGTCATGTTAACTATGTGCTTGCGGTGTCTTGCATGCTTCTGATTAGCAAATGTTTTGGCAAGAGTCCGACGGAATCATTGTGAAATGAAATGCAAGTTTTTTTTTTCAAATCAAAAAAGATGTTTTGGCTCCCTACACAGGAGTTCGCAGTCATCTGCAGGGGCAAAGTGAAGGGGAGGGAGTCGAAACTGTGTCCACCTCGAAAAATGTTCTAATAATGATTTTGCTTGTATATAGTCGCGAGGTGAAGAGATAGGTCGTATTTGAAGAAGTTGAGAAACATGGGTTGGTGGCCATCAAACACGGAATCGTCCGCACTTGCTTTCTCACGAAATAATGTTTTTCCATCCATCTATCCGAGAAGCTAAGAAAGCAGCAGTGGATCGGTATCTTTATTTACCGTGTGTCAGATTGCTGTCTGCATAAAAGAGTGCAGATGCGCGTATGCGCTGTCGCCTCTCTCGCGGGACGCACGGCACAATATATATATATATATATATATATATATATATATATATATATATATATATATATATATACGATCACATAAGAAAAGAATTCACACACAAACATATACAGTGTGACTGAACATACCACTCCCCCCCTGCTTTTCTGAAACATTTCTGGCTATGTCACTGGTCTGCCTGCATCGCTTAACGTGTCTCAGGGAAACCCTGTCTACATTTGACAACTATGCTCAGCTAGATCAGGAATTTGTTCAGGAAGAACCGATTGATATCTTGGATTACAGGGGCATTTGTCTTCTGATGCCTGTTGGCGAGATAGTAGCCTGCAACTGCGTACGCGTTACTTCTTCAAATAGCAGTAGCCCACACCGGCACGCGCTCAACACAAATGAAATTTCAAAACACATTTTTTCTAGAGACGGGCCTCTAGGGTGAAGCTTCACTGCAGCAAAATAAGCAGCACTGTAGATTACCTGCAATGGAAGCTGATAAAAACCATCAAGGGCACTGATGTTTGTTATTGATTGCACTGATGCACTGATTGCACTGTTATTGGTTGCACTGATGGTTGTAAATGAGAACACAGCAAGAGTCATTTTTCCCGTTACATCTCATTAACTATAGAGATAGTAACACCAAATTTGTGGAATGCATGTTCTTTGCTGTAAGCGTTTTTTTTTTTCAGCTCCAGGAAGCATGATACACGTACCAAGATTCCTGTATTTTCGCTAAATATTTTAATATCTCACAACTTTTGTGGAGCATTTTTGTTTTGGTTGCGCGGCGCCGAGTTGGGCAGTGACGTCGATGCATAGGTGGCTTGGTCATGTGACTACATAAAGCTGTGACGCACATCGTGCTGAGTTTCGTCTGCTCTCATACGCACGTGCCACACCAGCGCCAGCAAAACAAACGCGCTGACAGTCGCCATGGCCAGCTGCAGTAGCATCCAGCAAGTGGCAAGGCAAAAGGCAGCCAGAAGGAAACAAAGCGTTTATATTTACAACGTATATACAGAATTTGGACGAGGAAGCCAGCCGACGCTTGATACAGCCCGATGTTGGGTGTGCATGTCGTCTCTGACAGACAAGGATACGTCAAGTGTCCCTTCGAAAGCATCCATGCAGTGTCATTGACGGACGCACACAATGCCTCTGAAAGGGCACCGTCACACTCGTCACTACAGATCTGGTGTTACGTCAGGACAACTGTCATTGCTTCATTTATTATGAAACGTCAGTGTCATTGCGCAGGCGATAAGTCTAGATAGTGAGAGTGGGCATTCAGGTACACTTTCGTCTGGAGAGTCCTTGCAAACAGAGGAAACCCACAAGATACTTGCGATAGCCTCAAAAATTGATGACACTACCCCTTTAGGCAAATGATGGCTTATGATATACTGAAACCAGGTATTGAATGATATGAATGCTCTTCGACAAAACATTTTCATCAAGCTTGATAGAGCGGTTTTTTTTTTCAATTTTTTTCTAATGGGGCTTTTTGGAAAAGAGTTGCTTCTTCAACTATTTTCTTTACAATGCTTGTAGGGAAGCAATCTTTTGCAGAAATATTGCAAAGCCTTTTTTCTATGCAGTACCGGATTGGGGTGTCTGAGCAGAATAGCAAACGTGCCTATGCGCATAAAGTTTGGCTAGCATTGTTGATTTGGGCCATGTTTGCCATGTATATTCATTTCAGACACGCAAAAAAAGCCCGGATATGTTTCACAGTGTTGTGTATCGAAACTAATTGAAAAGATATTTTGTCGCAACAGAGAGAGAGAGAGAGAGAGAGAGAGAGAGAGAGAGAGGAAAGGCCCGGAGGTTAACCAGATATTCCATCTGGTTTGCTACCCAGCACTGGGGGCGGGGAAGTAGGGGCAAGAAAGAGGGGGTAGATAGAGAAAAAAAAACGCACGCGCACTCATAAGAAAACAAAAACACACACAGAAAGGGCGTCCTAGCTACAACTGTTCATTAAGGTCGGTCGATCGCAAAAAGTGTAGTAGCGCTTTCAGGGCCCTTTTCTGTGAAGTCGCATCCTGTCGATACTGCAGAATTCCCTGCTCCGACAGAGGTTGATCATCTAATTTGTTGAGTTCCTTGCGATGGCATAGTCATTGTTTACTATACCCTAGACAGTCACAAAGATACGTTGGATCCTTTCCTCTTTGCCACAGTGGCCACAGGCTGCGGTGTCGGCCATCCCAATGCGGAAAGCGTAGGCGTTGGTAAACGCAACGCCCAACCACAGCCCACATAACAGGGTCTGGTTTGCTCGGCAAAGCCTCGACGGAACTTGAAGACTTAGCGTAGCGTCAAGCGAGTACAGTCGGGCATGCTTGAAGTGCGGCTGATTCCATTGTGATGTGGTTTGCTGGCGAGGAAGCCTGCGGAGCTTTCGTGCAACATCTGTCCTAGAAAGTGGTAGTCATATTTTATGATCTTCTGTGTGGGCTGAGCGGGCAGCTTGATCGACCCGTTCATTGCCGATGATTCCGAATTGACTGGGCAACCACTGAAATGTAATTTGGTGCCCTTTCTCAGTCAGGTGGTGTATAACCTCTGCTATCTCTAGTACCAGCTGCTCGTGTGGTGCACGGCGTAAGGCTGATAGTATAGACTGCAGTTCCGCCTTCGAGTCGCAGAAAATAGGCCACTTGCGTGTAGGTTGATCAACTACAAATTGCAACGCGGCATGAAGTGCTGCCGATTCTGCTGCCGTTTGATGTTGCGTAAGATGTCTTGAATTTAATTGTCGTGGCCAACCTTGGTGTCACTACTGCTCCTGTAGAGCTGTCCGGCTGAACCGATCCGTCAATGTATATATAGGGGCTCGACACCACTGGAAGGATGCCATGCTTACGGCCTTTGCTGTTTCAGGTCGCTGTTACCTGGGCAACGTGCTGTGGGCTGTTTGGCGCCTCCTGGCCTGCTTCGGTTGTTGCGCCTAGCTCCAGTCCAACTTCACTGTGTTCGACGCCCATTCCTCGCGCAGTAAATGATTTCACCTGCTCGCGAAAGGGAAACGCCTCTTGGCTGACTGACCTTAGCTGTGCTGCGCACAGGAGAGTTTCTGGCTCGCCTTGGCTGGTACCCAGTTCCTGGATTCTCGAATGGCGACCGGTCACACTCGGTTTTCCAAACATGGATGGAAACGACCTTCTCGCCTGGCAACATGACTCTTCTGTCACGATGGCTGGACAGCGCAGTGCCCTGTTTAAGCGTCAGTCAGCGACTTGCTGGTTTGGGCTCGACACCGCTGAAAGGATGCCATGCTTACGGCCTTTGCTGTTTCAGGTTGGTTACTTAAATATTGCTTCTTGCATAAGAAGTAGCAACCGTTGCTTCCTTGCGGTGTCGTGCCCACCAGAGCTTAGGAGTGTTTTGAAGCGATTATTATCTTGCATGTACGTATGTGGTGCCATGCGTGAACTTTTATTCATCCTGGCCGGTGATGTGGAATCAAATCCTGGTCCTATGAATAAGACCAAGGCCGACGCATTCACTCTAGCCCTTATTGAAATACGCGATCTGAAGGAAAGTTACGAGGCTTTGCTCTCAAAACATGCTACCACCGAGATTGAAATTAAACAGCTAAAGCGCAAAGTAGAAACGCTTGAAAAAGCCAACGCTGTTCGAATTGCTGATGGGGCTGGTGCGGATGCTGACGCCCTTCGTGCCATGTCGGACAAAATGAAAGCAGCAGACAGCGAAATCAAAAGTTTGAGTACCAAGGTGAATTCACTAGAAGAAATCACCGCTACTCGGTCACAGCCCCTTCTGCCTCTGTTGACGTTTTGCGCGATGTGACGAACCAACTGTCAAAAATTACGAATAGGTGCGACGATGCAGAAAATAGGTTACGTCGGTCTAACCTTCCAGTTTTCGGCATTGAAGATGACCCCAATGAGAACTTGACAGTCTCAGAAGATAAGATAGTGAAGTTTTGTTCAGACCACCTAGGCACTTCCATAACTAGTCCACAATTTGAGCGCGTGCACAGGCTGGGCAGATTTAACACAGATAGACGAAGGCCAATTATTGTCAAGTTCACATATTTCAAGGACAAAGAGCAAATTTTGTCAAAATCGCGTAAGCTTAAGGGAACTAATTTTATATACGCGAAGATTTTTCCATGAAAACGCGACGAGCTCGCCGAAAACTTCTGGAATACGCAAAGGCTCAAAAAAAAAAACGCTTTAAGCTATCCGTTGATAAACTTCGCATTGACACTAACACCTACGTTTTCGATCACTCTAGCAACGTAGTTGTGCTGTCTACGAGATAGCTAGAGGCTAACACGAGCACGCGTAAGCGGAGTCAGTTTAAGTCACCATCTTTATCTGTGTCTTTTACTAACATTCGAAGCCTACTTCCCAAGAGGGATGAGTTGAGTTCTTACTTAGACGATAGTGATGCCGACATATTAATACTCACGGAGACTTGGCTCTATCCAGACGTAACCAACGAGGAACTGTTCCCAGATAAACACAACTATAACATATATCGACGTGACCGTGTCGATAGAAGAGGAGGAGGCGTCCTAATACCAGTAAAAAGACAGTGTCATCAGTTCCACTTGATAATAACCCCTCTACGGAGATAACTTGGACAGCATGCGTTACAACGTATGCAAAAATACTTATAGGAGCATGTTATCGTCCGCCGGATGCCCATTCCTCTTCCCCCAAAGATCTACGTGACAACATAAAACTAGCTACGCAACTCTATTCGGCTGATATTATATACCTTTTTGGCGATTTCAACTACCCGCTCATTGATCGGTCTACCATGACTACCACATGTCACGCCTCATCAAATTTTCACGAAGTAACCCTCGATTACAACTCATCAAAAGTTGTTCACCAATGCACCCGTGGTACTAACATACTTGACCTTGTTTTCACTAATTCACCAGAAACCACTGGAGCGATTTCTTACATAGAAGGATTTAGCGACCACAAGCTCCTTAACTTCCAAATCAACTACCTGTAACTTTCACAGTCTCAGTGAGAAAAACAATCCGGCATTATAACCGTGCTAATTTTCATCAATTCAGGACGGAGCTAGAAGATTTTTATCAGGAACTTTTTTTGCCGTCGTTTGCCTCTCGAACCGTGAGCGAAAACTGGATTCTTCTTAAAGAAAAAATATTAGAGTTAGTTGACCAGCTTGTGCCGCTGATCTCTGCATCCAACGATAAAACTAACCCTTGGTTTACTAAACATCTTCGAACATTACGAAATAAAAAGAAACGTTTCTATGATACCGCAAAACGCATTGGCTCTGTGTCCTACTGGGATAAATACAAGGTCTGCTTACAAGACTATTGTAAAGCCTTAGGCACAGCTAAGAAGAAATATTATTCGCAGGACTTGCCATCACTTCTCAAAAATAACCCCCAAAAGTTCCGGCAAATACTTTCACCCTACAACAAGTCTCCTAATCACATTACAATACACGATAGGGAACTAACGCCGCTTTCTAATGAAGCTTCCGCTATTGCTTTCAATGAGTACTTCGCGTCTGTTTTTACACAGGAAGATTGTCCCAATGTGCCATTTGTTCCAGATCACCCTTTCGCTTTAATGGCCCCAATCATTGTCACTGCCGAAGGTATAGCCCAACTCATCACGAATTTTAGGGTTTCTACTTCATCAGGTATTGATAACATTAACTCTAAAATACTGAAGAACACCACAGATATTTCCAGCCGCTTCCTCTGTCTCCTATTTAACCAGCCGCTATCATCAGGCGAACTGCCCAATGATTGGAAGATTAGTAAGGTGATTCCCGTATTTAAGTCTAATGACAGGCACTCGCCCCGTAATTATTGACCCATTCCACTTACATGCATCTCTTGCAAACTACTTGAACATATCGTGGCTTCTCATATCTACGATCACCTTGAATCGCTCAACTTCTTCTTCTCCCGTCAGCATGGCTTTAGAAAAGGCTACTCATGTGACACCCAGTTATTCGAATTCATGACTGACCTTCACTTTAGTATGAACGCTAACGAACAAACCGATTGCCTCTTCCTTGATTTCGCCAAGGCATTCGATACTGTCCCTCATTGTCGTTTATAGTCTAAATTGGCCGCACTCCGTACTGATTCATTAATCCTGTCTTGACTACGAAGCTTCCTCTTTTCGCGTGAGCAACTTACGGTGATCAACGACATTTCATCTAACCTTTGCGACGTCACATCCGGTGTTCCCCAAGGCAGTGCATTAGGTCCGTTACTTTTTCTAATATACATTAATGATTTGCCCGATAACCTTTCATCCACAGTTAGGTTGTTCGCTGACGATTGCGCCATATACCGCAACATCAAATGTTTTAATGATCATTCCGCTCTCCAAAATGACCTTGACCTAACCTTCCGGTGGTGCGAAACTTGGCAGATGTCCCTTAACGCCTCTAAATGCAAGTTAATCTCGTTCACTCGAAAGCATAACAATTCAGCATTTCACTATAAGATTAATAACGCCGTTGTGTCAGCTACACCATCTTACAAATATTTAGGCGTTCACCTTACATCGGATCTATCCTGGACTACGCATATACACCATCTTACAAATATTTAGGCGTTCACCTTACATCGGATCTATCCTGGACTACGCATATAGCAGCTGTCTCATCGAAAGCATCTCAATCGCTCAGATATCTCCGCAGAAACTTGCGCAACGCTCCGTCTAACGTACGCGCATTATCATATATTACTAATGTTCGCCCACAGCTAGAGTATGCATCATCCACATGGTCACCATATCAAAATTACTTGGTACGTATGTTGGAAGCCATCCAGAATAGGGCAGCGAGTTTCATCTCCGGAAACTACGACTATCATTCAAGTATTACCCTAATAAAACAAGACCTTGCATTTCAGCCACTAGAAATATGCCGCAACATTGCTCTTTTATGTCTGTTACATAGGTACATTTATAGTAACGAAATTCACTGTTTGCCACTTTATTCTCCTGCGCACACTTCCCAACGCATTCACAATGCCCGTAGTTTTATGCGCATTCATGGTCACACGCAGGCATTTAACTTATCACTACCTCGAGCCATTGCATATTGGAACGGTCTTGTGGATCAAGTTGTATCCATTTGTAACCGTGAATTTTTTCGTGACAACCTGATTTCGTGGCACTCTAGTATTGTATAACGCTGTTGCACCTTGATTTTTGTATTCTTTTATATATGTATATATTTTTCGTCTGCTTTTCTCCTTTATTGTTATTTCGTTTGTATACTGATGGCCCCCTTATGCAATGCCCTTCAGTGGGCGTGCAATGTATTTTGAATAAATAAATAAATAATAAATATATGTGCGGAGTCTTGGTATTTCTCATACAAGACTCCACACATATATGAGCTGTTGTGGGCTGTTTAAGAGCCGGTGACGAGAAATTGGCCTTTTTCTGGATGCCAGGTATGTTAATATTATTCATTGGTTGAGCGAGGCACCATGGCGGAGTCGCAGGTCTAGCGGCAGCAGAGAACGAAGTTGGGATCTACTCACCATGTGCGGTCACTGTTTTGCAGTAAGATGTGCATGGTCGGACCACTGGTAGAGAGGCTAGGTGATGTCGAGGAGTTCGAGCGAGGTGTCGTATATGTGTCCTCAGCACTTCCACATTAATATGGGTCTTGATGAGGTTGTCCCTTGTGATGGCGATAGTTGCCGCTGTTGACGCAATTTGGGGCAAGCCTAAACATATTTGGAGTGTTTGAGCCTCGACACTTTGAAGCATTCGTATGCTTGTTTTACTTGCGTTGGCTAACACAGGTAGGCTGTACCGAAGGAGTCCAAGGAGAAGAATCCTGTATAGTCACAACATAGCAGTTGTGGACATTCCCAGTTCTTTCCAGCGAAGAACTTGAACAAATGACAGATGCCTGTCAATCGCCTTTTGATGTATGATACATTTGAGCTCCATGAGAGGTCTCTGTCCCCACCTAGGAACTTGTATGATCGGAGGTGACGTATCCTTTCGGTGTTTATCAGAACGCTGTAGTACTGCATTGCTTTGCGAGTAAATGCCACAAGTGCACATTTCTCAGAGGAAATTTCCAGACCTCGTTGACGGAGGTAAATAGCAACTTGAGTGGCAGCTCTCTGAATTCGCGCTCGCAGCTGTCGACGTGTTACTGCAGATGTCCAAACCCAGATGTCGTCTGCGTACATTGACAATCTGACACTACTTGGCAGATGCTCATTGCGAGCTATTAGTGCCAGGTTGAATAGTACAGGGCTAAGTATGCCACCCTGGGGAACACCACAGTGGCTGTAATGTAGCGAAGTGTGACCATCCTCGGTTCTCACAAAAAAGGATCGCTCAGAGAGATAGCTGCGTAGCCACTGAAACATCCGACCACCCACTACATCCGACCACCTTGAGAGCGGTGAGGACAGCTTCATGTGTGACGTTATCGTACGCCCCTTTAACATCAAGAAATAAAGAAGCGCAGAGACCCTTACGGCTTCTTTCGTGTTGCACGTAGCTGACCAGGTCTATGACGCTATCAATTGGTGACCGGCCACGGCGAAATCCTGTCATAGCATCCGGGTAGAGGTTATGATGCTCCAGGAACCATTCTAGCCGTCCAAGTACCATCCTCTCCATCACTTTGCCCAAGCAACTAGCCAGTGCCATCGGGCGGTATAATGTGAGCACCAATCGTGACTTGCCGGGCTTCAGTAATGGAACCAAACGGCTGGTCTTCCTTGTCGCAACAATTATAGTTCACGGTAAACAGGCTATGTAATTGAAATATTGCAGTGAGTGCAAATGATACTGATTGTTGGCCTAGTTGGTACTTGCTTACTGACATGCTTTGGCCGCAAATAACGCACACACACAAAGTAAAGAAACACTCAACGACAAGCACAAGCGGCACTTCCAACTAAAGTATACTGGGTGCGAACCGCAGGGCGCGGGTTCGAATCCCGGCTGCGGCGGCTGCATTTCCGATGGAGGCGGAAATGTTGTAGGCCCGTGTGCTCAGATTTGGGTGCACGTTAAAGAACCCCAGGTGGTCTAAATTTCCGGAGCCCTCCACTACGGCGTCTCTCATAAACATATAGTGGTTTTGGGACGTTAAACCCCACATATCAATCAATCAATCAATCAATACTGGGTGCGAATCCAGACTTAAGTACCAACATACAGACATGCGCAGTCTTCACACAGCGTTGTCCTCTCCAGCTATCAAACAATCTCTTTTTCCGATACGTACAACGTCGCGGATGGTTCGCTGATACACTTTTAACCTTTCTTTTTATAGTAATAGGCTTCCATCAACACACGCGCAGTTTTATGCCTACTTCTACCTAAAATCTTAAACTCGTTAAAGCGTGGTACACACCCGCAGGCTTTACAATGCATAGCCAAATGCGCCAACACATCTTTCATTAAATTTAATTCATGCTACGTAACCCGTTCATTAATACAGCACCCGGTAGTCCCGATGTACGAGTTGCCACTAGAAAAGGGAATCTCATAAACAACGCCTTTCGCACATTTCCCGTACATCATGCCATGTTTCTTGCTACATCTCTGACGGCTCGCCTCCACCCACCGAGCAGTTCTCCGGCACAGCTGAGCCAATTTTATGGGCGCGGAAAAGGTGACAGGTACTCCATACAGTCCTGCTACTTTTTTCAGGTTGTAGGGGACCTTATGAACATAAAAAAAATCACTGCAGGTCTTATGGTTTCAGTTCCTTGTTCCCTCATGGCAGCTCTAGTTCCTTCACTTTTGCTTTCCGCAAAATCGCTTCGGAGACAGCTGTCAATTGAAAAGAAATGTGAAAGGTGTATGTGCGAACTGTTGGTGACTTTCTACGTATCGGAGAAGAGATTGTTTTGATAGCTGCATAGCGTGAGGCTGTGTGAAGACAGCGCATGTGTGTACGTTGTTACTCAAGTGTGGATTTGCGCCCACTCTACTTTAGTTGGAAGTGCCCACTGTGATTGTTGTTTAGTGTTCCTTTACTTTGCATGTGTGTTATTTGGGCCAAAGCATGTTATTGAGCAAAAACGGGACATTACAGCAGCCAGATTAAATTACGAGTTTTCCCATCGTCTAAAAAATGTTGCTGCCCACTACGACGTACAAGTGATGTTCACTGCACCTGACAAAGTTCGAAAGGTTTGTGCTGCCATTCACAATAAACATAAAAACAGTCCTACCTCACGGAAAGGGTAACGTAGGACGAAACATCTTAATGAGTTCTTGCCATATGGTTCTATTGTTGTTTACAAAATCTGTGAGCTTGTATACATTGGGCTGATGACCTGTTGAATAAAACGCTCGAAGAATCATAACAATATTTTGAGTGCCAGTTTTATAGTTTTTTAGCTGCCCACTGCGAACACAAATGCACCCCTCTGTTTCATAGGACGGAAGGTATGTATAGTCACAGGGATGGGCACACGAAATTGTGGAAGCCCTCTTCATCAAGAAGGCTGGAGAGAGCTGTGAATACAAATTAACAGCGCAATCGCAAAAGAAACCCAACAGGGAAACGAAACTGCGCATATTATGTAATAAAACGAGCAGTAAGTTGATCTAGTGAGGAACAAGGTAGTTACAAATTACAAAACTTGCACATATATACATTACCAGCCATTTTCAGAAAAGTTTGTTTTGTTGAAACTACTCATTCGGCCCTAAATAAAATGCGAATGTGTTCCAAAAACTCATTCGGCAGAGAATTTTTTCATCAAATGGCATTGGTTTGCCCATTGGACAAAATTGATATTAAATTTTCCGCGTGAGAGGGATATTAGTTCTTATTCACTTAGAGATGTGAATATAAAGAACATCCTGTGGCCAGAAGGGGCAGAGAGCTGCCCCCTGAACGTTTGATAGAAGGGAATGAGGGAATGTTTTGCCAGAGACAATAAAAGTATGTGTTTTTCTGAAATATTCAAGCTTTCAGCAAGTGCCCCCGCCCCTTCCTCGTTAAAGAAAGTTATTGTCTATATAGGCCTGTGGAAGAGTTGGTTTTTTGTGCAAGAGTGCTATTTCTTTATGTACAGGCACATTTTTGGTGTACTTCATTTAAAGGGCGAGCGGACAACGGTGAGGTCCAAAAATTTTAATGAAGAGTAATACGTTCCGTTTTGTTATGCGAACATGCTACAGCAAGGATTTTACAAACACGTGCTACAATGACGAAGTTACAAGGGTTAGGACATCTGTTTTAGCCGGTTTCAAATTTTTTGCTGCCACTGCCCACCCTTCTCTGGGGAAGGAGTAGCTGTTAATGAAGAGAAATATGTGCATTTGTGCTATGCTGCCACAAGAATTACAAGAATTTAGTGAATACATGACGTGCCATGTGAACATGCTGCCTCAAGAATTTTGCGAATACATGCTACAATAAGAAAGTTGCAGAGTTTAGAACATCCGTTTCAGTCAGTTTCATATTTTTGCGTGGTGGCTAGCCACCGGGGAAGGAGTATACGTCAAGACTTGGCCCAGTTTAACAACGTGACACGGCAATACCGCTCTTCCCAGAATTTGGGGCTCTACAAAACGGCAGACAGCAGCATAGAGAAATAAAAATGGGGACTGCAAGGCTGAAAGTGCATCACTGCAGGGCCAAGATGCCATCAAGCACTGTGATGCATAACGTTGCCAATGGTCAAGCTTTTCTCACTGTGCGTGTATGAGGAGGATCACTGAGGCGAGAGAAACAGGCACGGAATTGGCTTTAGAAATGGAGGGTCTGCTTGGCGCACAGCACTGTAATATTCGGCAAACATGATCGCCGCGGTCTCCTGTAAAATCGGCGAGGTTGTTTTAGGGTTGTAAAGAAAGGTTGCAGTCTGTTTACTGGCCTTTTAACCCTATCAAGTTGTGTTCTAGATAAGCTTTACAAAAAAAAAAACTTTTTTCATCTCTAGCATTGATTGGAGTATCGCTGAGGTGAAGGATTATATGTTGTGGAGAAATCGCTTTACAATACTGCACAGATCACCTTAAATCTCTTCTTGGTTTTTAAAAAGCAACAGTATTCTTTTATTCGCTCTCAATAGTGTGCGCTGCTTTTTCTCACTACGCGCTTTGCGGTGAAGCAGTATGCCAATTCAGTGCCTATTTGTGACATGTCTACTCATACGAAAAAAAAACGCCAGTCTTATATTCCTAATCTCTCCTTGGGTTGGCTTTGTCATATAATTTTCCTATGGCGTGTCTTATTTTCCTCTAATAATCTTTGCTTTGGAAGTGCTTGCAATGCATGACATTTCAGAAAATCTCTTAGCAGAGCATTTTTTCTTCCTATCTCTATTGTGTACAAGGTTTTTAAATTCGCTTAAACGTGACTGTTTTCGGGCATATGAATGCAGTCTTGCTGCTAAATGAATGGTATGTCAATTTCACACCTTCCGTCTGGGCTTGAGCCTTTAAAGTTTGCCATTGACGCGGAGTTTTGTGAAGAATTTCATTCACTTATCAACATTTATTTCTTTTGGACAAGTGTTTTCTGCGACTATACGTAGTACCACTGGAATTTTTATATAAGAGGCATCTTACTGCAGGAAGGTACTGCAGGATTCGTGCCATTCTTAAATATCTTTGAAAGTGCTGAACAGTCTCAAAGCGCTTAATCGCAAATCTAGGAAACCAACGACAATGACTTGGCATTATCTGGTGCTTGCTAGGTTGCATTGATGTTTCACAAAACATAGTGCTTGATTGCCCGGCTGTGCGATCAGTTATACTATACTTTCCTGCCTTATAGTGATCTTCGAATGCCCGCTCTGTTCTCAATAATAAATGGTTTTGCATTAAGTAGTAGGTCTACAGTGCTAGTCAGTTCAGCATAAATATTGCTAGGCACCTGTTTTAAGCCCTCCTGTAGCTTTTTGGTGATGTTTAGCTTCAATTTATACTAATTTGGAGTCATTGGTCAGTCAATTTGGAGGATTGATCAATTTGGAGGATTGGTCAGTCAAATAAATTTGACTGACAATCCTGGTTAGGCCTCTCATAATGAGCAGCACCAACTGCAGCAAACCTATTTTGTTTGATTCCAAGTTTTATGGTGTGCTTTGGCCATTGATCAATTTAAACGCCTGTTTCTTAGCTTTGTGCACAGAATTGAAGCTTTTCAGTGAGTAAATAAATCAGTGCTGTCAACTTCTGCATTGCAGCCAGCAGCACTGAAATGTAATAGCATGGATACTCTTTGTGCCATGACACCGTGAAGGAGATAGAATGTCACTTGACTGACCGATATAAATTCCTGATTTACATTGATATTAATTGGAAATGCCATTGAGCAAGGACATGGTGGAGTGATCGAAAAAATGAGAACGGTTGCATGTAATGTAATATAATTTGGGATTAGTTGCCTTCTGACACCTGTGCCCACCTACTCAATTGATGTGATTCGTCTTAAATCCGTATTGTTCTTCTTCGAAAATTACATTGATGCTTGCTCCTTTTATTCGCTGGCTTTTTTATCGACCACCTCGAGGCGGAAGAGTGTCTCCTGCAGGACCTGCAGAAGAGACACAAGGCCTTGCACACTGCCTTGCACAGAAATGTGCTGACCTGCACTATTATTCAAGCTAGGCTTTCACATACTTTTTCAAAAAATTTGTTTTTCTTAAAGTTATAAAACAGCAATTTTTATAAAAATTGAACTTGTTGTGTCAACTTAACTTGTAAAGTTTCATGTAAACGCCAATGACTGCATTTTAAATATCATCTCACGTCCTTTACACTGAGTAGACGTATGTGCTAGTGTAGCCACAATAAATTTAATTTCATTTGTTTTAACTGGTATGTTCAAATACAATACGAGTTCTATACGGGCGACAGTATAACGTACTACGGACAATAGAATATACAATACACAATACACGACAATATGGACAATAGACTATTCAATACACAATAGACTGTACAAACGGCAACAGACAACAAGACAGACAATAGAAAACAAGTGACAAACAACAGTGCGACAGACAACATCGTCCCAAAATACGAAAAACAACAGAATTTCTGTTGTGGTATTCTGTTGTCATTTCGACTGGGCTATGTGACAGTCCACAACGGATATGTCTCGTATATAAAAAAATTGAGTGTATTCTATCCTGACGGCATGTGACACCAATATCGGGTGTCAGGAATTGTGCCGCAAACGCGGAAAACGCTGTGGTTCAACTACGCGCTGGTTGTACGTATCTGCACAGCTGGTATGCGGGCCCATTAAGCTGGGGCGTGAAACAGGAAAACGGAAAAACAACAAAATTACGACAGCAGCTACGCATTGTAGGAATCAATTTCACGTAAACCAGTCAGCTAGTAGCTTCCTATGCCTTCTTGATTTTGAATGTTTTCCTTGCTCGAAGTAGCGCGAGCAGAAATTTATTGGTTGGCTGGTTGGTTCCTAAAACTCACGGCGTAAGGTGCTCCGGTAGGTAGATGATGATTATGATGATGGCGATGATAATATTCGTGTATATGTACGGCTCACACCCTTTCTCTAAGTTTATGATGAATATGATAATGCTCCTAGAAATTTTGGCACCTACGCACTCAAGGGGATCTGCCAAGAGTCGGGTGGATCATAGAGAATGAATGTGTGATTATTTTTTATAAGATAAAATAGCGGGACTAGCCATGAATCAGACGGTGATAATGATGACGCGTATTATCTCCACCCCCTTTATCATCTTCTGATCGTTCCCATACAACACGTGAATCAGTTTGTGCAACTTAGATGCAATAATTGCGATGGGCAAGAAAACAAAAGCGAAAGGTAAAGAGAAAGCAACGGATAGTTGAACGTGCCCGTGTAAGCGTGTTGTTACGATGGTCATCCTGGGGACGTGGCCAGGTAGGTTTGAATCCCACCACACGATATCTTTTATAAGAATTTGTCACTCTCTTTCTATCTCTTCCTTTCTCTCTTTCTTTCTGTCTTTCATTATGTCTTTTTTGCAGCAGTTTTCTCGCCAATCACAGTTGATTCAACCCACGAAAAATCAATAGGCGGACGTGTTCCTTGGAACAAAGCCGCAAAAGGCGAGGAGCAGGATGAAAACGATAAAGAGAGCGTATAGGCTGAATTTGTAAAATTTATTTATTTTAACCGTTTTACAATCTATTATATTTACAATCAACAGGGGATCATTTCTATTCAATCATTCGTTTGATGTCCAATCCCCAAGAGTGGGTTGTGGGTTATAATTATTGCGCAATCATCATATTCTTTTCAGAAATACTCTTCTCAAGCAGAATGAAGCATCTAGATGAGAGCTCGGTGTTAAAACAACTGCCAAAATGGCTTCAGCTGTTGGTTTTGCTGTGTCACACAACTGAGTGGATTACCTCATAACCTCTCAAGTACATTCGACAAAGGCGGTGTCGTTGATTGCATACTTCAAGATTTCCAGAAGGCATTTGATATTGTACACCATGACGCATAATTGAATAGTTTTAAATGCGAAGCATTTCTTAATGAACTTTCGTGATGTAGTGTTTATGGGAATTGAGTCAACGGCCTAGCCGTGACAATGTACAGAACGAGAAGAACTTTTATTGAGGATGTACATGGTTTATATAACAATAAGTGAATGAGCACCCTGGGGATGAAAGAACAAAAGCGAAATCTAAGCAAAATGCATTATACTCCCTCTCTCTGTTTTAGTAGTTAGTTGTTAGTATGTATTAGTAACAAAAACCCAAGTATACACTACTCCAGTACAGAGTCCAAAATACACACAGTTCAAACCGTAACTAAAAGTTTGTCTGATAGACTCGAAGCCAAGTCGGCGGTCGGCGTCTTCGGGTCCGCCGCCCTGAATGCTGCACTGCTGAGGTTGGCTGCTGCAGTACAGGAGATAGAGACTGCGTCCCAGAAGGCAGCTGCTGCACAGGAGGCTGCACTACGCCAGGAGATGGCAGCCACGGCTCGCAAGGTTGCATTACGCCAGGAGATCGTGGCGGTGGCATAGCAGCTTGCTGCACATCAGGAAACTGCTGATGCGGTACGCCAAGTTGCAGCACACCAAGGGACCGCGGCTACGGCACGGCAGGTTGTAGCGCCCCAGGAGACCGTGGTGGCGGCGCGCTAGGAAGAAGCCCGGCCGGTTTCGGTACTGGGGCTGGAGACTGCGGCACAGGTAGCTGGAACTGGCGGCAACCCCCTCCCCCCCCCCCCCTTCCGGAACCCTGGACAGCTTGGAGGCATTCCACATACGGCCATCTTCAAGCGTGTAAGACGCAGGTCCCTTCGCCTCCAACACTTTAGTAGGTGAGAAAAAGAGCAGTTGCTGTTAGAGCGAACGAATGGTTTCTTGACACGGACAGTGTCTCCTACCGCTATTTTAGGCTTCTTGGCAGTTCTTTTTTTATCCTTGTACAGCTTGCTGCTGTGTTGTTGGCGCTGGATTCTACGACGAAGTCACGCCAGCTCTTTAGCTCATTCTTTGGCGAAGGCTGATGCTTAGAGGCTGACGATATCCAGCCTGGTGTGGGGCATTCTACCATGCAATAGACCAGTGTTGGAGTAGCCCTATTAATTGCAAGGTAGTCCATAACTGCTAGTCGAAGGGGTCATCCTAAGAGAAGTAAAACTTGAATGAAATTTTTTACTGTTCGGTTGAACCGTTCTATTTTTTTTCATTCACCTGGGGGTCGTATACTGAGGAATGCAGCAGTTTGATGGCCCTAGCTTCCAGAAAGGTAATGAATTCACGGGAAGTGAACTGAGGTCCATTGTCGCAAATAATTTCTTCAAGGTATTCTTCGCGGGCAAAACCCTTGTTAAAACATATGATTGTGCTTGTTGATACCTCCCGACACAAATATACCTCTAGCAACTTGTAGTGGTAATGCACAAGCGTTACGGAAAACCTGCTGTTGGGAGGTGCGCGCTCCAAGGGACCAACAATATCCAAGGCAAGCTTTTGCCATTGCCTTTCAGGCCATTCAACAGGTTGCAATGGTGCCGGTAAAGTCCTGGCTCATGTAACCGTTTTCCACTGCTGCTTCCTCTTCTTTATCCATTCGCGCCACGAGAACCACTCAACAAGTCGTGCTTTAGTGCGCGTGATACCAGGATGCGTCTCGTGTGCAGTGGAAATAGTCTGCCCCTGAGAGAGGATGGAACCACGAGGCGATCTACACGCAGTAGGAGATCATCAACAACAGAAAGTCCCTCGCTGATTAAGTAGAATGGCTTCACATCTTTCGGCAAGGACTTGTGTGGCGGCCAGGAACTCAGCACAAAGGACTTGATGGTTTTTAGACAACCATCGTCGAGAACGGCCTGCCTGAACGTTTCCTTCGCCACACAGGCTGGCTCACCAAGTGACACAACTTCTTCCTCCTTTCCGTGCTTTGCTTCTGAGGTAGGGGATGACAGGCGAGAAAGTGCACCTGCAACATTGTTCGTGAACCCCTTTCGGTATTCTACAGTGAAGTTATAACAGAAGTCTTGCACACCAGCGTGCTATTCGAAGTGGGCGTCTTCTGGGCCGCTGTGATGCAGCAAAGAGACAAGTGCCGCGTGATCTGTTTGAATTTTGAAATGGCGATTCCAAAAGTACGTGTGCCATCGCCCACAAGCCCTAATACATGCCAACGCTTCTCGTTCTGTAACTGAATACTTCCTCTCTGCTGGGAACAGTGTACGTGATGCGAAAGCGACTGTGTGAAACTATTGGCTATCTTGTTGCTGGAGAACTGCTCCCAGCTCACAGTCTGAAGTATCTGTCGACACGATGACTGGAAGTTTCGGATCAAACATTTTGAGAACTGGACTCGAAGAAAGAATTATTTTCACCCTTATGAAACTGCTATCTGCTTGAGCTGACCAGACGAATTGCTCATTTTTGCGAAGTAGGACTCGTATAGGCTCGACCACTTGTGCTAAACGTGGAACAAATTTGGAGAAGTATTCTACAAGGCCCAATAATGAACGGAAGGCAGCAACATCGGTTGGCATGGGTGTGTTAGCTATGGAGGCAATCTTCTCAGGAAATGTAGAGATACCACGTGCAGTGACCTTGTGCCCAAAAAATGCGAGCTCTGGAACGTCAAATCAACATTTGTTCAGTTTCAGGCCTGCATCCATGATCTTCTGCAGCACTGTTTTCAAGTTCAGAAAACGTTCCCCGGCAGTCTTGCCGAAAAAGATCTCGTCGTTCATGTAGAATAACACACCAGGACAATGGTGAATAATTAGGGCCATTATCTTTTGAAGTACCCTTGGAGCCGAAGCTAACCCAAAGCATACTCTCTTGAACCGAAAACGTCCATCGTGAGTGATGAAAGCTGTTAGTGTGGTGTCTGAGTTACTGTTCCGGTTTCAGAACCGGTTCTCTGGCTTCAGGGGGCATTGTTCACAATATTTAATAGCGCGCTTGTGTACATAAAAGAGTTTCTGCTTGGCTACCAGCTGCTGCGTACCTCTTGTCGGCCGGCACTTCAGCGTCGTGCCCTGTGTGCTCCTTGCGGCGTGTCCGCCGCACGATACACCATATTGGCGACGAAGATGGGATCCGCGTGCATCCGGCCGAGGTGGGCATACGACATTTGCTACTTGTGCTACCATGTTCAGCACTCTGGATACAGCCCGCCGATACTCCATTTCTGCGGATCACCAGTTTGTGAATCGAGACCATGCCTGCGGTGCCCCGCGTCTATCCTGCCGAAATGTGAGCCACTCTTCATTCTACTTTCTTCTGTTGTGCGGCTCACATTGAAGACGCTACCTAAGGATATTTCGGCGGATTGACAGGACTGCAGACCTTCACATGGGGGGTGGCTTCATCGTCATTACCTCCGCGTACGGTCGGTCTCGCCAGCAGCATGTGCCCGACAATTTCACCACCTCCGTTCCTGCAATGCCCTGGCGTGCCTCCGATTCCCTGGAAAACATGGCCTCTCGTCGTGAAAGCGTATATCGACGCGGTGGCCCCGAAAGCTACGCCAGACACCAAGAAGGCGTTGCTCTTCAACGCGCTAGGAGTGGAGGGATCGCAAGCGTACTGCAAGGCTGCTGACGAGCCGACGCTGCGTGAAGGCGTCCAGGCTTCAGGAGATGGCACAACTTGCGACGTACACCAGCAGGCCTTAGCCGCTCTGGGCGCATACTTCGCGCCACCTGAAGATGTTTTCTGCGTATGTGCCCGGTTACGGCGGTGAGTTCAGGAGCCTGACGAGACTGCTGTCCAACTCATTCTAGCACTGTGGCGGTTGGCCAACGACTGCAATTTCGGCACCGCTACAGATACCCTGATACAGGACCAAGTTTTACACGGCCTGCGTGACCGTGACCTGCTTCGGTCAATCATCCAGATGGGGGACGATGTCACTGTCCATTCGACGTTGGAACTTGCCAGAGAAGAGGAGCGTGTCGACCACGCGTTGCAACAGCTGGCTGCTCTGCAGGTCGACTCCGTTACGTCACGCGAGCATCAACGCCACGGCGTTCGTCTTCCTCAACCCATACTGCTACAAACTGAACCTTCCAACCCTACTGTGTCATCGACCCCTACGAGTTCTGCGGAAAATTTGCCAATCCTACCGGGCCATACATCGACTTCACCAACTACGACGATTTCAGCCCCAACTGAGAGCGTGTTCACTTGTGCTGCACTTGTCGGCGTCTTGGTTGACCGTGTTCCTGATGTGTCTATTTCTGTCGTGTCTCCTGCGGTTTAGCATACCCGCATACCTGCTTGCGTCCCAGCTCATCATACGCCGGTTGCGCCTGCTGCTCCTGGCTTGCCTGCTGCTGACTCCGCCTGGCTGTGCGTCCTTCGGCTTGTGATGGCCTCCGGCATGCTGCGTCTGTTTTCGATCCGCCGGAGGTGCATCCACAAAGCGTGTCGGCCGAGATTCAGGAAGTGGTCCTTATTTTGTGTGCTGCGGAGGTGTTTCAGCTGGTTGCGTCTATCCCGACCATGCCCATCGGTAATGCCGAGCCAGGCTCCAACAGAGCGTCATTGCGCCCTTGTTCAGGCCCCAACAGCACCGAAAGTGCACTCGAAAGAGAGTTCATGGGCCTATTCTCTCGCTCCATCAGACTACTGCGGACGGCGTCAGTACAGTTGCCTCTTGTGAAAATGGCACTGGTACCGGCGTAGGCGTGGTAGACACAAAGAGGACAATGACTATGTGGACATCCTCTCTTAGGGGAGGGGATGATGGGCGGTATATTTCGCACTGTGCCTTGCTTTCGTGTTGCGTCCTTTGGTCTATAGCGTGCCGTACATTCGTATCCTTCGATGTTCTCTGTGCAGTGCGTGCTTGTGTTATTGGTAATGTTATTGCTTTTCAAGTGTAAATTACCTTTCCATTTTCGTGTATTTGCTGTGTAATTCTTTTTGCGTTATTTTGTTCAATCTGTTACTTTTTGTGTATTCAATTCTGTGCATTGTATTATTGTGCATTGGTTGCGTGCGGAACGCCACATCATATTTATTTCAAGGGGGGGGAGATAATGTGGCTTCTGTGTTTCCGTTCCGGTTTCGAAACCAGTTCTCTGGCCCCCAGGGGGCGTTGTACTTATGTATTTAATAACGTGCTTGTGTACATAAGCGTTCCTGCTTGACTACAGGCTGCCCCGTACCCCATGTCGGTCGGAGCTTCAACGTCGGGCCCTGTGTGCTCCGTGCGCCGCGTTAGCCACACGATACAACAGTTAGGTCCCTGCTGTCAGGGTGCAAGAGAACCTTATAATAAGCGAAAGCCAAGTCAAGTTTGAGAAGTGTGTAGCGCCTATCAAAGCATGAAGGAGCTCTTCTGTGGGCGGCAAAGGCAAACTATCGGAGACAATCGCCTTATTCAGTTCTGGGAAGTCTACACAGATCCTGATGCTGCCATCTTTCTTGTCAACAACGACAATGGGGGACACCCACTCAGAAACATCGATGCGCTCGATCATGTCGACCCTTAGTAACCTTTGAAGCTCATTTGACACTGGCGCACGGAGGGAATATGGCAGATGGCGTAGCTTCGAAGTTACCGGCTGCACGCCCTGACGTGTGTGTCCTGACCCGATGAGTGAACCCCTCAACAAGGCCAAAGTGGGGATTAAGAAGTGAAGCGAACTCTTTTGACAAAGCTGGCGGAAGGTTTCCTAGACCGAGCTGCGTGTTGGACAGTGTGGGGCTGGAACGAAGTACTGGGTCAAAGACACGTGTAAGAGAAACAGACGTTGTCGTATGTAAGCACTTAAGAGAAAAATCCTCACTGCCAAGACTCAAAGTGTTAATGCCGTCAAGCCCGATAAGACAGGTTCCTCGGCGAACAACATAAAAGCGTAGTGACGCGGTGTGTCCTTTGAACTGTACTTCTGCTGTGAAACAGCCGAGCACGCAAAGGGGACGTTGGGAATAGTCAAACAATCGGACGTGTGGTGCAGGCGGACGCTAAATGCTCTCAAAATGTCGACGGAATTTTCGCTCTGACAAAATTGAGAGAGACGACCTTGAATCAACAAGAAGTGTAAGCTTGATGTTGGCAACCAGCACTTCTGTGTGAATTCGTTTACGAGCGGAACGTGCCAAAGTTAACGCTTGCTCAGCACTCCTTCACGACGAAACAACGTCATTACATTTAACTTCGCGGACCTTGCCTTGCACTTGAGCTCGTTTGCGGTTGCATACATTTTGAAAGTGGCCCTTTCTACCACAAAACAAACAACTTTTCGCACGCGCTGGGCACTACCTATCTGATGCGATGTGATCCCGCTAGCCGCAACAGAAACAGCTCAGAACTGCTCAGGCTGCTGCGTTCTTGGTTTCGTTCTGGGGGGGGGGGGGCGGTGCCGTGGCGGCGCGCGTGAGCCACTCCCACTCTTCGTTAACCTGCGTTGATAGTGGGCTGCCGGCTGTGAATTCCTCTATTGCGCTTAATGTGACTGTTCCTTTTGACGACGTTGCCTTGCATCTTGGTCGGCCGAAGGAGAAAATTCTTGTAGCTCGGCAGGTACGTGCTCAAATTGAAGTGCAATTAACACAAAACATTTGAACGAAAGTGAAGGGCCCTCAAGCAATAACCATTCCCGTACGCGGTTGGAGACTATGCCGGCCACGAATAGATCACGCAGAGCATCTACTTGAGTGACGAATGAACGGTGTGATGCTAGCTCTCGGAGGACAGCAACAAAGTCATAAACTGACTCGCCTGAGTGTTTTCGGCGGTGGTGAAACCGATGACGCTCGACGACAACGTTGCAGGACGTCGAGTAGTGATTCCATAATGCCCCTAGTGCAGTGTCATACGCGTCAGAAGTGGTTGCGGCAGTCTTGTCTCCGTCCTTAACGGTAGTTGCTGCGGCACTTCTCAGTGCCGGTGCTGCGGCGGTCGACCCTGCAGGTAAATTTGGTAAGTGCGCTGGTGCTCCACCCCAAGCAACGTCAGAGAATGACCTTGCGTCGTCCTGGCACTAGTTAAGACCTCAGAAGCTACCAAGTACATGTTCAACATCTGCTCCCACTGCTCCCATGGTAGTGGCAGCCGGCCGGGTGTCGCAAGGAAGAAAAGCGGTGGAGCGTGGCCGGTGAAGCTCATGTTTAGCCAGGCTCGGATGGGCGCAGCTGCTTAAGGTACGTTCACGACATCATCGTCTCCAATGTAGTGTTTATGGGAGAGGAGTCAACGGCCTAGCTACCACGATGTACGGAACACGAAACACCTTTATTGACGATGTACATGGTTTATATAGATGAATGGACGATTGGATGGAGGGATGTGGCTGTACCCTGGAGATCGTGTGGCGGCTAATGCTACCAAGCCGTAATACTTGATGAACCAACCACTAGATTTATCCTTTTTTTTCTGTAAATAGTGAAGCTGAGGACTGGTGCTTTGCAGTGAAGGGTTTAATTTTCACTCGTGCCTTGACTTTAGCCACCAATCAGATATCCTTTGTCTAGTTAATTCTACCCGCTTAAAGTCTATTTTGCCCTCCCTGTCCCTGAACCCCAGTGCTTTGAAAAATTCTGCGCCATCATCCTGAACTATAGGGTGAAGCCCTTTACAGAACTTTATCAAGTGTACGGCAGTTTCCTCCTCCTCTCAACATGCACTGCATACACTGCCTACCCCTTCGTATTTGGCCCGATTTGTCTTGGTTCGCTATACTCCCGTCCTGGCCTGAAACAGTAGAGAACTACCCCGAGTATTATCATAGATCCTTTTCTTGGCAACTTCCTGCTTAAAAGTTCTATAGATCTCTAGTGGGGACTTCTTAATCATGCCGATTCTCCACATGTTAGTCTCCGTTTCCTTCACTTTCTTCTTAACCGATAGTTTTATTTGGTTTGGCCAACTGCTGTTTTCTAAGTATTTACCAGTCAATTTCCTGGTTCGCTTCCTCCATTTTGTATCACTCATTCACTCATTGTATATAAGAATGACTGAATGCGCCCCCTGGGGATGAAAGAAAAAGAAGCGCAACCGAAACAGAATACAAGCGCCAGAGTGTCAAGGATCATCATCATCATCATCATCAACAGAATACAACAGGTGACTTTGAGCACATCTATCTATCTAGCCGCTTACGTTTGGTGCTCTCGTGGTCACCCTCTTGGCGTGAACCAAAATCAGCATGGGAGGGTAAGATGGTTTGACGAATATGACGCGCACATCGAAACATGGATAATGTCACAATCCCGTCGCGTACGTCGTGAAACACTTCCCGCCAGACAGTGGCACATACCCATGGGCGGGTATGTGCCGCTGGTATGCGGGTATGTGCCACTGGTGATAGACATCTAGTATCTACCAAGGAACTAGGAGAACACACATGGGCAATTTTAACGCGTGAGCGTTAAGAAAAAAAATACCAAACATTAGTACCATCGACCCGACGAATGGAAAAAATAAATATCAGGGTCCCAGCTGCAATCTAACCCAAGCGTTTTGCGTGGCAATGAAGCATTTCACCACGGAGCGAGCTACACCGGGTCTCAGAACTACTTTTGAAATAGAGGCTAATTTTCGTGAAACGTCAACAGTGGACGCAGCAGCCTACCCATTTTTATAAACATTACATATGTACTCCTTTGATACAGCCATCACGTCGTGTTAACGTCAATTGAGGTCATTTTCCATGCGCTTAAGTTGATTTATGTAGCAGTGTCCAGGGTCAGCATCCTCGCGAGCATCAGCGCTTCATATAAGCTTCTGTTGTTGCTAATACGCATGTTCCATTCGGCATCATTGCGCAAGTGCGGACAACTGGTTATATAAACATCTGCGACTCTGCAATATATGTCTGTGCGTGCAAGATTTGTACATATTGTCACCAATAAATATAGTACCTGGTACTATACAAACTATTTAGGGCAAACCTGTGCCCGTAAAGTGAAAACTAAATGGTCAGCCAAAATGTCCCTTGCTCGCTGTCTCGAACTTCATCGGTCTCTTCCTATTCACCTCGAGTCAAGTGCCGGTCCCGTGGCGTATAGCATCGTGGCGCGTGCAGGATGGCGTTTCATGGCGCGGCTTTCTTGCATGCAGGCTATATCTAGCAAGTCTTCCGGAAGGATCCTTGAGGTTCGCGAGCCAACACAATGAATGATGGTCACTGAGGGCTCGGAATGGTCTACCGTATAAATGTGGACGGAACTTACTGATGGCCAATATAACTGCGAGACATTCCTTTTGTGTAGCTGAATAACTATACTCAGCTTTCGACAGAGTGAGCGTGCGTAAGAAATAACTTTTTCTTCCCTGTTTTGCCACTGAACATGGGTAGCACTGAAACCAACCTTGCTGGCGTCTGTATGTTTGTCTCTTTTGGCATTTTCATCAAAACGAGCTAGTGTGGGAGGTGACTGCAAACGCCATCGTAACTCAGAGAAGGTGTCTTCTTGCTCTTGCTGCCAGATGAACGGTACCCCTTCTTTCGTAAGCCGTTTCAGTGGTTCCACAATCTTGGAGAAGTTTTCAACGAAGCACATGTAGTAAGCACAAAGCCCCAAGAAACGTCGCATAGCCGTTTCGTCTCTTGGCCTTGAGAAATTTTCAACCTCAGTGGTCTTATCCGGGTCTGGCCGGACACCGTGAGAACTGACAATGTGCCCGAGGAACCGGAGCTCACAAAATCCAAAGTGGCAGTTCTTGGGTTTGATCGTAAGTGCAGCCATGCGAATAGCATTCAGTACCGTTGCCAATCTATGTACGTGCTGCTCGAACGTAGTGGAAAAAACTTGTACGTCATCAAGATAGACAAGGCATGACTGCCATTTGAGGCCGAAGAGCATAGTGTCCATCATGCTCTGGAAGGTATCGGGAGCAGAACACAAAGCTAATGGGAGTACTTTGAATTCGTAGAATCTTTGAAGCAAAGCTACCGAGGCAGAAGAGGACGCAGAGAAACAAGACGGTGAAGAGGGCATATGTCATCATCATCACCATCAACAACAAATTCATAGTGACTATAATTTTTCTTCGCAGTATCCGGTTCAACAAAAATCGTGAACAGCTAAGCTGTAAAAGAGCACTATTACTAGCGAGCCTCGCCATCGTAAGAATAAAAATAGAACCGAGCAATAAGCACAGGCACAAACTGAGAACAGCGTCTATACGAGAGTTGAACCATCTTACGCTAATCATGGCATACATAGGGCAGAAACAAGGTGGATGAAAAGTCGTGCTTCCGACCGAAATCTAACAAACAAGCCCTCGATCTATTTGCATTTGTACGTAAATACAGTAACTTAATTATATCTAGAATTCAGGAAAGAACTGAAGTTAAGGAAATAAAAAACGTACAATTGCAGAAAGAAATATTCACTTCAACTTGTTAAGTTTACTTAGAAAATTATTTACGCTGGTAAGTGACTCTGATGAGCGTAGCGACATTAAGAGTTCAAGGACTTGAGTAGTAGGACCATAGAAGGTACTGGTACACGGTAAAAGACATCTTTTCTATCACTTACTGAAAAATGAAAGATAGGTTGCATACAGAAAACCTTACGTAAATAGCGAAAATTTGATGCATGTACCTCTTTTAGACCTACTTGGTCTTAAGATTATTCCACACACACAAATGCGGGAGCACAGATTTATTCAACTTATTATACAAATGATAACTTCCAATAGAGCTGAATTGCTGAAGAAGAAAATTTCATTCGGCCACCGTTTGCGCCTCTTGTTTGCGCTTTTCTAGGCTTGTTTGCTCTTTTTTCCAATGCGATGTTGGCAGTTGAGTGCATTGCACTCTTGCTAGAGAAAGACGGGTAGAAGGAGAAGATGGGTTTGCGTTTCCGTGTCAGGTCCACCATATATTTACAGCGCCGGTGTAATGCGACGGTGTGTAGTTTGAAGCCATTATAAATGGCTACCACGCACAGGACGTGATCACTATTGTCTGGTTTACGCATACTGTATAGATTTACACGCATTAGTGCCCCAATACAGGCAACACCAATGCCTCCATACAGCTAGATCTGCAAGTAGACATTTTCATAAGTCCAACAACAGACCTACGTAAGCCAAACGCAGACTCCAGACGGCAGTCTCTAAGCGGGTTTTCGCCGCCAACATGCACTTTCAAAGCAGTTTGGCGCCCTCCTGCAATACTGACTGAAGTCGGACCGCAGACCCTTGTTGACAACTCCTGCGAGGGAGACGTCCAACTCGGGTCCCCCACCGGCAGCGGCATGCGAAACAGGCACCCACCGCCTACCAGGAACGAAACCGACATACAGTGCCGGCCTTGCTAGTGGTGAAGATCCTTCATTTCTGGGGCAATATATGTGACCCGCACTTGTTAACAGCAGCCTTCTTAACCAGCCAAGCCGAATAGCTCGACGGCCGATGTGTATTACCAGCGCTGAAGAATATATACAACCCAAGTAAAACTCGGAAAATAGCGGTAAATGGCACATAAAGAAAAAATTGACTAGATAACACGTACCTTGGGAATCAATGTTATGGAAAGCGAAGCGCATTTTAAGATGACTGTGTGTTAGTCTTTTAATTGAGCGAAACATTACGAATTGTGTTAAATGTACGTACAGACACACGTTAAAGAGGGTCATATGTTTTATTTCACCAGTTTTTTACAGTTGCCTAACGATGCAAACAGCAAGATGAATATTAGCAGCACCAGAAGCGGTCAGTTGAAATAAAGCGCCACCGCTTGCTTGGATAAGAGCCCTAGAAATTGGTACGTAACTTGACTTAAGCGGATGACACCTGACTACAACTGACGTCACCCCACGTGGCAGCTGTATCGCAGGAGTACCTATGTAAAGTGCATAAAATCGGAAAGCCAGAGCTGCAACCACAATGGGAGTTTCACGAACATTAGGATCTATTTAAAAGGTGTAACCTTCCAAGACCTGGCATGGCTCTGTGGTAGAATACTTGCTTACCGAGCAGAACGCTTGGCTTCGATTCCTGCTAGGACATCTTTATCAGCCTGGCTACGCCCACTGCTGGGCAAAGGCCTCTCCCATCATCCGCCAATAAACCCGGCTTGTGCTTTCTGTGTCCTCGTTTTACCTTCAAACTTCTTCATCATCGGCTCACCTAACTTGTTGTCTCCCTTTTAAATGTTTACCGTCTCTGAAAATCTAGTCAGTATTCCTCAATTACGAGCGGTTATCCTGCCTACGTGTTACTTGTCTGGCCCATTTGCATTGCTTCTTGATTTCCACCATGATATCCTTAACGCAGGTTTGTTCTCTGACTCACTCTGCTCTCTTTCTGTCTCTGAATATTACATCTATCATTTTCCTTTCCATTGCTCCCTGTGTCTTCCTCAGGTTAACCCTCACCCTTTTTGTAAGCCTCCAAGTTTCAGATCGGTAGGTAAGTACTGGTAAAATGCAGCTGTTATATACCTTCCTCTTGAGGTTTAGTGGCCAATTACCACTCATGATTTGAGAATACTTGCCAAATGTGATCCACCCCATCCTTGTTCGTCTAGTTATCTCACTCTCATGATTTGGCTCCGTGGTTACTGAACAGACATATTCCTTTACAACTTCCAGCGTCTCCCAAACTACAAAGCGCTGTTTTCTGCCGAGGCTGTTGAACAATAGTTTTGCGCATATAAATTTTCACACATGCTCTTCTACTTTTCGTGTCCAGTTCAGTAATCATGAGATTTATTTCGTCCCCTCAGTTACTCGTCAAGGCAATGTCCTGAGCGAATCGCAGCTTATTAAGATGTTCCTCATTAACTCTTATTCCTAAATTTCCCAATCTAGAGTCCTGAAAACCTTCTGTAAACACGCGGTGAATAGCATTGGAGAGATCATGTCTCCCTGCCTTACACCCTTCTTTATTGGTATTCTGTCACTTTACTTATGGAGAACTATGGTCGCTGCGGATCCGCTGTAGATTTCTTCGTGTATGTTCATGTACGGTTCTTCAATGCCCTGATTTCGTAGCGCCTGCATTAATGCTGATATCTCTACTAACTCAAACGCCTTCCGATAATCTATGAAGGCTATCCATAGGGCTTGGTGCTATTCCGCACATTTCTCTGTTACCTGATTGATAAAATGATTATGGTCTATTGTGGAGTAGCCTGTACGAAATCCTGATTGGTCTTTTGGTTGATTGAACTCTAATTTCACCTTATTTCTTATAGCTAATATTTTCGCAAATAGTTTGTAAAGAACGAACAATAAGCTGATCGGCCTGTAAATTTTTGGGTTGTTGGAGCCTCCGGTTTTATGAACAATGGCATGTTTTTTTTTGCCTTCGTCCGCTCAACGCTGCCAATGTCCGCCTTTGTTTACTATCAAGCGTTAAAATTCATATTGCGTGTTCTCGCCGTTCCTGCGTAGATATGAACTGTCAAACACTAGGCACAAACCCACCCCCTACATTTGTCACTGTTTTATGGAAAGTGTTTGACAACGCACGTGACAGGATTGTGACATTATTCATCTCATTACTATTAGCGAAGCTTGCTAAGAAGTATCACCACTAGCAGTCGATTCTAACAGGCAAGCCTGTCTGGGGTATATGGGAACACCTTGTTCTCATTCGGATGAACCTTTCACCATCAGTGATATGCGACGACTCCTGCACGAACTCAATAGCTGATCGGCACCGGGTCTGCATAGTATCACCAACAAAGCACATGAGAACTTTGAAGAAGACTCTGTTGAAATCCTTACTGATAAGATTACCAAGATTTAGGAGGGAGAGCACATTCCGGAGCAATGGAAGTTGGCCAAGGTGATATTCATTCTCAAGCCCGGTAAAGCACCAAGTTTGAATAATCTGCGCCTCATCTCTCATGTCATGCGTGGGAAAGGTGGCAAAAAGCGTGATCCAGTACCGAATGATGGATTAACTATACGAGTGTCGCACGGGCATTTTTAATCGCGATCAGTGCCGATCTGGATAAACCACGATTCAGATTGGGTGCAGCTACACGGTCCCATTTAATCGCGATTAGACCCGATCGGGATGAAGACTATCGCGATCCGCGCATCGCGATCTGGCTGAGAATTCGCGATTTCGTGTCGCCTGCACACCCTGCTCGAGCTAGTTCAAAGCAAAATAAACAAGAAAATCATGCATAGTTCTGTAAAAAGAGATATAAAAAGCTATATATTTATCTATAAAAGAAATTCTAAACTGTTTCAATTGGAAAAATATCTGTAATGTTGCATATTTTCGGAGTCGTATTCCCCGCATGCAGTTTTGAAAGAAGCAGACGACAAGCAGACGACAAGTTCAACTCTCGCACCGTCGGAGCAGCTGCAGCACTTCGAATCAAATTGATTATGAGTGCCACCAGCTTTTAGGCTTCTTCGCAGCGTGCACGCACTTCGTGGTGGAATAAAGAGACCTTTGCAGTAATTGACCACTGGCAGGAGTAACTGGGACACTTGAAGCGCCAGAAGTGAAACTCCAGCGTGTACAAAGAGATTGCCATTTTACTGCGACTGGACGGCTACGAGCAGGTGCCATCAGAAATAAAAGTGAAGATTAAGGTTCTTCCTCAGCAATACAGGTAAGCGCGAAAAAAATACTGCAAAATGATGGATTTTTGAAGTTACTCTTGTGGTGGTACGCAAAGTTTTGAACCTTCGAGTGGTTCTTGCACGAATAAAGTAGTGCTGATAAATCGCTTTATTGGAATACCGTACGCTGAGTTTTGTCAATTACATTTTTTACGGCCCGCAAGTGCCACCTGGTGCATTTCGTCTGACCTATGCTCGAACCGGATTAGCTCAACCCGTTAGCAGCAGCCATAAAGTTAATCGCGATCAAGAAAATGAATGCGGATCACCATGCTCGCGATATTGGAGCACAATATTTTTTTCCTCATCACCCAATTAGCTTTAGACCAGGCCTCTCTACCTAGGATGCTATGACAATTATTAAAGCTTAATTTTTAAGTGATTATACCTGAGACATCCGAACAATCCTTGGCTTGCATATAAATGTGTTGGATAATGTCCATCAAGAATTTATTTTGAATGCAATCTCTAGTCTCAACCTAAGTTTCTCTTCCCTAGGATCCCCTGTTGGTTGGATCCTTACTGAGTGGTCCAAAAGCCACACTTCTGGAATCTAGAAGCGAATGTGCAACTGCCAAGAAATAGGGGCCCCCCCACAAGGATATTGTGTATCACCTCTACTTTTACAGCGAAAGTTGTTACGAGGTCACTTTTCAGGTCACGCGCAATTGTTGTCCACCGCTTCCGCTGCCACCGCCGGTGTCCGTAACCACATCGCACGAAATTCGGAAAAAAAACCTTGCACCAATGACGCAGTGGGGCTTGAACTGGGGTCCACTGGGTGCCAGCCTAGTATTCTACCACTGAGTTACGCCGGTGCTTGTAACTTGTTGTAGAGCTTGCCTTAGGCAGGCATGACCTAGGGCTCGAACCCGGGTCCGCCGGGTGCCAGCCCAGTATTCTACCACTAAGCTACACCGGTGCTTGTGACTTGTTGTTAAACTTGTTTTACGCAGGCTTGATGTCGGGAAGGAAATCGCGTTAAAATATTTTAGAAAGCGTTTTACATCAGAGAAAGAACAAGCAGTTGTCGCATAATGTGAATAGCGTAACGAATGAGCCTTCCAATACTCCAAACCTTCACAATAGCATGTTCTCGTTTCCCTATTAACTGTAGCACAAACCTACTTTAGCCATAAAGCCTCAACGTCGTCAGCGACTGCTGACGACGTTGAGGCTCAACAATTGGCACAAAATTCCTTGCAAGTGTTTATCGGATACCATGCTTCTCAAAAGAATGAAAAAATAGCATAGCGATTGGCAGCGTGCTATCCAAAAGTGTATTAATAATGCCCTAGTGGGTACCAAGCAAGTGTGCTTGCAGTAGTTACCCAATGAGTGTTTTGCAAAATCTCTGAAATGCCGCTCTTCTAGCTTTCTCTGGGATGCTGCGCCTACCACGCAGGCCTGGCGTTTTTTAACACCCTCATGGCTGGTCTCTCGAGGCCGCTTTCTGGAATTCGAGATGTTGGTAACACAATTTATGCCGATGATATCACCATTTGGTGTAGAGGTGGTATATATGACACTGTAGAGGCTGCCTTGCAAGAGGCGATCTACACTACCGAGAGTTTTCTAGGGGACAAAGGACTTTCCTGCTCTCCGGAAAAGCGTGAGCTTCTCCTCCATAAACCGTTGACAGCTAGGCTGTGTGCCACCTCTAGAGACAGACATCCACCTAGGAACTAAAAGTGGACGATCAATCCTGAAAGCCGCTTCCATTCGGATCTTAGGGACGACGCTAGAAGCAACGGGCACCGATTGCATCACGATTCAAAGGCCAGCAAAGAAGGCATATAGAGTTATTAGGCTCATGAGGCGGGTGACTAATCGGAGAACAGGACTATCAGAGGACTTGGACAGGCTTATACATGCTTTTCTGCTCTGTCACTTTGCATACGTGGCGAAAAGGCACGTTTGGAAGAATCAAGAGAGGAACAAACTTAATGCAATAATTATGAGGGCGGCAAAAATTTTCCTTCGGCTCCCCAACTACACACATACAGATCGTCACCAGCAGTTGGGCGATTATAATACATAACAATACATCAGAAGAAATTGCGGAAGCTCAAGAAAGAACAGAGGTAATTAGGCTGCCTGGCTCAAAAGCGGGGAGGATGATTATTTCTTTAAGAGATAATCATCCGGACGTTTAAATTGATGATATGAATATGAGAGACATTGAAGTAAAAGGCTTCGTAAATTACGATCTTGTGGTGCTCTTTATCACACAATTATATTGCACATTATTGCAACCATATTGCAGTCATATTGCCATCATATTGCACATATTGCAAGCGCCTAGCATTTCGCTTCTAAGGAAAGGTGGTTTCCACGGCTGAATTTGTGCGCAATCATAAAGGCACGTTTACACTAGAGGGACACGACTCCGATTTCGGTCTGCCGACTGTCTTTGGGAGTGTCTTCTCTTTTTTCGTCCGCCAATGTACCCTGAGAAGACAGTCCGCCGGTGGTCTCTTGAAGACCCCGCCCTTGTCTTGTCTTGCTCACAGTCTTTCGTTGGCCATTTCGTTAATCACATTGAAGGCACAAGCAGGGACACCAACTTAACTTGCACGCCTGCACCTCATTTTCTGCCATGCTTCCTGCTCTGCCATTCTCCCTCTCCAACTTCGCGGCGCAGCCCCCCCCCCCCCATAATTCACGGTGACGAGGTACTTTCGTGGTTAGACAGAATAGAGAAGCGAAGAAAAGACTTAATTTCCTTGGGTGCTCAAGGTGCCTATTCAGATGCCGCGTAAGCCTCAGAGAGGGCGTTATTAACTCCTCCTAGATTAACTCCTCCTAGGTACTGTTAGGGCTGTCAAGGTGAATGGACGTGTTTTTTGAGCGCTCCGGATCGACTGCGCAGATAAGTGTTTTTGCATGTTTTGTGCTTGTCTTTAAAATTATAAGGGAGCGGCTTGAAATCTTCGTAGCAATTATTTTATGGTACGGCTTTTTCGGGGGCCAGTCACCAGGTATTTATTAGTCGGGTGCCAGTCACCAGGTATTTATTAGTTAGTGCGGGTGTGTGTGTTTGAATTTTTTTGTTGTTTCTTTTCTTTTGCCACCCCGTGGGGAGGTGCGCGTACATTGAACACGCAAACTTTTGTAGTAGAGCTTAGACTTTCTTTTTTTTCGTTGTGCAGGGCTCGAGTTTAGTAATTATCGAGTATAGGGACAATTGGTGTCAGAAAGGTATGGTTAAAAAGACTGTAAAGTGTTCAGGATGTGGAGTGGGTTTAAAGGTGGACCCAAGCGTAGAAGCGGATGGAGAAGAGGCTGACGCGAAGTGTAGGCAATGTGAGGTCGAGGAAAAAAATGGAGAAAATGGTGGTTGCCCAGAGTGAACTGCTGATGAGAATCGCCGAGCTCGAGACTGCGTTGGCGACACAGCAAGAGAAAACGAGGGCAATGGGAGAAAGACTGAAGTCCGCCGAGGAAGCGCTAGCGAAGCTGAACAAAGAAGTGGCCTACGGAGAGAACAGTAGGGAACCGGCAACCAGAACGGTGGAGAAGGAAAAGCATGCAAGTTTGGAAAAAACAGGTTTAGCCGGTTCAACTGTCGCAAGGCCCAGCTTCAGCGAGGTAGTGGTGGGGAAGGGAGGGAACAAAGCAGCCGGCGTCACAGGTGCAAGTAGTCCCCAGGTGCAGAACGCTCCAGCTGAAAAGTCACAGCATGTGATAATCGCCGGGGACTCGAATTTAAATCGATGCACAGAAGCCGTCAAAGAGAGGGTAAGAGGTGACAAGAGGGTTGTTGTAGGGGCGTTCCCAGGACGCAAGCTGGAAGCAGTCATGAGGCAAGCGAGCGCAAAGCTCAAAACGACAGCTGATAGACGAAACCTCGTGATAATTTCAGGCGGTTTAAACGATGTCCTAAATGAAGATGCAGCAGGACTAGCAGCCGCACTGGCGAAAGGCGTCGATGATATGCGTGCCACTTCTCCTAAGGTACAGGTAGTGATATGCACAATACCGGAGGTACCGGTGCGTGATAGCAACCTGCAAAGAGCGGCGGTCAACGCAAACCAAGAGATATGGCGGATGAGTCGAGAGAAAGGCTTTGAGGTGGTGGAAATAAACAGAGAGGTGCATAGGGGGGGGGGGGTTTCAACGAGACAGAATTCACTTCGATGGGCGGCTAGGTCATGAGGTGGGTTGGCGACTTGCAGGACGCGCAGTAGCTTTTTTGGGGGGCAAGCGAGCCCTTCGGGGTGCAGGATAGCTAGTAACGAGGAAAACAACCAGGGAGACTCTTTGAAAGGTGGTATGGACAGATACGATTCCAAAGTGGCACCAATATCTAAGATAGTTAGAGTCCGGGGCATAAATAGACGTAGCCAAGAGCGCCGAGCCAATTCAGACATAGGGTATATTAACATGCAGGGTGGTAGGAACAGGCTGAAGTGGGAAGAGATAGAAGAACAGCTAAGGGAAGAGAGGCCGTTGGTATACGGTTTTGTAGAAACACATTTCAGGGACATGGAACAACCTCCAAACAATCCGGACTACGCGTGGGAATATTGTAGTAGAACAGAAGGCAGCAGAAAGGGGGGTGGTATTGGGGCATTCATTCATAAAAGTACAGACTGGCAAGGGTCAAGCAGAAGTGCAAGGAACATTTATGGCTAAAAGGGAAAGTGGCAAGTCAAATGAAACTCCTTGGTTTCGTGTACTTGTGGACGGGAGCAAAGACCAGAGAGGAAAACCAGGCAATGGTAGAGTGTATATCAAAGGACATCCAGGAGTTAGGAAGAGAGTGCGAGATAAATATACTAGGAGACATGAATGCGCACTTAGAAGATATAGATGGGTATACCGACCCGACAGGCAAAATGATCATGGATATGTGTCAAAGGCTTGATTTGATCATTTGCAACAGTACCGAGAAGTGTGAAGGGCAAATAACATGGGAGGTAGGAAGGCTTCAGTCGACGATAGATTATGCACTGATGTCACATAGGATGTATGATAAGCTCAGGGGAATGCACATAGATGAAGGTGGCTCCAGAAGTCTGGGTAGTGATCACAAACGTATCAAGCTAAGTTTTGGAAGAGCAGTGAAAGCGGGAAGGAGACAAGATGAGAAACTACAGAAAAATTTTTATCCAGAAAGGCAAATTGAAATAGCCACTAAACAAATTGAGAAAGTAATCACGGAGGATAATAAGACAGTGTGGACATACACGAATCTATTTAGACTCTTTGAGCTAGAGCTTGTTAAGGCGCGTGACAAGTCACACGGAAAAGAAGACACAAACCCAAACGTTGATGGGATGAGGAAGTTAAGAGAGCCATACCAAAACGTCAGGAAGCCTCTAGGGAACACAGACATGCTAAGCAGCGGGGTGAACCGGTAGATGATGTTGAAAGAAAATGGGCAACCTTTCTAAGCTGTAGAAGGGATGCATCCCTTCTGATCATTGAAAAGATTAGAAGGAAGGGAGCTCTGTGGCTGGCAGAAGTACATAAAAAATATAGAAAGGCAGCTGCGAAATTTTGGAACCATCTAAACTCCCTAAGAAATGAGACGAGCCTAGAGCAGAGTTTTATAACGACAGCCCAAGGTGCTAGGCTAGAAGGGGACGAAGCCATTGAATATATAAGAACAAGAGTGACAGTAAAATTTCAACAAAGAAGTACTTTATGCACCACAATAGACAAAGACGAATCAAGTGGTGCAATGGCTCCTTTTTCACAACAAGAGTGAGAAAGGGCTGAGAAAAGGGTTCCAGTAGTACATCAACAGGCCCAGATGGCATTCCAATTAGGCTGATAAAGACATAAGGTCCGAAGTCTAAGCAGGCTTTGAGAGAGGCAGTGAGCACAATAATAATTGATGGTGAAGTTCCCGATGGATGGAAACTGATCTATAAAGCATGATATAGAGCATGATCTAAAAAGGAAAGGGGGATAAAGCTGACATAAACAACTACCGTCCTATAACACTGACATCAGTGGTCTACAGCCTGGCGATGCAGATTATAAAGGAAAGACTGCAGGCGTGGATAGAGGATGAGGGGGTGCTGGGGGAACTGCAGAATGGGTTTCGGAAACACAGGAGGCTGGAAGACAATCTGTTCTCACTGACGCAGTGCATCGAAATAGCAGAAAAGGAACACAGGCCCCTGTGGCTAGCATTTTTGGATATCAAGGGAGCGTACGATAGCGTGGTTTAAGAGGAATCGTGGGGAATACTGGACACACTAGGCGTGAAACATGTAGTCACTAATCTTTTAAAGGGTATCTATAAAGGTAACAAGGTAGTTATAAAGTGGGAAAAACAGGTATCCAAGCCTGCAGAGGTAAAACGGGGACTTAGGCAGGGGTGCCCCCTGTCACCCTTATTATTCATGATGTACCTACAAGGATTAGAGGCAAAATTAGAGGGAAGTGGACTGGGCTTCAACCTCTCTTTAGTCAAACAAGAAAAACTTATTGATCAGGCACTACCAGCATTAATGTACGCAGTTGCTATAGTGCTAATGGCCAACAACAAGGAAGATTTGCAGAGATTGTTGGACATCTGCGGTAATGAGGGAGATAGGTTAGATTTTAGATTCAGTAAGGAAAAATCAGCAGTCATGCTTTTCCTTGACAACGAATGTAGTGAGCTTAGAATACAGGAGGTCACGCTAGAGATAACAGACAAATACATATATCTGGGCGTATGGATAAGCAATAGGACCGAGTATCTGAGGGAACACGAAATATACGTGACGACTAAAGGTACTAGGAATGCAGCAGTCATGAAAAATAGGGCACTGTGGAAATACAATAGGTATGATGTCGTGCGAGGAATATGGAAAGGGGTCATGGTTTCTGGGCTGACGTTCGGCAGTGCGGTCTTGTGCATGAGATCAGAAGTTCAAGCAAGATTAGAAAATAAGCAACGTGGAATAGGTAGGCTTGCTTTAGGAGCTCACGGGAATACACCAAATGAGGGAGTACAAGGTGATATGGGATGGACATCATTTGAGGGCAGGGAAGCTAGCAGCAAGATAAAACTTGAGAAGCGATTGAGAGAATTGGGGAAAGAGCGTTGGGCTGGGAAGGTTTTCAGCTACTTGTACATGAAGAATGTCGATACAAAATGGAGGAAGCGAACCAGGAAGTTGACTGGTAAATACTTAGAAACCAGCAGGTGGGCAAATAAAAAAAAACTATCGGTTAAGAAGAAAGTGAAGGAAACGGAGACTGACATTTAGAGAATGTGCATGATTAAGAAGTCCGAACTAGAGATCTACCAAACATTTAAGCAGGAAATTGCCAAGGAAAGTATCTATGATAATACCCGGGGTAGTTCTCTACTGTTTGAGGCCAGGACGGGAGTACTGCGAACCAAGACCTATCGGGCCAAATTCGAAGGGGTAGACACAGTATGCAGTGCGTGTGGAGAGGTAGAAGAAACTGCCGAACTCTTGATAATGTTCTGTAAAGGGCTTCACCCTATAGTTCAGGATGATGGCGCAGAGTTTTTCAAAGCGCTGGGGTTTAGGGACCGGGAGGGCAAAATAAACTTTAAGCGGGTAGACTTAACTAGAAGGAGGTTATCTGATTGGTGGCTAAAGTCAAGGCACGAGTGAAAATTAAACTCTTCACTGCAAAGTACGAATCCTCAAATTCACTTTATAAGGAAAAAAATAAATATAGTTTTTGGTTCATTAGGTATTACGGCTTGGTGGCGCTAGCCACCGCCCGATCTAAAGGGTACAGCCATATCCATCCATCCATCCATCCAGATTGCCCACCTTGTGTCAGGGACATGGGGCAAATTTTCGGTCTTCGGCAGATATCTTGAAAACATGACCCGAAGGTCTCCAACATATCTGCCGAAGACAGGTCCGAGGATACGTTTTCGTAGTGTTTTTGGTCTGTCATCCTGTTACACTACGATGAAATGCCGTGTTTTGAGGTGTCGTCGTCGTCGTCGTCGGCCTAGAGTGACCATGGAGTGTGACGACTTCGTCGGCGGGCGACTGATCAGCCGATGGTTTGCGTCTGCCTTGTCTCTTCGTCGGGTTCATGTCAGTGTCGTGTCGCTTTAGTGTAAACGTGCCTTAACAAAGAATACCGAACTCTACGAAACATTACGCATGGCTTGTTCCGAGTCGTAATACGTTTTTTTGTCGTATATAACTAACCACACTGATATAAAAGAACGTTTCAGGAGAACGTCGCTATGCACGACGCGGTTGCCGTCTCTGTCATAAATACCTGAAAATTTCAAATAAAAATAATTGGTAGGCCTAAACTAGAAAAACCGTTATAACTAAATAGAAAAGGCGTATTGTTCCAAACAATCATAGTGAATATGTATAGATAGACGATAAGGGCGGCGCTCACAAAGCTATACAAAAATAAGCAATAAATATTGTCGAAAAACTTGTTAACAAAAGGCAACAAAAATTTGCGCTAAACGAAAATTGCCGGAAGGGACTCGTTGGGAACCTTGTAAAAAATCGGACCATTTGAAATTAGAATGATTATTGAGTCATTTTGCCAATGTATATAATATGGCTCGTATAGGTTCTTCAATTAGCATATAGCAAATAATTGTAATAATTAAAAAAAATAAATACGATGTTTCGTACTGTATACCCCAGGCCCGCCAATCTAATCAACTATTTTTTGCCAAATTTAATCGGTGAAAGAGTACGCTCCGATCAGTATTTATATGTGAGCATAAATATTGAAGAGAGCTAAAATTAACAATAAAACAAAAAAATTTCAGCTGCTATTCAGAAAATATTGTGAAGTCACCAAGCCAGTAAAATAACTTAACAGTTAAGCTTCAGGTAATGTACGTGATCCAGCAGAAGGACGATTGCGAAAGCGCTTGTGCTGACATTCACAATATGATCTCAAAAACTCTTTGCATGAAAATCTCTGATGTTTGAAACAACAAGATAAGCAAACCCGTAAAAAAGTACCACGGACGAGAACAGTATGAGATTTTGCGTGATAATGGCCACGCGCATTGCGGTATGCGGCGCTGGTTAGTGTCAGGGGCATACAAAGAACCTATTTCGGGGGAGGAAAGAGGGACACCCTTGTAATCTGAAGCGGAGGCTGGACAGGCCGATACGGGCTAGTGTGATTTCGAATTCTGTTATGCCAAAGCAAAATGAAAGTTTTTTGAGGGGGGGGGGGAGGGGGCATGAGCTTGATCTGCCAACCCCTGTCTAACCCACTGGTATGTGTCACGAGTTCGATACAGCCACAAGAAGGAAAAAAAATGAAGAACCAAAATAAACATAAGCAAGTGAGTGAACGCCTCCAATCACGCGCACCTCATCGTCTGCCCTCACTGGGGAAGTAAGGGGAAAGGAGAACAGTATTTCACTGCCGAGACATTGTAACTTGTAGCGCTGGTTTGATTAGGGCAAGAGTAAGTCAATGTTTATACATAGTGTTGTGAGGTGCAAATAAAGACATTATGTTTGATCTTTGGAGCGTAAGCTCCGTAACACTATGTGTTTCAAGCTAATTCGTCGCGTCATATAGGCCTTGTTTCACAGGCCAACAGCCCCTAGATTTCAGGCCTGCTCACTGCCGCCGTGATATCACGCACCTTGACTGAGTAAGTGCGCACGAGAGGCTGAGAAACCACAGCCACCTTCGTCACCCGTGTGAAGATAAAACGTTCGCGTCGAGTTTTACGTGTATACAACAGCCGAATTCAACCTTTTCGGTCTGTATTAGCGCTGATTTAAGGAATTTACAGTGCTTTAAATTTTTCGCAGATTTATTTTTAGGCAATTATTATTCCATCTGAACGTCACAAAATTTTCTGCGCTATCAAACACGCGACCAACTCAGTGGAGTAAAGTCTGGTGGCCCAAAAAAGAGGCCAAACAAGTAAGGTAAATCTTATTATTTTGCGCCATGCTGCGGTGGTCTAGAGTGGCTAAGGTACTCGGCTGCTGACCCGCAGGTCACGGGACCGAATCCTAATGGTGGCGGCTGCATTTCCGAGGGAGGCGGAAATGCAGCCGGAAATGTAGGCCCGTGTGCTCAGATTTGATTGCACGTTAAAGAACCCCAGGTGGTCGAGATTTCCCGAGCCCTCCACTACGCCGTCTCGCATTATCATATGGTGGCTTTGGGACGTTAAACCCCACATATAAATCATATCAACCAAACCCCACATATCAATCAATCAAATCTTATTCTTTTGATTTACACACACACGCACACACACGCAGTCCAGAAGATGCACACAATGTGTTCTGTTAATTTGCTAAGCTTCTGCAGTTTTCTTTGCTGACTGAGTGCGTTAGTTGTATTGTGAGTGTTCGCGGATCGGTGTGGTGTATACTTAGTGTAGTCGTCCTCAAACATTCCGGCATGAAGTGGAGCTCCCACACATGAAAAACATTCTGGAAAGCGTTTTATCACAGGATTTATGCTCCACATGCGCCTTATTGAGAATGCACAAAACAGGAGAGTCATTTAGGTATATACAGACATCTAAATTCCTTTAGCGAGCAGCAGCGCCTACTTTGAGGACAATAAATTAGCTGAAGGTACTGGAGAGACTTGCGCATAACTATAATAAAGCTAAAAAATCATTGGAGCAGCGGTAAGAAATACAACGTAGTATACATAACAGATGCACGACACCGCCTACCATCTCTCCTCCCTTACCTAAACAAAGGGTCAAGAGGTATTACAATGAGCCCGAGGTGCTATGCGCAAAACGCGAAACGGTTACTGACCCTGAAGAAATAACGCCCGTTCTGAGAATGCATTGCCACGTGCGATTATTGCTTTATTTTGATGTGTTCGCGGTGAGAGAAGCCGAACCTAAAACGTGGCCTGTAGAGCGGAGCGTGACGCTGTGTGTATTCTGTTTCGACGTCATATTCAGCCAAGAAGACCACGTCTCGGCAAGAAGGCAAAATCTATGCAGTTCCTAGTCTTGTCTCGGGTGGTACGTTATCACGGGGGTAAGCGCCAGGGCTGCTTAGATTGAATGATTGATTGATTGATTGATATGTGCGGTTTAACGTCCCAAAACCACCATATGATTATGAGAGACGCCATAGGGAGGGCTCCGGAAATTTTGACCACCTGGGGTTCTTTAACGTGCACCCAAATCTGAGCAGACGGGCAGTGCCACTCAGCTAAAGGTGCCCACGGTCAAGGCATCCGCAAACAAGTTAGAAGTGTACATGACACCGTTTTACAGAAAGAACTAAACGTGCTAAAGGTGGTGCCTTTAAAACAACTCAAAAGAAAGTAGCGTACACCACACACGCATACATTGAAATCGCAGAGAGAATGCATATTTGAGTGCATATATGAGTGGGAATGAAAACAGTGGAAAATTCGGCACGTTTTCGATATCGGTGACAACTGGACCCGCAGCACTGGTCCATTGCGAGAGCTTACAGGTGTACACTACACACACACTCAGTGCACAAAACACTTGCCATCACCACGCAGCACATCACACAAGCAGAAAAACACGTTCATCTTCGCCAAGGCGCAAAAAAAAAAACCCAGCTTTCCGTGACAGGCTTCGTCAAGCTTAGCAATTCTGCTGGGGGGCGCTGCAAGCGCGCGATGATGTAGGACGTGCTGCGCTTCGGCTCCGCTGATTTTCGGCTGGAACCACAAGCAACTTCACAGTACCCCGTTAAGACCAGCATCAATCGTTTCGGCGACTCACAGGCCACACGTGGATACTAGTGTCATCCAGTAGGGCCGGTTTTTAACAACTTTAAGGCCGATCATCACCCGACCACGTTGGCGACGCCGCTAAGCCAAACGGCGACGCCGACGCCCGGCGGCGTGGGACCGGCTTTCCGAGGCAACATGGACGCTACTCTCATGCAGCGTGGATACGACCCGCATGCCATGACGTGGGAGACGATTACGATTTCCGAAACGCCAAACTCTGCTTCTTGACCGAGGTTTCGGAGCCAAGCTCTCAACGACGCGGTTGAACGCCGCTCGCCAGCCAACGCCAAGTCCGCCGCTGCCCCGGCATCCGGCACGCCAGTTGACAAGACGCAGCCTCCCGCTTCGCGCGCTGTGGGACGCAAGGGCAAGGTTCTCACCAAATGGAAGCCTCACCCGTTTCCGAAACCGAGTCCGGACGACTATGCAATAGTCGTAAAGCCACGAGAGTGCATCTCATTGCATGATGCTTTTTCAGAGAACTGGTACGGGACCGCGTTTAAGGCATAGCTCGGGCCCGAGCGAGCTGAGACGCTGACAGTTATTTCATCGAGAGAGCAAAGTTTGATCGTGATTTACACCCCGGACCCTGACACGGCGGGAAATTATCGGAGACTTCGCGCTAAACATCGAGCACAGGCAGGTTCTGCTCAACGGGTACCTGCGACAAGATGGTAGCAATGTCTGCCACGGAGTCATCGTAGTCCGCAACACAGATACCACGGAGACGCTCCGAGAGAGCGTACGCTGGAGGTCAGGCACCATGGTCGAGGTGCGTAAATTTGGCACATCGAACAAGGCGCGTGTAACCTTCGCCGGCAAGGAGAAGCCACGCTTTGTTCACTACGACGCAATGCTGATCCCCGTCAAACCCTACTACCGGACGATCCCGGCCTGCGGCAAGTGCGGTGTCGTCGGCCATCGGATGTACACTTGTCCTAACTCACGACCGGATACGTGTGGCCTGTGTGGACAGCAGGTTCCGATTGTGGAGGAGAGGGGGCGAGCCCCTCATGAATGTGTACCCGTATGTTCTGTGTGCGGTGGAGCACACGCCACAAACTCTCGAGCATGTACGGCCAAGTACCGTAATTCCAAGGTGGCCGCACAACAGGGCGGAAAGTCCAAAAGGGCGTCCAAGAAACGACGCAAAGATCAGACTCCCAGTGAGCCACCACGCCGGGAAGTCGCCAAGACAGACAAGCCTGCTTCCCCTACTGGATGAACCGGAAAGCAGCCGACGGCACTACCATGCGGCGAAGCCGGGTCATGGGCCAACGCCGTCAAAAACTGAAACCAGGTGGGTGGTACAAGTACAGCTGCCTCCTCATCCCCCCCCCTATCATGCCCTCTTCATCACGTAACCCCTACCAAAATATTATTGCCAACCTTCAGGCACAAATCGAAGCGTTACAGAAAAGACTAGCGGCAGCCGAGGCCAAACAGACCCAGCTAGTCTCCCCTCCTCCTCTCCCCGCAGAACAGGTAATGGAGAGTGAGACCGGGGCGGCGGCAACGGACGCGGTAGCCGCACTCGAAGCTCGTGTGAACACCTTTGAGGTCCGTATGGACAGCCGTGTAACTGTCCTCGAAATCCAAATCTCAGCGGCTGTAAATGCCGCCATTGCTAAAATGACAGAAACCATCCCAACCCTGATAGCCCAACAAGTTGCACGTTTCACCAAACGAGCTGGCCCAATTAAGGACGTGTCCGGCAGGTACCTTAAAACGCCTCGACGACAGCTTGAATTTGAGGATGATGACAGCTTCTCCGTCTCCGGAACTGAGGACACCCCCCTCCCCGCGAGTGCTGGCTCGGGAGCACCGCCACGGCAATCGCTCTTTAACTCCACTGACCATGGCGGGCACCCTTAGAATTCGGAAGTCCCCACGATCCAACACGGCCACTCCAATCCAACTCACCCAGTGAAATTGTCGAGGCTTTAAGGCTCACCCTAAGCGGGCCAATCTCCGGCTTTTCCTCGCAGGATTTCAAAACCTTCCTGCTGTGGTAGCCCTCCAGGAGCCAGGGAGTGCTGCCACACTCACAAACTATACTACGTTTCAGCAGGACCCTTTATCTTGTATCTGTGTGCACAAAACTTATACGGCCAACCTAGTTGATCTCGACCTTAAGCCAGCTTTCTCGTACGTGATGGTGACACTCCTTCCGCTGCGTAAACAGGACCCGCCACTGCACGTGCTAAACATTTATTGCTCACCGAAACTAAGCAACATTACATTCGCACACCTTTTTAGCCGCGCCTTAAAGGCTGCAGGCAGGGACCCTCTGGTGATCGTGGGTGATTTTAGTGCCCCCAGCACACTTTGGGGGTATGCACGTGAAGGGAAACGTAGACGTAAGTTGGCGGAAGTTATGTCCACGCTGGGCCTAACTCTTTACACCGACCCTGCCTACCCAACTCGCGTGGGTAACTCCGTGACCCGGGACACATTCCAGACCTTACCCTCACAAAAAACATCCAGTATGCGAATGGGGTCAACACTGAGGAGACCCTCGGCAGTGACCACTGCATACTCAACACCATTCGCACCTATCCTTTGGCAAGACCCTACGGAGAGGCAAAATTACCCGATTACACGAAGTTTCGGCAAATATACGCCAATTCAACACCCATTGAGGAGCAAAGATACCGTGCTTGGTCCCAGCAACTGGTTTCTTCATTACGCTCCACAGAAACACAAATTAAACTCTCCGAGGCGACTCCGGTGGTGGACAACCACCTCCTTCACCTCTGGGAGGCCCGGCGCAGCCTCGTTCGCCGATGGTGCCGGCAAAACACAACCGAAAGCTCAAAATTCGCATCGCTGATCTCACCCAGCGAGCAGCAGAGTACGCGGCCCAGCTCACTGACTCTAACTGGGTGGACCGTTGCAACACGGCCGCTCGACAAATGTCCAGCTGGAGTACCTGGCGCCTCTTCCGCGCCTTGATTGATCCGACCCAAACTTGAACAGAGACACAAAAGCATCTGCAACGAGCATTTCACAGCTTCGACGGAGACACAGCTAAATTGGCATGTAAACTCCGAGACCAATATCTATGCACACAGCAGGACTCCCGAGGGCCAGCGTACTCGTATGCAGGTACCGAGAACGCGGAGCTGGATCAACTGTTCCAGTTACACGACCTGAAGGCAGCCCTAGCAAAAAGAAAGCGAGGAACAGCACCGGGAAGGGATAAAATTACCGTGAAATTACTTGCCAATCTTCCTGACTCGGCCTACACCATGCTCATTGCCTACATCAATTCCATTTGGATCAGGAAAATAAGCCTACCGATTGAGTGGAAGACCACCCTGGTCATCTTCATACACAAAGCTGGCAAAGCCATTAACACGGAAAACCTCCACCCCATCTCCCTTACTACTTGTGGGGGAAAATTAATGGAGACGATGGTGCGCGACAGGTTGTCCGCGTTCCTGGAGACCAAAAATGCATTTGCAGACATCATGTTCGGGTTCTGCCCACACCGGTCCGCGCAGGATGTCTTGCTTCAGCTCGACCATGAGATCCTCGATCCAGTCGAATATCCCCTGAATGACAAAGTTGTGCTCGCTTTGGATCTCAAGGGGGCCTTTGATAACGTGACCCACGAAATTATTCTAACACATCTCTCACAGGTAGATTGCGGCCAATACACTTTCAACTATATTAAACAATTCCTCACTGACCGACAATCATACATTCGAATTCCGGACATTGGACACGGCCCTTACCGATTAGGCACGAGAGAGACTCCGCTGGGAGCGGTCCTCTCGCCCCCCCCCCTATTCAATGTGGCAATGATGAGACTCCCCGCTCAGCTGGCGAAAGTAGAAGGCATACAGCATGCACTGTATGCCGACGACATCACCATATCGGCGTCACGCGGCTCGGCAGGAGACATGGAGGCAAGCCTGCAGCAAGCGGCGGACATCGTGGATGACTATGCCCGTCGCTGCGGCCTTCAGTGCTCCCCGTCCAAATCGGAATTCATGCACATACGCCCATCACTAAAGTGCACCACTAAAATCGACCTCTCCCTTCACAGTGGACCCATACCCGAACGCTACGGCCACAAATTCGACACTACGGCCACAAATTCGGAGTATTTTACGTGGACGCCTCCGGCCCGCAACACGGTGGTTGGTACACGGCTGCGGTCGTCCACCAAAACATCGTTGTAAACAAACTCACAGTCCATACACATAACATTACGCACGCGGAGGAGATCGCCATCGCACTAGCCGCCGCAGATCAGCACTCGAGGGTCATCATCACTGACTCAAGGGGTGCCTGTCGCAATATTAAACAGGGATACATTCCGTACCTTGCTTATAAAATTTAGCAGAACACCAGCTACCTAGGTGCCCCCACGCATCGAACGATCATATGGGCTCCGGCTCACACGGGCCTCGATGGTAATGAGACGGCCGATGCCGCCGCCCGCGCGCTCACTCTCCGGGCACCATCCTCGTCCCCTACCGATCCGAAACTGCAACCCAATCCCGCCTACACCTTTAAGGAGGTCACACACAATCCAGCCATAACGTCTATCCGAAACCCTGTAAGGGCCTCACGAAGGCAGAGGAGCGAATCTTCCTTCGCCTTTATACCAAAACTCTATTATGCCCGGCAATCATAAAACACTTTGACCCCGCTTGCACGGGCAAGTGCCCGCATTGTGAGGAAAATTCCTCTGACATTTTCCCCATGGTGTGGGCATGCCAAAAAACCTTACCACACTACCCAACCCTTCGCGGGAGGACTGGGAGGCAGCCCTGCTCGGCTGCTCTAACATGACGGCCCAACGGGCCTTGGTTGAGCGTGCCCGGGCAGCGGCCAACGCCAATGGGCTCTCGTAAGAGAGAGCCCAGCTAGTGTTTGAACGGGGCGGCCCCTGAAGGACCGTTCCAATCCTCCTTGTAAATAACATCTGTAAATAAATGTTTTTCAGCAGCAGCAGCAATCTTGCTATCTAGAACGGCGGAAGCACGCATGCGCGCATCTACTCGGCAGGAGACGAGTGTCAAAGCGGAGTGACCTCAGGGGCCATGCCCGGAGCAGTGAGCAGGCCTGCATTATTTTCTAGGTGGCATTGCACAGGCGCGCTAGCGGGACATGCGTGACGTCACACAGCGTGATCTGCTGCCCATGGTACCACGTGAGTGAACGGAGGTTAAGGCCCGTATTCACAAACGCTCCTTCACTCAAGGGCTCCCCTCGACTTGACGAAGTCAAGGTGGAGCGTGCTCCTCCACTCAAGGGGCCGCTGCGTTTCATGAATGCTCCTCCACACTTCCTTCGCCAAGGGAGGCCTTGGAAATGCTCCCTTCACTTGAGTGAACTGCATGCGCCGAGAAAAGCGCCTGATAACGAGAGGATTCGCAATTGTGGTTAAAAATTGCCTATCTATGTACATTAAGTGAACGCCTTTTCTAGTTATTCTTTTTTCTAAATTGACATTACAGCAAAATACGTGCATTTAGAGTGGCAGTGTTGTTTCCCTAAGCCTTGTGCTGATAGAGTTAGCGAAACCCTTCTTCAAGTCTGGCAACAATCGAACCCAGGCAGCTGAACGAACAGCTGATGACATTTCGTCTGCTGCTGAACGTGTCTACCTGCTTAGTTTATTTTGTCTTGTATGCGTCTATTAAGTGCAGTTTATATTTACAGTTGTGTTTGCGTGTGTGTCGTTTGAGAGCCTACTTTCGCCGGGGTGACAACGAACTACGTGAGTGATGACAGGAAGCGCAATAGATGGTTTGTTCCTTTGTTTACTTTCGCTTTACTGAGAGCCTTATGATCACTAATGTAGCCACCGAATGTATAACGTGGTGGAATGAGTATTTTTTACTATATATCACAGTATGTTGGCGTACTTTTAGCATTCACCACCGCATTATGTATAAGGATTACTCGTACATGAATTCGCTCTCGCTACGGGAGTACGTGCACAGTTACTAATTTCAAGGTCCTGTGCAATGTTTATTTTTCTCATTTACTGCGAATTTCACCGTGGCGCTTTCGTAGTTGTTCCTCTGCGTATAATAGGAAATTTGAAAGACATTGCTCGCAACTGATATTCAAGGTTATACCAGGGTAGCGTTAAAAACTAGGTATGTTATACTCGTGGCTGAGCGTTCGAATTAGACTGCTACGCAAGTTAAGAAAAGCGATCGTGTGCCTTTCTTTCACTATACACGTTTGTGAATGCGGGCCTTCCCGTATTCACAAACGCTCCTTCACTCAAGGGCTCCCCTCGACTTGACGAAGTCAAGGCGGAGCGTGCTCCTCCACTCAAGGAGCCGCTGCATGTCATGAACGCTCCTCCAGACTTCCTTCGCCAAGGAAGGCCTCGGGCCCGTATTCACAAACGCTCCTTCACTCAAGGGCTCCCCTCGACTTGACGAAGTCAAGGTGGAGCGTGCTCCTCCACTCAAGGGGCCGCTGCGTTTCATGAACGCTCCTCCACACTTCCTTCGCCAAAGGAGGCCTTGGAAATGTTCCCTCCACTTGAGTGAACTGCATGGGCCGAGAAAAGCGCCTGATAACGATAGTATTCGCAATCGTGGTTAAGAAATGCCTATTTTTGTAGAATAAATGAATGCTTTACTTACTCATTCTTTTTTTATAAATAGACATTACAGCAAAATACATGCATTTAGAGTGGTAGCATAGTTCCCTAAGCCTTGAGCCGGTAGAGTTACCGAAACACCCCCTTCAAGTCTGGCAACAGTTGCGCCCAGGCAGTTGAACGAACAGCTCATGGCGTTTCGTCTGCTGCTGAACGTTTCTACGTGCTTAGTTTATTTCGTGTCATGTGCGTCTAATATTTGCAGCTTATATTTACGGTAGTGTCTGAGTGAGTGTTTGAGACAGACCCTGCTTTCGCCGGGGTGATTAACAAACTACGTCAGTGATGGCAGGAAACAGAACATATGGTTTGTTGCTTTGTTTACTTTCGCTTTGCTGAAAGCTTTCTGATCACTGGTGTAGCCACCGAACGTGTAACGCGGTGGAGTGAGTAATTTCTACTTTACCTCACATTACATTGGTGTGCTTTTAGAATTCACCTCCGACAAAGATCACTTCTACGTGAATTCGTTTTGGCTGCGGGAGTACGTGAACAGTTTCCGATTTCAGGGGACTGTGCTATGTTCGTTTTTCTCACTTACTGCCAATTTCAACGTGGTACTTGCGTAGTTGTTCCTCTGCATGTAATAGAAATTTTCGAAGACAGTGCTCTCAACTTCTATTTAATGTTATACCAGGGTAGCGTTGATTTGATTGATATGTAGGATTTAACGTCCCGTAACCACCATTTGATTATGAGAGACTCAGGGTAGCGTTAAAAAGTAGGCATGGTACACTCGTGACAGAGCGTTCGAATTAGACTGCTATGCAAATTAAGAAAAGCGATCGTGTGCCTTTCTTCCACTAATGGCGAAAACATCATTTTAAAGTTGTTGTTTTCTTCAATTAGCAGTTTATATAGTCGGTTCACAATGCGTGTTTGTGGTTTTGTGTTTCAATTTTAACATTTCAATCTTCCAAGGATGCCTGAGTAACCAGTAATTTTTTCCATCTTCTTTTCGCCCTGCATTTGTGGATGCTCTAATATGACAGATTAGAATAGACGTAACCTTTAAATCTCTGTAGCTTCCGTCTCCAAGTTCACACACCGGCGCCGTCTTAAAAGTTTTGTCCTGTATTCTTTGCCTGCAAGCTCAAAAGCACATTTGTTAATGCAGGAACGACACTTGCACCTATGTTTTGGCTTATAATTGTATAATATCATTGCCGGGAATACTTCTCAAAAATGATCGTGTGTTCTGTGCTTCATTCTAAAGCTTCGGCAGTACATAATTTATAGGAGATATTTTATTTATTCGGAAATGATAAAATTAAGGCGCTTCTGACTTTTGGCGCTCTTCTGTCCTAAAAACGACCAGTGGTGGTTAACTGAACCTTGGAGAAAGTGTCGTCAAGAAGCAAAGTATTTCACTCTGCCGATTTAACAAAGACCACTGCAACAAAGTGGTAAAAAATGCTCAATAGTATTAGAAACATCGCGAATATATCCGGTCAAACCCCTGTAAATAAAATATCCGCTATTGTTGCAACATTAACATGTCTACACGCTGGAACCACGTCATCTCAGTTTCATGGAAGGGGAGTGGTGCTGGTGTATATAAAACATAATTTTTGTAGAACTGCTCTGCTGTAGAATCGGAGAAGCTGTTTTTGTGATTCTGTCTCATCCTGAAAAAACGAACATGACGATAAATATGTATTCAAAATTAAACAAATTCGAAATTGGGAATGGCGAAATAAATCTTTATTAGATTTCGCTGATGAAGAGCCATTTGGCAAACACAAGCGTGCAAATAGAAAGTGTGCAATAATCAGGCATATGCAGCTGACACACTGTCCGAAATAAATTTCGAGACTGTAAGACATCATAAGTAAGATCGAGGTAGTAGACACAATAGTGTGTATTAAGCAGTGCAGCCTCACGCATTCACTGCAGATTGTGCTCTTTTGTATACAGTCGTGCAAACTCTGCAATGCATTGCGAATACTGCACGTTTTAGAAAACCTTTCCTCTGTGTTCTTCCGTCGGCAGCCTGGCCCGTGCACAAAAGAACAGTGTATACATGACACATCTGTGCTACCCGGTGAAATAATTTGCACAGTTCTGAATCTGTTGACGAAAAAGGAAATGACGGCTGCACGCTTTAAAACAGTGGAAGACACTTTGCCGCAACGCTATAATTTCACGGAGCAGAGCAACAAAATCTACGAGAAAAAAAAACGAGAATTTAACACGTTTTTGCGTTTATTTACGTTTTGTAGTGCATGTATACGCAGCGAATAACTTATTTCTATCTGAGTAATTATAGTATGGTGCCGGGTGCAATTTGGGTTGAGAAAAGCCGAACAATTCTCAATAATGATTACCTTAGCCTTGCAGATTTTACGATAATACCTGTACAATTGGAGCACTTTGTTGCTATCAAAGACACAGTGCAACTGTATTACCAATTCAAATTGCGAGAAAGTCTGCCCGAAAAAAATGAGTGTGAAATCCTGGTAACAATGTACAGCAGAACTTACATAAAATTACTTATTGCATATCGCAAGCTTGCTTAGATGCCCACAGTAAAGAAAAAAAAATAGCGACTAAAAGCTATCACGGCGGCAAGGCTGCTTGACATGTAGAGCTTAACTTGAAAAATCATTCTGATAGGCATGCAGTCACAATCATTTACAGTAAGAAATTATTATCTCAGGCGCCTTTTTTAAAATGTTCAAATTTGGGAAATGATTCAGCAATTGCGCCCTGTAATAAATTTAGTCCTTTATTTCTCCGTTTTCTTGAGCTCTTAAAGCAATTTTCACTAGAAGAAAATACTGCTAGTCAAAGTTGCCTTCACGCCCCGCCGTGGTGGTCTAGTGGCTAAGGTACTCGGCTGCTGACCCGCAGGTCGTGGGTTCAAATTCCGGCTGCGGCGGCTGCATTTCGGATGGAGGCGGAAATGTTGTAGGCCGTGTGCTCAGATTTGGGTGCACGTTAAAGAACCCCAGGTGGTCAAAATTTCCGGAGCCCTCCACTAGGGCGTCTCTCATAATCATATGGTGGTTTTGGGATGTTAAACCCCACATATCAATCAAAGTTGCCTCCACGCTATAGCGCAAAAAAAACATCACTTGCAAAGTGACGTCAACAAAACATTAGAAACCTCAGGCTATTCTCAAAGCGTCCTTGCCATCTCATAGGCTCATATTATTTTGTTGAAATCAGCTTTCGCAGATTACAAAAACAGTAGCACAAAAGGAGGTCCCAACTTTTTCCAAAAAAATCCGTGGCACCAACTACTGAAAATGACGAGAGGGAGGACAGCGGGTCCTTTCGAAATAAAAGTACTTCAAGCACATCCATGTGGCTTGTGTGCGCGGTTTCAATAAGCAAAAAAAAAAAACACTTGATTCACAATCCAGCCACCCACCCATCGCTCGTCTTACAAATTCAGCTTGTCACTGAGCCATCATGGTTCGCTCTTGGTCGCAATTTAACTGCTTTATTTTATGTTTGGCCACTTTCTATGCCACCCGAGAAGCGTTATCGCGTCAGTTTTTAATGTTGATGGTCTGTACACCACATGCTCTGAAAGATGGTGAAGCAAAACTGATGTGCCAAATTTCCGAGTATGTTTTACTGCAATTCACTTAAACAACCACCTCAGATTGTCCCAGAAATTTGTGTATGATCATCGCCACCTGTTTCCGGAAGGAGCTGGATGGTGGGAGAAGCTTGCTTCAAGACATGGCAACGGCGGCGAAATTCAGCCGAGTGTCCGTACAGATGCTATCGCAATAAAAAGAAAGAAAAATGCCATGGCTGGCCATGGCAGTCTTGACGTTTGATGACATCACCGAAGTCGACACGTGGGCAAAAACGGATATAATGCAGAAAAGAGTCCTTTTCACCTGAGTGATGATTATCGGATAGTGATGATGACCACGATGATGATGAGGTTTCCTTTGGGTCGGGGTGCTATAATACTTACCTTGCCAGACTAAAAACTCCTAAAAGTGCACGAATTAAAGGTTTCCACAAGCGTATAGTGCTCGTGTAATTTTGTTTATAGTTAGTACTCACAATAACAGGCACCTACTAATTAGGGAGGACAATCATTCTGATCTGGACTATCCACGCATTTATGCATTGCTACCTCACTTATTCAGCGGCTAGGCACAACTGCCTCGTTGTCCGAGTGAAACATGATCAATGCTGGAATTAGGAGAGTCTTCAAGTTGAACTTTGGCACTACCGTACGAAACCACACAAGATGTTCTCAACCTGGGAACCCGCATACCATTTGGTTAAATCATCAATACCGAAGAGTTTTCACATTTCTTCGCGTGATACAGCACAGCAGTAGCTAGAGCCATACCCGAGTTGCTAGGACGCAACCACGCAGTCGTCGGTCGTGATGTTGTGAAGCTGTCAAAAGAAGTAGGGTCTAAGACAGCGAAAGCCGTGCAATATGGATGCAACCTACAACGAAACACAAATATCAAAAAGGCTAAAGCTTTGCTCGTCAGTGCCCGCTTGGACGATGAACAAACCTGCTGCGCAGAAGCCACAGAGTACGCTGAAAAGGAGCGTTATTTTGAGTGGTTCTTGACTGTCATTTTAAAGTAACCAGCTGCGCTGGATCCGCGCTCCTAGCTCTAGCGTTGCAGATCAGATTACCATTGTTTTGGTCTGACGGACGGTGTACGTGAAACATTTTTTTCAAACTCCAAGGCTGCGGTCAAGGCCATTCAAATGGGATGGTGGCTCTCCAAGTGCCACATATTTTCAACAAAGGTAAAAACTTCAAAAATCACTCATTCGTCTTGTTTCCTGCACCCCTTGCAATAATTGAAGGTGCCTGAAATCATTTGAACGAGGAGGAGTACTGGGCTGCAGAAGCTTTGACTGAGCGGGTGGAGTAACGTGCCACCTCGTGGGCGACCCATGCTTCTCTGCAAGTACAAATATATCGTAACGCACAATGAAACAGAACACTTCAATTAAACCGAATGGTTGGGGTAAACTTGTGCCCCAACCACCTATGCCCCAACCAACATACAACAGACAACTTGTGCCCCAACCAACATACAACTTAAGGAAAGCCAATGTGACCGCTCCAGCCAACAGTATTTTCGTTTGTTTGTTGGTTTAATTTTTTCCCTTGAAATTATGGCTCATACCCACTCAGGGGGTTGACCAAGAAAACGTTGTGCACTATTTATGTGAGCAATACAACTATGTTTATAAGTAATGTAAGCAAAGCCGCAGAAAAAGAGAGGAAAGGGGAAATAGTTATAAAAGCCAATTTGAAAGATTTTGAGATTTCAGGTGTTGAGATGACCACACAGCCACGTTTACCTGACCTAACCATTCAGTCTCTTAGAAATCATCCACTTCGTCTTCCTCTTTCTTTCTTTTTTGAGTCTCTCATGTGGCTCGGTTATGGCTCGTTCTAGCACGTGCTACTTGCTGAATTGGCGATTCTAAGTAAGCCGTCCGCTATCGAGAGGGTGTAAGGATCGTAGACCGCGCATAGTTTGAGTGTGGCTCAAACTACGCGGCGAAAAGGCTGCCTCTGCCCATTACTAGTTGCACAGGAACCAAGCTGTCACGCTGCGAAGAAGCACCAACCTGAACCCTGCGGAACTGCACGCAACATACTCCGAACGATTACCAAGCCAGCATTGGCCTTCGTTTGGCGGTTATGGGAAATTTCAGCACGTACCTTGGGGCTGTGCTTGAGATGGTCCCCCTTTCCACTAAAAAAAATGAAGAAGGTCATAGAGGCTCAGGACCATACCCCTACATCTTGGCCGTCCAGAGGGCCCGCGCTACCCCGAATTGCGAAAGCCAGGCCACGTCAAGGTAACTCACCCATTATGGACCAAACAAAGTTGTTTCACTCACTCACTCACTCACTCACTCATTCACTCACTCATTCACTGAACCCGTATCAGCTCGTATAGTTAGTGGGCACGCCTTCGATTCCTGGATCCTGCGCTACTTGCACTCGTCCTGTTGCATTTCAGTACGCCAAACTACGCTTATTTTTGTTCTACAATAGAAGGTACAGTTTATACCCTCTAAACTGTGTACAGATTTTCCTCTTTTATCACTAAGTTATTTAGGCTACAGGATTAATGCCTAAGCGTATAAGCTTACTGAATTATGTTGGGACACACAAAAAGCTGAACATTGTATATATATTCGGACGTCTGAAGCCCGATTAACCTAGGTCATTCTCGTAGAAGAAGCAGGACAAAGACGGTCCAACCGCGACGTCCTATTTGCAGTAGGAAAGTATGCACAAGTTGCTATTATAGACTATGATTGGTTCCTTGTGTCCCAGCGCCACTCCAGCCAGCAGGCACGCTATGCAGGCTAGGACGGCAAGTATTATTATGAATGAGCTGCTGTACGTCTTCTCTGGCAGGCCATCACATCGATTACGATAGTTTCCTTGTTGAGGTAGAGCCTCAGCGCTCCTAGAGCCCATCCTAGTTTTGGCTTCATCTGTCTCTTTCTGATAATTCAGGTCGACATGTGGTAATTGGCTGGTATGCTTGCGATTAGTGCACACGGAGTGGTAGAAGTCATTCTGGCGCACGCTTTGAGCAGAGGCCTTGCTGTCTGATGGACGACAGGGTACTTCTGAGAGTCCTCTGGTGTATACACCTGCAGCTGTCCTTGAGGCCTGTGATGTCAACGGCGCTGCACGGACAGGCTCACCCATGTTGGGTACATGGGCGTTGACGTTAGGCCGACGACTGGTAGAGCATCTACAAGGCGTTAAAGCAGCAGGACGAGCTTGCCGGCTTGCTTCCGCGGATCGAGTCCCCGAATGGCTTCGGTGTTGCCGGAACCTCGAGTCGACGTTTGAGAATGGTCTGAGGCTTTGCATGGGCATACTTCCTCAAGGTGCTTGATGCTTTTCGAATTGTCGATGAGGATGATGGTACCTCGAACATGGCTCATACCCACTCAGGCGGAACGGCCAAGAAATAAATATGCGAGTTTGTGGCGCAATATCAGGATACAGTTTTGGCAGCTAAAAGAAAAAAAATCACCGCCATATTCACAAATTGAATGCTGTTAGAGGAGCTTGCTCGGAGAGGCTCGCGCAACCCACAAATCTTCCGTATACACGTCCTCTAACACAATATACTGGAGTGAGAACGTTCTTTTCTATACATTACATACAAAATACTCATTATTTATATTTGAATGCACTGTATCTGTTTGAACGAACTATATAGAGTATTTACAAACAAGAAATCATTGTTGCCAAAGTACAGAAACAGCGTCTTTTGATGCACTCAGAGACACGTTTCTGTTTGAATATGATATATTTCGTCTGACGTACGCCCAACTCTACTGCCTAAAGGTAGTAAACACGGTGACGTAACCTTTTACTGTGTAATTTCATGAAATCACGCTTGGTTTGGTTCGGTTTGCTTTGCTTTTATTCAAGGCAAAATTGAACAAGATTGCCTTGGGGGACACGACTAAAGGCTAAGTAAAAGCCTGACTTGGTCGTGCGACCCTGGCAGCAAAGCAGAAACATACCGCAAGTACAGTACTCAGAAACTTACAACATCACGTGTTATCTTACACGGGTACCACAGTCAAACAGGAACTGCCAGAAGTGTCAATAAAAAAATATAAATATAAACAGTCCTTATTCGAGTGGTGGCAAATAGAAACAAATGCATGTTTTCTATCAAATAAATTAACAAGAAACATCTTGACTAGAAAAGCGAGTTACTCTACAAGACAAATTAGGGTATAATAAACAACAAGCAAAGGACAATAATGAACAAGGTGCAACGAATACAAAAACATCATTAACTACAAATTTCAAAAATCAAGAAAAAGCATCGCTTTCATCCATTAGGAACTCTTTCGTTAGTTTTTCAAATGATCCAGCTGAAACTCAGTCTTCCAGTAAATGTAATATAGTTGGGTGTTTGTTTAGAATGTTTGGCATTTGTGACACTAATCGTTGGTCACCGTAGGTCATGCATGATCTATATTTGTATAATAGGCTCTTTCTCAGCTCGTATGGTGGTCGTTTCACATAATATGTGTCCAAGAATAGCGATGTATTTAGTTTATACTGGTGTAATATCTCTAGACATAGCTTATGTCTGTATAACAGTTTTAAAGGCAATACTTTGTACATTTTAAAATATGGTCGAGCACTTTTGTAAAGGGGAGTGTTAGGTATAGCATGTATAGCACGCTTTTGTAATATCAACAGAGCGTTAAGGTTTGTGGTGGTCGTTGTTAGCCACACCAAGGAGCAGTATGTTAGTCGTGAATGTACTAGTGCGTAGTAAATTTGCAGCTTGACATTTGACGGGACGTAGTATCTCAGTCTATTTAAAATGCCGATTCTCATGGAAAGATCTTTTTTTTATCGCGTCAATGTGAGGAGACCAAGAAAGTTGTTCTTGGAATAGAACTCCTAGAAATTTTATTGTTATTGTGCGCTGAATCTCGGTGCTCTGGGAGTAAATTGGAGTGCATGGTACGTGAGCTACTCCTTTAGGATTGAAAAACATGTACTTTGTTTTAGCTACATTCAATTGAAGTTTATTTGCATTTAACCATGAATTTAGTTTCTTCATCCAAACGTTAGCTTCTTTATATAGTTCACATACGTTTGAACCTGCGAAAAATACATTTGTGCCATCAGCATACAATATTATTTTTTTGTGTCCATCGATATTTACGATATCATTATTGAACAGCAGGAATAGGATTGGTCCAAGAATCGATCCCTGGGGGACACCATATTTAATGTGTTCAACTTGAGAGTGTGTATTATTTACAACAGTATATTGTTTTCTAGACGAGAGATAACTTTGTATTAATTGAGCTGTGGTACCCCGAATGCCATAATACGGTAGTTTTCGTAGAAGTAGATCTTGTTGTATACAGTCGAATGCCTTTCTAAAATCCAGAAATAATCCTAGTGTAAAGATCTTGTTTTCAATGTTGTCTAGAATGTATTCTTTGATGCTGAGTAGACCGACTCAGCCGACGTGTTTTGCAAAATCTGTACTGGTCTTTTGCTATTATATTGTTTGCGTTTAGAAAGCCCGTAATCCTCTCATATATAACTCGTTCAGCCATTTTCGCGAACACAGAGAGTACAGATATAGGTCTGTAATTGTTAAGGTCACCAAATGACCTACCTTTATAGATGGCAGTTACTTTCGCAAGTTTCATTTGATCGGGAAAAACACCTGAAGATAGCATCAAGTTATAAATGTGCGTTAGTGGTGTAGCGATAATATGACTTATAGCCTTTAAAGGCTTTTGCTTAATGTCATCTGGGCCGCAAGCACAGTTATCCTTTAAACCGCGATTAGCTTTACCACTTCTTGTTGATCAGTAGGAAACAGGAATACACTAGACGGATAATTTGGTGCTGTATATTTCTCGCAACACGTTTCCGTGCTGTCTGTGGTAAACTCACCAACTGTTAAAAAGTGTTTGTTAAAGGTGTCAGCGATTTCTAATTTACTCATGCCCGGTTTTTCAAAATTTATTCGTCTGGATATCTCCTTTTTGATAAGGAGCTGATTTATTGTGTCCCACAGCAGGCGAGCGTCTCCTGAATGAGTGGTAAATTTACTATTGTAGTATTCCGTCTTGGCTATCTTCAAATCTTTGTTCAGTGCATTATGAAATTTTTTGAAATTAAGTAAATCGTTTTCGTCTCTGGAAGATAGAAAAACTTGAAAAAGGTTGTTTTTGACTTTAATTCTGTTGTATAGTTCCATTGTCACCCATGAATTTCTGCATTTTCTGTTTTTTAGGGCTTAAGAGGGAAGCACGCGTCATACAAAGATGTCAAGTGTTTTAAAAATAAGTTGTATGATTTATTAGGATCTCTTTCTTCTATAACCGTGCTCCAGTCAATTCCAGAGATAAGGTTCTCAAAAATTTTAATGTTGCGGCTAGAATAACTCCTAAAGAGCATTTCATCCTTACTTTTGATTACACGATTACCTGGTAGAAAGCAGTATGTTGCGAAATGGTCGCTAATGTCGGTAGTAATTGCGCCTGCTTTGACATCAGTAGTATCGAAACTTGTAATACATAGGTGTAACGTTGTTTCCGATGTGGCGGTTATTCTTGTTGGGGTGCTAATTACATTCATACAACCATATGCTTCGATTAGTTCATTTAGGCGTACGTAGCTGGGGTTATCTAGTGACACATTGATGTTAAAGTCACCTACCAAGACAGTCTGTAAGCGAGAATCTAGAGATCTCTCCAGTGATTTCTCAATGAAATTCAAAAAGCTTTCTATTGAACCAATAGGAGGGCGATAAATCACAGAAAATAACACATTAGAACATTCTAACATTATACACTCATAGCTATCACCTACGACCTTAAACTCGGCAACAATTCTATATGGGAGGTTTGCACGGACATACACACAGACACCACCACCACGCTTTCGTAATTGGTATGCAGAGATGCACTCATAACCATCAATCAAAATACAATCATCATCTGATGACAGTCATGTCTCGGTAAAGCAAATTATATCAAATGGATAATTAGTTTTCGATAACAACATGCTTATCTCATCAAAATTCTTTCTTAAACTTTCGGCATTTAAATGAAAATTTGAGAGCGCAGAGCCGCTTCTTAAGGTTGGAAGATCGCGTAGGAATTCGGATGGTGAGTACGACATCTTGGGACTGGATCACCCGAGAAATACACAACTGTTACCACTCTTCATGATAAACGTATCATGTCCTCGCTTCCCCGAATGACCACTGCTCTTTCGCCATTCGCTCGCCTCACTAGCACCTTACTATTGGCATGCCACACGAATGCAAAACCCATTTTCCTAGCCCATTCTTTGGTCATAGTGAGCAGATTTCGCGCCTGTCGAGTCATGTTCTCACAAATGTATGTGTTACTGTTTTCGCTTTTTAGCTGATACCAAAACGTGACACCAAAACCAACGAGCAAGCCAATCAATTAATGCTTGCCGCATTTTAAGCCGGCTGTGAAGCACACACTGGGAATGTAGCAATAAAAATATGAAAAATATAACGTTATCTTGTGTAATGTGTTTTGTTCTAGATTAAATCGTTTTTAGATGCGGAAGCATCTTATACTCGCGCCTTGTAGTGCGCCGTCCGCGCCGTCCGCGCCGTCCGCACCGCTTCTCGAACATTCGACAGCTGACGCGCGCGCATGCGCCGTCGCGCCGTCGCCCACCATCTCTGCCGCGCGCGCTTCTCCTTCGAGAACATTCGACAGCTGACAGCGCATGCGCCGTCGCGCCGTCGCCATCTGTGCCGCGCGCGCGCTTCTCCTTCGAGAACATTCAACAGCTGACAGTGCATGCGCCGTCGCGCTGTATATATTCTCAAGGTCGGCGCTCGCTCGCTCAGTTGCCGCTCGTCGGTTGGTTTGTACGGCGCGTCGACGTCCAAGGTCGCGGTGAAATGAATTCCAACGAATCCACAAACACAATGATCGACGTCCCTTCGACCAGCGCCGTCCTTTCGCATACGTGTGTACGTGTTCACTCATTTAACACCCCTTCCTACAACCACGTTAACCAATTTAGCCATCGACCCAAGTAAGTCGCAATTTAACACCCCATTTCACAACCACGTTAACCAATTTAGCCATCGACCCAAGTAAGTCGCACTTTAACACCCCGTTAACCAATTATATGCTCCGCATCCTCCTCAGTGTTCCCCCGAGGGAAGCTGCGGGCACTTTTTTTTTTAGCTGAAAGCACAGAGCGTGAAGTGCGTGCAAGAGCACTCACTTTTTCGTTCTTTCTCGCATGGCTGATGCAAAATCTGTGTTTAATAATTCAGTTTTCTTTTCGTCTCTACGCGCTCAAGACATGAAACACGACATTTTGCTTAGTTATGAAGTACATTTTTATTGCAAGGTTCTCGCTTCTGTGGCATAAGTAGAAGTCGCGGCATGGAATAAATAATGCAATAAAGGTGCATTTTAGATAACTGTGGAAATTTGGAACGGTTGCAATTTATAGCTAGAAAATTAAATAAAATTATTTACTTTTTCAATTTTATGATTCAGGCATTAAACGGTTAAGATAAGTCTGTACATTTTATGGTCCCCCCCCCCCCTCTGCCGCCGATTCACTGCTCGTGAATTTAGTTGCATATTGACGATAATCACGCGCTTATTTATGAAAAAATATTGCCTGCTAAATCAATCACATTTGGGCTGTATTTGTCACCTCTTACTGAAATATTGGCTTTGACAAGTCTTCAGTAATGACCTTTGTACTGCTTAAGCCAGCTTGACCGCACTGTGTTTCACAATTTCTACACCTTTTTTACGAAGACGTTTGGAGTCGAAGAATGCAAAGTATTCGCGGGAAACTATTAGATTTACTAAAATCTTACTTCGTAACCACCAGCAACACATTTGGTTGGAGGACTCTAAATCACCATTTCTTTCTATACAAAGAAGCATGCGACAAGGAAGCTTTATAGTACCCTTGTTCTTCAATTTCTTTATAAATGATCTCGCAAATATTAATAAATCAGCGAAATTTGCCATATATGCTGACGACAGCACTATACCATATTCGGGGCCTAATATAGGCCCATCTGCTCAGATTTTGGTGCACGTTAAATAACCCTAGGTGGTCAAAATTTCTGGAGCCCTCCACTACAGCATCTCTCATAATCTTATGGTGGTTTTGGGACGTTAAACCCGACACATCAATCAAATCAATCTTCGCCAAACATCAATCGTGGTTGCAGGGCTGCCTACCCAGTTTTATTAACATTACATATGTACTCCTTCGGTACAGACACCACGTTGGGGTAACGTCAATCGTGGTTAGTTGCCTTGCGTTGATGTTCCTTTACGTAGCAACAGAGCCAGCATCCTCGCGAGCATCAGCGCCTCATATCAGCTTCTGGTGTTGTGAGACGCATGATCCAGTTGGCATTGCTGCGCCAGTGCAAACAACTGGTTTTATAAACATCTGCAACTATTCAACATATATTTATGCAGACAACATTTGTACACATATTTAGCGTCATTTGATGACGTGTCGCTCAATAAAAAAATCGAGACACGGCCACCTTCCCTCCGGATGCTTCAAAAAACGCGATTCCCAAGTACGTGAGATCTGTCTAATTTTTTTTTCTAGCATTCTGTATGTAGACTTACGTAGAACAGATAAAAGTGCAAATATTTTTGATATTTCTCGGATGTGCTGACCTGAAAGGTTCGTCGTCTATGTACTCATAAACATGCAATATTTTTTAGCGCGAGAACGTGTACACAATAAAAATGGCTGAGATATATTGTATTGTTACGTGGTGGTAACTATATCAAAAAAGCGGCAGTCCCTCTTGTAGGAGGGAACTTAGTATTTGGCTAACTTGTGGCCAGAAAAATAAGTCATTCAAATTACAAAAATAGCATGCTTTCATAGTAATAGCAGCAATATTTGTGCTGCCCTTCGATAATCTGGTCATCGGCTGAACACGTTTACGTTAATAAATCCGTGATCGACTCTTCCAGCGTTATCGCCGTAGCTCGCTTAAGCTCACACATGTACTAGAGTGTGCGCGTACTGCACGTATTTTTTTCAATAATTCAAGGTTTGGACGTTTTAAAACCATGATACGAATATGAGAGACACTGAAGTGAAGGGCTCCGTAAATCAGAATTATGTGGTGTTCCTTAACGTGCAATCGAATGTGAATACATGACTGCCTAGCATTTCGCTTCAATTGAAGGCGGCTGCCACCGCTGAATTTGCGCGTTATATATAACTGACAATCCAGAAGCCGACGAAACGTTGCCGCGCGGCTTGTGCCAAGTGGTAATACGTTTTCTATTATTTATACCTAACAACACCAGAGTGAAAAAAAACGTTGCAGGGGATCACCACAATACACGCTATTGTCGCTCAAGGATGTCACTAACGCTAATGTCGCCTATGGATGTGACTACGCGGCAATTGCTAATAGCGAAAAAATTCAGAGGCCTAGATTGTGAAACAATTAAAACTAAATTAGACAAGCGGTTTCTTTCTAAATAATAATAGTGAACAAGTATAGATAGACCGACGATACTCCTAAATTAAGCTAAAATTAGGCCTGAAGTGTTGTCCGCCAACTTGCTTAGGTAAGACAATAAAAAATTTGCGCAAACACCACGGAAGCCAAAATGAAACAGATTAAAAGCAAATTTCAAGCTAAGATCTAACAACAAGAAGTTGGATTTGAGGCAAACATAGAGGCAAAAATCAAGGCATATAACAGAAAGTGGAAGAAATGTTTGCTAATTTCGACGCCAACCTACCAATATAAGGAACGCAGACAAGTGGTGGGGACCCAGTTAAGACCTCCTTGAAGCAGTACGCTAGGACCTCGGTGCCCACCGAGAGATCAGAGAGCCTGTAACGCTGCCATGGATAGACAAAATCGCCACGCGATTCGGCAATACAATCGTAGAGAATATAAACGAAAATGATACATTTGGCAACATCCTAAAAACTCCAGCCCCCGGTCGCTATAATGGTGCAAGAAACGCACGGGCTGACCAAAATGTGGGGATACAAGTAATCTGGCAGTGCCAATTGGGAGACAAAGGTATTAATACGTTGGTTAAGCAAAATCACGCGGTGTTGAAACACGACACGGAAATTAAGGCAATAAGGGATATTCTCCTCAAACTCATACCCATGCAAAAAACAGAGGCCAGTCTCTTTGTGATAAATATTAAGAGCAGTCCTGAATACAGACAGCAAATTTTGCACGCTGTTTCGCAAAACGCTCGCTATAACAGGCAACCAAGCAGTAATGAGTGGAGGTGGTTTGAACGCCACGCATAACACATGACGATACAAGATGGAAACCCAGAAAGGCAGAAACTTGTGGTTGAACGCACAGGAGGAAGGCCTGTTTCTCGTGACTGATCCATCGATTCCTACGAGAACAGGTACTAGCATTTCCGCTACTTCTACGTCTGACTTGACGTTCACCAAAAACATACCAGACACGCAGTGGACCAATACGCAACACGACTTGGGAAGCGATCATTCTATACTTGAAATAACGGCGAGGGCGCGGCCGTGGAAAGCAAAGCGCAGACAACCTCAAACTGTCGACTGCGACAAGTTTAGGAACATCAAATACGAGCCCGACGAAACAATGCAGAGTATTGAGGGATAGATCGAAAAGCTGAAACAAGACGTGGTGGCCGCTACGCAAATGGCGCCACCAGAAGCGCAGGTAAGGAGTGTAGACAATAAGCTTCTCAGCATGTGGGAAGCTTAAAAAGGTTACAACGAATGTGAAAAAAAAACAAGAACACAAACCGACACTTCGTTAAAGGATAGCTATATTGAACAGACATATAGAGCAGTACGCTTAGCAACTGTGCAGACAACAGTGCGAGGTAAAATGCAGTGACATGGACAATCAGATTAAAATGGCGAAAACTTGGAACATCCTTAGACAATTGCCGAACCTAGACGCGAACAAGTTGACAGATGGGCACAATATTAATCGGTTATTACAAACGTATCCAGGTACAGAGCAGAATTTCCTCAATGAAATAAAGAAAACATAGATCTCTCAAGCACTTCTCGTTACACACCATTATTACACAGAGCTGGCAAATGATGATTTAGACAGCGAGATTGGTGAGGCAGAAGTGAGGGCTGCCTTGCAGAAACTCAATACTAAATCAAAACCTGGACTAGGTGGCATAACGAACAAAACTCTGCAGAATTTGGATGATGAATCCATAGCTAAGTTACCTGAATTCATTAACAAATCATTGAAGGCAGGGCAGATTCTGCAACAATCGAAGACTGCAAAAATTGTGTTAATACTCAAGCCAGGCAAGCGACTGCAGATTGTGAAGTTGAGACCCATATATCTCACATCTTCTGTGAGGAAACTAATGAAGCACGTATTTCTGGGGAGGATAACTACCTAGCTCGAGAACCAGGACGTGCTCCCACTCACAATGATAGGGTTCAAAAGGAACCTCTCAACGCAGGACGCAATGCTACAGTTAAAACATCAGAATATAGATGATCTGGGAACATCCACAAAGGACATTTCAGGGTTATACCTAGAATGGCCTGTGTAGAATAAATTTGCCTGTATATTGTAGCGTCCGGTTGCGAAGTTCCAAGTTAATGGGAACTCCGGCTCTATCACCACTTAAAATAAGGGTGTTGTACGTCCAGAAAGGCTCAGATGTAGCTTGGCGAAATGCGGTTTAGGAAGCATGTCTGGCTACCGGTGCGCACGTGCGGGAGCTACCACTACAGCCAACGTATATATATATATATATATATATATATATATATATATATATATACATATATATATATATATATATATATACACTTGATTCAAAATAGAAGTTATGTGGGTCTGGTGCAAATTTAACTATGAAATAAAGGAGCACACTTACGAAAATTTGATAGTTGTTTACTCTACGTTTCGGATGTGGCATGGCCTTCGTCAAAGAAATACGAGTATGCGTCCGCTTTATGGGCAGGCATGAACACGTGAGTACAAAACACGTGCGATCAGCATGCGAGTGTCACAAAATTTCTTTGAAACAGCCATGACTACACTAAAAAACCATTAAAAATATAATACAATAGACAAGATTATGGGCATGTAAATAGACATTTGTACATTCACCATTGACGACGAGGATCACGCATGAAAAAATATATATGTGATAATTTTTAGGAAGTATAGAATGCGTTAGGGATGCTTCTTTAAATATTTCACAAAATTGCCGTCGTCAGGGCATCGTAGAAAGGCGTGACACTTTGCCTATGCATTCGTTAATGCCAGGTAACAAACTATTAAACTTGTGAATTAAGAACAATTCTCCGATTTCGCGATCATGGTGCGATTTAAAGCCTGATTCTAGTAGCGCCACCATAATCTTGGCAAACTAATGACCTGGTAGACGAAAATGCTTGGACAATGGAAGATGTGGCAAACTGTTTACGTGTGATTTGTGGTTGTTAAAACGGATGCGAAAGGATGTCTCGGTTTGACCGATGTATTGCATCTGGCAAACTGAGCATTCAAGTAAGTAAATGATGTTGCTGCTATCCCAGTTTAAGTCCCCTTTAATCCTAAGTGAAAAGTTAGATGCCGCGCTTTTAGCAACAGTCGCAACGGTCATGTGCGCACAAACATTACATCGCGGTTTTTTACAGGGGTGACAACGAACAGAAGCAATGAATCTAGTCTTGGAAGAAATGATCATGTCGCGCAAGTTCCTTGATCTCCGATATACAACCCGTGGTGATTCAGTGAAGATGTCCTTAAGCTGATCGCTCTGCGTCAGTAAGTTGTAATGCTATCTGAGTATATGCGACACGTTAGGAATAAATGCAGAATGCGTTAGAACGAGGTTGGTTCGGGAAGGTGGCGCTAATCGCTTGTCATTACTGATGAGCTCTTTCCGATCGAGACATTTGGCCCGCTGGAGAGTGTCGTCGATTATTTGTGAAGGATATTGTTGTTCCGGTAAGGCTTTACGGAGCTGGTCACAGTTGCGAGTGAATTCCCTGTTGTCCGAACAAATTCTTTTAAAACGGATAGCTTGGATATAGGGGATGCCTGGCGAAGGCCGGGCCACGGCCGAAACGTTGAGTAAACAACCATCAAATTTTTCGTAAGTGTGCTCCTTTATTTCTTATATATATATATATATATATATATATATATATATATATATATATATATATATATATATATATATATATATATATATGGTGGGGTGATATTCAATGGGTCCGGTGGAAAATGCAGTATAAAAAGAGGTTGACAAACGTGCGAAAAAACACTAGTTTTACTAACGTTTCGGCAGGTGGGCCAGCCTTCGTCGGAGTGAATGGTTACACATGGCACGCAGGGCACATATATAAGCCGCTTCTTTGCGTATCACACGGCTAAGTCATTATCAGTAGTATAGGAAACAAGATTATATATCACCTAAGGTACGTGGCTATAGTGTATATACAGCTGAAAACGCGTATCATTATACAATAGTGAATTGGCACGTATTAGATACCCTAGAACTTGTGTGGAATGAAACAGGTCAGCAAAATAACAAACTGCGCACGCAGTAGCTCACTTGGTCATACGTTCTGCGGGATAATCACAGCCTAAAAACATTCACTAAGCCTTTAAAAAAGAAAAAGAAGTTTAGAGAGATAAACAAAATCACAAAGCAGGCAGAGCAAAATGAATGCGAGTAAATGGTGAAGCGACAAAGGCCACCTGCATTATGTAGGTAATAATTGACAATAGGCCAACATCGTGCGAAGAATATACACTTGTCAGTAAAACAAAAAAAAGTGATTTACTAAGGCACTATGCAAGTAAGCGTACCCGGGCTCTCGTTCATGCCGGCAGATAGTGTTTTGAATTTATGAATTAAAAATGATTCTTTTACTTCGCGCTCATGGTGTGATTTGAAACCCGATTCCAGTATTGTAGCTATCATGTTACTGAATGAATGACCTGCCTCGGTGACATGCCTTGAAATCGGTAAGTTAGGAAGGGCATGCACATGAGCTTTATGATTATTGAAACGCTATTTAAAAGCAGTTTCAGTATGACCTATGTATTTACATGACAGATTGAGCATTCTAGCAAATATACGACATTTGCAGTATCACAAGTAAAACTGCCCCTAATTTTGAACTTGAAGTTCGTCGCAGTACTGGCTGCCAGTGTTGTTGTCATCATGTGTGCACACACTTTACAGCGGGGCTTTTTACAAGGACGGCAACCAAGCGCCTGGTCGTTATTGCTCTCTCTGGTTTTAGAGGAAGTTAATAAATCTCGCAAATTTTTGCCTCGTCTGTACACAACACGTAGTGGTTCTGGAAACGCTTTTGCAAGGCGTTCGCTGTGCATAAGTATGTTGTGGTGTTTACGGAAAATTGATGCGACGTTAGGTGCCGATGCGTTATGGGTTAAAACCAGGTTAACCTGTGAATGACTTTTAGGATTTTTCTTGGGGATGCAGAGTGCTGTACGGTCTTGTGCGTCGGCCCGCCTTACTGCGTCATTGACTAACTTGGGCGGATATTTCTGTTTAAGAAGTGCAGTGCGTAGCTGGTTACAGTTATTATCAAAGTCAGATTGCTCAGAGCAAATTCGCTTAAAGTGTAAGGCCTGGCTGTAAGGTATGCTGGATTTGCAGTGCCTTTTGTGGCTGCTTTGAAAGTGTAAATACCTTTGTCTATCAGTTGGCTTGCGGTACAGTTTAGTGCTCAATTTTGCATTATCGAGACAAACGGTTACATCGAGAAAGTTAATGGTCTCTGGTGAATATGTGTGCGAAAAGGATATGGAAGGGTGAGCATTATTAAAGTCCGAAATAAAAGACAAAAGTTCCTCCTCTCCATGTGGCCAAATCATGAAAATGTCGTCAATAAATCTTTTACAATAAAAAGGTTTTAGCGAACGACCCGACAAGAATTTGTTCTCAAGGGATCCCATAAATATATTTGCATAGCTTGGCCCGATCTTAGTACCCATAGACGTACCACTTACTTGAACATAATGCACTCCATTGAATTCAAAGTTGTTGTACTGAAGAATCATTTCAAGCAGTATAGCTATAGTCGAGCTATCAATGGGCTTGTCGAGAGCGGAGTGATCGTAAGCCTCAACCACGGACCTTATACCATCCAAGTGCGGTATGCTTGTGTAGAGAGACGCAACATCGAGAGTTACAAGAAGAGCGTTGTTCGGTATAATAAGGTTGGCAATATCAGAAAGGAAGTCGTTAGTATCTCGCAGAAATGACTGGAACGTAGGGGGTATCTGGTTTATCTGGCTATCTACGTAACGCGACAAGTTTTCTGTCACGGTACCTATGCCGGAAACAATTGGGCGACCAGGATTGTTGTGTTTATAGATTTTCGGCAGCAAATAGAACCTACCAGCTGCCGGACTAAGAGGGATTAGAGAAGCTGCCCTATCATCTAGTTTTTTCTCCTTTATTAGTTTTCTTATTGTGCCGTCTAATATCGCTTTATAATCCTCAGTCGGATCGGCCTCGAGTCGCTTATAAAACGACCTATCATCAAGCTGACTGTTCGCTTCAGCAATATATTTGGTCGTGTCCATGACAACGATGGCACCTCCTTTGTCCGCAGGTTTTATTGTGATGTCGGTGCGTTCGCCAAGGTTTGCTATAGCTTTTTTTTCTAGGGTCGATAGGTTTCGACGAAAAGACTGGGGTTCATTATAAGCTTGAATGATATCTCGCTGCACTGCTTTAATAAATATGTCCAAGTGTTTGTCACGTTGTGACCCCGGTGTCCAACGTTTAGCCGAGGGTAAAGCGGTTGGATCGTCGGCGGGAGTCGGCTGATCGAAAAAATATTCGCGTAGTCTCATATTTCGTGCGAAGTTGTCTAAATGTTTGTATAACTGAAATTCATTATAGTTACCACTTGCTGGACAGAAGCTTAAACCACGGGATAAAAGGCTGAGTTCTTCTTTAGATAAGATAGCAGTTGAAATATTAATAATGTTGTCGGGTGCAGGTTTACTTGTTCTTTCCTTTGCCGAAGATCGAGGCGTTGAGTTTCGAATTTTTACACCATCTCTGAGCATTTTTTTGCGTTTCTGTGCGTTAAGCTTGGAACGTTTCTTTTGCTCATATGCTCTTAGGGACGATGATTCCTCTGGAGAAAGGCTAAACTGATCGAGTAGTTGGCGCTCCCTGTTTATCAGCGATTTCACGGAAGATCGATAATGGTTTAATACAATGTGTACTAGCTCAAGTGAGGCGTTCTTTAAGGTGTCAAACCACTTCCTCGCGTTGCACTTCGATAGCTTTGATGTTGCTGGCTGTAGACAGAGACTTAAACCTCTAGGCGGAATGGAAGCCGCTAAATATGCTTCTAGAGTAGACGCATGTAGCTCGTAACGGACACGTTTCTCGACAGACTTCCTAATTATTTGAAACCGCTTAGAGCAGTTTGAACTCAGGATACTATTCGACAATGAGTGCTGCAGTCAATTATTCGGTTTTCTTTTTAAAACGTCTGAATATTTGCGTTGAAGTGGGTACCTGGAGCCCGTAAGGGAAATTGCCGTCTTTCGTGGGCCTTGTGGAGCCAAGCTGGCTGATGTTCCTGGTGCGGAACTCCTCTGGGCAGAGCAGGAGCCCGGGTACGCTTACTTGCATATTGCCTTAGTAAATCGCTTTTTTGTTTTACTTACAAGTGTATATTCTTCGCACGATGTTGGCCTATTGTCAATTATTACCTACATAATGTAGGTGGCCTTTGTCGCTTCACCATTTACTCGCATTCATTTTGCTCTGCCTGCTTTGTGTTTTTGTTTATCTCTCTAAACTTCTTTTTCTTTTTTAAAGGCTTAGTGAATGTTTTTAGGCTGTGATTATCCCGCAGAACGTATGACCAAGTGAGCTACTGCGTGCGCAGTTTGTTACTTTGCTGGCCTGTTTCATTCCACACAAGTTGTAGGGTATCTAATACGTGCGATTTCACTATTGTATAATGATACGCGTTTTCAGCTGTATATACACTATAGCTACGTACCTTAGGTGATATATAATCTTGTTTCCTATACTACTGATAATGACTTAGCCGTGTGATACGCAAAGAAGCGGCTTATATATGTGCCCTGTGTGCCATGTGTAACCATTCACTCCGACGAAGGCAGGCCCACCTGCCGAAACGTTAGTAAAACTAGTGTTTTTTCGCACGTTTGTCAACCTCTTTTTATACTGCATTTTCCACCGGATCCATTGAATATCACCCCACCATATTTTCCTGCTATGGATATCCGGAAGACAACGTCGAAATGCACCACCTGGAAGTATCCCAAGTCCGGAATAACCACGGCTATCTTGGGTGATTCACAGACAAAGTACCTTTTCCAATACTTCGACCCCCTGCTACAAGGAACACCGGCGTTCATAACGCAGTCGGACGCTTTGGTCAGGGATGTTCCTTCACTGCTTGACCTAGTTCCTTCGTCGACAAGAACTCTGGTTCTACACGTCGGGAGCAACGACTTGGCAAAAAGAAGTGCTCAAGCAACCTTTCGTTGTTATCGCAACCTTCTACACCTAATCCGTGAAGAGCGACCCGAAATAAGCCGTCTGTACGCCACGCTTGTCTTGCCAAGGGCCAAGAATCAACGTCGCAGAAATAATAACCAAGTATTTGTCCATCGCTTCAACCGCGAAGCAAGCCATTTCAACAGCCTATTACGAAGTTTCTGCGAACGCTCTAGGGATGTCTTTTTTGGACCACATGTTTGAATGGCTGCCACCTGGACGAGTACTGGCAGCTGATGGACTGCACGTGAGCTTTGAGGGCGTCGCGATGATGGCAAGTCACATACGCCAGCTTTGCTTCGACTCCCTAAGTGAAGCAACTTCAAATGGTTGGGGCGACGCTGTATCTTCGCCCCAGCACCTTCGGGGGCTTACCCCACAAAGAAGCCACCGGACTACGCCAGAAACCGCCAAGACCCGCAAAAGGCAACCTGGGGCTATCCGGCCGACCAAAAGTACCCAGGGTCATGCAAGTTCTCGCAACGAACCCACCTTGAAGGAGCCACGCAGCAATGCCAAGCTCGCCGAATCAACGCCTACAGCGTCCGCCAACCAGCGGTCATCGGATCATCCTTGTGTGCCCCGGAATGAGAAATGCTACTCCTGCTCTGCCCAGAGGAATTCCGCACCAGGAACATCAGCCAGCTTGGCTCCACAAGGCCCACGAAAGACGGCAATTTCCCTTACGGGCTTCAGGTACCCACTTCGACGCAAATATTCAGACGTTTTAAAAAGAAAACCGAATAATTGACGGCAGCACTCATTGTCGAATAGTATCCTGAGTTCAAAGTGCTCTAAGGAGTTTCAAATAATTAGGAAGTCTGTCGAGAAACGTGTCCGTTACGAGCTACATGTGTCTACTCTAGAAGCATATTTAGCGGCTTCCATTCCGCCTAGAGGTTTAAGTCTCTGTCTACAGCCAGCAACATCAAAGCTATCGAAGTGCAACGCGAGGAAGTGGTTTGACACCTTAAAGAACGCCTCACTTGAACTAGTACACATTGTATTAAACCATTATCGATCTTCCGTGAAATCGCTGATAAACAGGGATCGCCAACTACTCGATCAGTTTAGCCTTTCTCCAGAGGAATCATCGTCCCTAAGAGCATATGAGCAAAAGAAACGTTCCAAGCTTAACGCACAGAAACGCAAAAAAATGCTCAGAGATGGTGTAAAAATTCGAAACTCAACGCCTCCATCTTCGGCCAAGGAAAGAACATGTAAACCTGCACCCGTCAACATTATTAATATTTCAACTGCTATCTTATCTAAAGAAGAACTCAGCCTTTTATCCCGTGGTTTAAGCTTCTGTCCAGCAAGTGGTAACTATAATGAATTTCAGTTATACAAAGATTTAGACAACTTTGCACGAAATATGAGACTACGCGAATATTTTTTCGATCAGCCGAATCCCGCCGACGATCCAACCGCTTTACCCTCGGCTAAACGTTGGACACCGGGGTCACAATGTGACAAACACTTGGCCATATTTATTAAAGCAGTGCAGCGAGATATCATTCAAGCTTATAATGAACCCCAGTCTTTTCGTCGAAACCTATCGACCCTAGAAAGAAAAGCTACAGCAAACCTTGGCGAACGCACCAACATCACAATAAAACCTGCGGACAAAGGAGGTGCCATCGTTGTCATGGACACGACCAAATATATTGCTGAAGCGAACAGTCAGCTTGATGATAGGTCGTTTTATAAGCGACTCGAGGCCGATCCGACTGAGGATTATAAAGCGATATTAGACGGCACAATAAGAAAACTAATAAAGGAGAAAAAACTAAATGATAGGGCAACTTCTCTAATCCCTCTTAGTCCGGCAGCTGGTAGGTTCTATTTGCTGCCAAAAATCCATAAACACAACAATCCTGGTCGCCCAATTGTTTCCGGCATAGGTACCGTGACAGAAAACTTGTCGCGTTACGTAGATAGCCTGATAAACCAGATACCCCCTACATTCCAGTCATTTCTGCGAGATACTAACGACTTCCTTTCTAATATTTCCAACCTTATTATACCCAACAACGCTCTTCTTGTAACTCTCGATGTTGCGTCTCTCTACACAAGCATACCGCACTTGGATGGTATAAGGTCCGTGGTTGAGGCTTACGATCACTCCGCTCTCGACAAGCCCAATGATAGCTCGACTATAGCTATACTGCTTGAAATGATTCTTCAGTACAACAACTTTGAATTCAATGGAGTGCATTATGTTCAAGTAAGTGGTACGTCTATGGGTACTAAGATCGGGCCAAGCTATGCAAATATATTTATGGGATCCCTTGAAAACAAATTGTTGTCGGGTCGTTCGCTAAAACTTTTTTATTATAAAAGATTTATTGACGACAATTTCATGATTTGGCCACATGGAGAGGAGGAACTTTTGTCTTTTATTTCGGACTTTAATAATGCTCACCCTTCCATATCCTTTTCGCACACATATTCACCAGAGACCATTAACTTTCTCGATGTAACCGTTTGTCTCGATAATGCAAAATTGAGCACTGAACTGTACCGCAAGCCAACTGATAGACAGAGGTATTTACACTTTCAAAGCAGCCACAAAAGGTACTGCAAATCCAGCATACCTTACAGCCAGGCCTTACGCTTTAAGCGAATTTGCTCTGAGCAATCTGACTTTGATAATAACTGTAACCAGCTACGCACTGCACTTCTTAAACAGAAATATCCGCCCAAGTTAGTCGATGACGCAGTAAGGCGTGCCGATGCACAAGACCGTACAGCACTCTGCATCCCCAAGAAAAATTCTAAAAGTCATTCACAGGTTAACCTGGTTTTAACCTATAACGCATCGGCACCTAACGTCGCATCAATTTTCCGTAAACACCACAAGATACTTATGCAGAGCGAACGCCTTGCAAAAGCGTTTCCAGAACCACTACGTGTTGTGTACAGACGAGGCAAAAATTTGCGAGATTTATTAACTTCATCTAAAACCAGACAGAGCAATAACGACCAGGCACTTGGTTGCCGTCCTTGTAAAAAGCCCCGCTGTAAAGTGTGTGCACACATGACGACAACAACACTGGCAGCCAGTACTGCGACGAAATTCAAGTTCAAAATTAGGGGCAGTTTTACTTGTGATACTGCAAACGTCGTATATTTGCTAGAATGCTCAATCTGTCATGTACAATACATAGGTCATACTGAAACTGCTTTTCGATACCGCTTCAATAATCATAAAGCTCATGAGCATGCCCCTCCTAACTTACCGATTTCAAGGCATGTCACCGAGGCAGGTCATTCATTCAGTAACATGATAGCTACAATACTGGAATCGGGTTTCAAATCACACCTTGAGCGCGAAGTAAAAGAATCATTTTTAATTCATAAATTCAAAACACTATCTGCCGGCATGAACGAGAGCCCGGGTACGCTTACTTGCATATTGCCTTAGTAAATCGCTTTTTTTGTTTTACTGACAAGTGTATATTCTTCTCACGATGTTGGCCTATTGTCAATTATTACCTACATAATGTAGGTGGCCTTTGTCGCTTCACCATTTACTCGCATTCATTTTGCTCTGCCTGCTTTGTGATTTTGTTTATCTCTCTAAACTTCTTTTTCTTTTTTAAAGGCTTAGTGAATGTTTTTAGGCTGTGATTATCCCGCAGAACGTATGACCAAGTGAGCTACTGCGTGCGCAGTTTGTTATTTTGCTGACCTGTTTCATTCCACACAAGTTGTAGGGTATCTAATACGTGCCAATTCACTATTGTATAATGATACGCGTTTTCAGCTGTATATACACTATAGCCACGTACCTTAGGGGATATATAATCTTATTTCCTATACTACTGATAATGACTTAGCCGTGTGATACGCAAAGAAGCGGCTTATATATGTGCCCTGTGTGCCATGTGTAACCATTCACTCCGACGAAGGCAGGCCCACCTGCCGAAACGTTAGTAAAACTAGTGTTTTTTCGCACGTTTGTCAACCTCTTTTTATACTGTATATATATATATATATATATATATATATATATATATATATATATATATATATATATATATATATATATATATATATAATGAGATATAAGAGACAATAATGCCAAAGAAAGTATAGGGGAAGGTATTAGACCAAATTGTAATGTAAATATGAAGAAAAGTGAGTGAAAGGATAACTTGCCGTGGGCAGGATCCGAACCTGCGATGCTGCCCACAGCAAGTTATCCTTTCACCCACTTTTCTTCATATTTACATCACAATTTGGTCTAATATCTTTCCCTATACCTTCCTTGGCATTATTGTCTATTATATCTCATTATTATTGTGTAAAAACACGGGAAAACGAGCCCTTAGTTATACACTTCTTTCCTTAGATATATAATGTGTGTGTGTGTATTTGTGTTTGTGTGTTATGCTCCTGAAGAGTCAGGATTGCGAGTGAAATGTGAAATTCTGAGTAAAATTAGCCAAACATTGAACGAAACGTCGCCAGAAGTTGCCATTTTTCTTCACATTTTGCCAAGTAAGTCACCACTCTAGATAGGTGTGGCATGAATAGCAATGAAAATTCCTAATTTTGTGTAGCCTCGAGGAGTACGGTAAAAACCATCACGCTTAAGTTAACACTTTTTAAAGCCAGTAGTATCAACTGCATCATTATGGGAGCCCTGAAAAAGGACATGCATGCATTAGCAGCGTCCCTGAATGCTTACGCCTCATAATAAACGCTTGTGATGGCTTCCATTGTAGCGAATAACGGATGAAGCAATCGCTACAACACGAGATCGGGCGTGCGTAGCCTTCCTGCATATTTCGTCAAATCCATTGCCGTGAAATTATTTATCCGACAATCGAATAACTAAATAACAAAACAACGGAAATAAATTCGGAACTATGGCACAACCATCGCAATGCCCGCAGAATGCTTTATTGGTAGTCATGTTACGATATACGTTAACCTCACTGCGATTTTTGAAGGCTGCCCAAAAAAAACTGCCTTGTTGGTCCACACCAAAAGTAAACAAAATTAAACAAATTAAAACAAAACAAAGAAAACAAAATTAAACAAAAGTAAGACAAATTTAAGCTGAGTATACGAAATCAGCTTGGAAGAATTCGACAAGCTATTCACGACAATTACCGTTGAAAGCATTGAAGAAGCTAAAACCCTAATAACACCTAGAAACGTTGCCCAACTCCACCGCTTTGTGGCACGTGAAGCTGTCCACTGACCTAAATTCTGCTGCGATATAGCTGGTAAACGCACCAGTGCGTCAGCTCCTCCCTAGGTGAATTAGGAGATACACACGAGAAACAAGACAAACATACTAAATTTCGCGTTAAGTGCACCTTGTACCGGTGGGTCTGCCACTACGAGAATTTCTTCCACAGAATTTCTTCTGTGCGTTGTTTAACAATAAAAAATAGTGCTCAATGCACATGGTAATGGCTGCTAAGGGGGAACCAGAGACAAAAGCATTCGGCTTTTAGTCAACGCGCACACTGCGATCCCCATTAGCAGCGATTGGCATGTACATTGAGCACTATCGGACAAGAAAGGGTTGCTACATTATACTCGCTGGGTGTAACCTCCTTAGTTTTAGAAAGTTTTAGCGAGCGTTGAGCCACAGGGTCATGAATACAATGAGCTAGTATATACCATGAATAAATTCGAGGTGGTTAAAGGGGGGAAGCAGGTACGAAGCGCAAGCCGTAAGAAATGAAAAGCTGAATTCTCCTGTCTCTCATTTCACATTACCAGCCACTGGCATGTACATTGAGCACTATCTGACAGGAAAAGGTTGCTACGTTATACTCGCTGGGCGTAACCTCCTTGGTTTCAGAAAGGTTAGCGAGCATTGGGCCGCAGTGCCATGAATACAGTGAAGTAGTATATACCATGAACTCAAGGTGGTTGAAGGTGGGAAGTAGACCCGAAGCGCAAGCCGTAAGAAAGTGTGCGTGTGCCACCTCTCGTTTAGTCCTTGGAATGTCCACTGAATGGCGTGCTTCTATATGGGGAATATGTGATAAACAGATGCGAGATGATGGGACTTGGAGTGTTGAATAGATGGACGAATGGACACACAGACAGATGCATGGATGGACGCAGGGGCGGATGCATGAACGAACGCAGGGACGGACGCACGAACAGACACATGGACGGTCACACAGACGGACGCATGGACGGACGAATGCTTCGCCCCACTCTCCATCATTCACTCCGTGGATATGCTGCCATTTTTTTATTGTGCTTGTTTAACATTAAAACAGGCACAGTAGTTCCCGCGAACCATTGGCCGGCTGAGGCAACAAAAAAGAAGGAGGCTGGCGGTTTGACCTAAAGCATGCTAATATTGTTCCACAACTCCACTCATCAAAGCCCGTACACGCCACGCTGCCTGCACGAGCCATAAGAGAAAATAGCGCTGTTGTGGGCATAGGAACCAAGGTTTATCACCGCGCCCTGTAATTCTTTCTGCCTCCCTAATTTGTCAATATATGGAACTGACGTGCCGCTAAAGCATCGAGGCTGCTGCAGCCAGCGAATGTAGCTACCATTGGGCTGTCCTCGCTCTGCAGTAGGTCAGAGTAGATGTTTTATGCAACAGGCACACAGCTACTTCATTTTAGTCACACATTTGTTGCGCTGCAGATACCACAGGTAGAGCATAAACCGGGTGCGACGATTATTCAGAGACACTAAAAGAAAGTTGTTGCTGCAAACCGTTTGGTATCTAGAATATTTGTTGGCACAAGTAAAAGCTTTCTAGGGACAAATCTCTTTGCCCGTTTGCTGTTTAGGTAATAAAATACCGTACAACACAGAGTTCAAAGTGTCACACCAATCTGCGGGCAAGAGTTAATTGTTGAAAGGTCCAGTAGTTCAGTTACTGGAAAACAATTCCCTCTTTCGCGTCGAGCGATTTCCTGTGCTGCGCAAATATGCTGATTTCTGTTGATCAGAGAAGTTAACCTCCCTACAAACTTTTAAATTATGTTATGAAAGACATGGAAATATTTTTTGTCTACAAAAGACTTCCAAATATCTTAGCGCGCTTTTGTTTCGCAAGTGGTTCAATAATCTAGAAACCCATGCGAAGTACCATGATCCTATTTTCTGGCGGACCCTAACAATTAACAAAAATCAAATTAGGCAGCCGGAAAATTCTTGATGACATACATTTGTCTGCATGAAACGTAGAAGTGGAGAAGGATAGACTAATGTTCGACACACTGTGCGCTAGTCTGCTTTGTAGACAGGCTCTGGTGTGCTCGGTGAGACTGAGTTGCGTATGAGGTCATTAAGGCATTTAGTTCACCATGGCTGATTTGCACTTTATTTTCTCGCAAGATATTTATGAGCATCTGTAAACAGCGCTTGTTCCAGGCTTCGAAGCAAGGCCTGCTCTCTGAACCGCCATTTCGCTTTGAGCACTAGGTAAACGAATTTCATATCACTTTACTTATGCTGCCGAAAGGAGGTCTGAAGGAAATTCATTGCTCAACTGTTTAGGCATGACATGATTTTTTTTTTCAAAGCAAGCACAGTCCGTGTTCCAACTTCTTCACTTATCATGGTTTAATATTGCTTTCACGACTTATCCGAAGGTGACATTCAGATCCACATACTATGTTCTTTCAACAAAAGTGGTTGTCACACAAGTCCCATTAATTAGGGAGGCGATCGCCGGGCTAATTCCAAGGGCCGAAGTATTGGCCCCCCGAACCGCACCATGAAAGCGTGGACAATTTAGAAGTGGTCCTTTTTGGTGCGCCAGCGGACGCCGGCTGTGGCCCAAAGAACAAGTTAGAGCCGAGAGTTGATAAACAAACAAATTATATTCTCAATAATGGCAGATCGAAAACAATACACAAAAATGCACACTCCACAATAGTTGCATACAATATGTCACCAATCAAACCAATCAATCAACGTACTACACAATACAATCAGCCACACTTGAAACAACGGACACGGACAACAATACGCACTACAATGCAGTCGCATGCATTGAACAACCAAGACACTTAAAGACTAAAGAGATAGAAAACCTATTCAGTCCAAAGTTCTTGGAACCAAAGTCTAGATGATACTCTTCCGAGAATCACTCACTCAAAGTCCAGCGTTGTTGTCGTTCCGCAGCCCTCGAAGTTTCTCTTCCAGGAAACCTCCCGTCTTCAATTGGCCACTCTTCAAACTTCAACTTCTTCGCCGGAACACGTCGGCTTCACACCCGCAGCTGTTGCCACGCGTCTTCACTCGATAGCGGTAAACACACGCTCTTGCCAGTAGCTCGAGCCTTCACCCACCAGGTGGAAATCCTCTTCATCTCCGGCTTCGTCCCTACGGACCAAAACCTTCGCCGACTACACGGCGGAATCCCTACGCGCTCTGGCGCTCACTTCATCTCCTCCTGATCTCTCATCTCGGCTGCTCGGTTAAATACCTTGCGCGCGACATTCCAGACGCTTCTCGACATTTCGTCGGCACGATACTCAGCGAAGGCTGGGAAGAGGGCGAGACGGTTGGAAAGCCCTCCGCGGCCGATGAGTCAACTCGGTATGACCACGCCCCTTTCGTTCTGGAAAAATCGAGTGCTTGCTCGGCCGCCGTTGTGGGGTGAGGAGGTTCGTCGGTGAAGCCACGCTTCTGCGGGGAGAGCGCGCACCCGGGGAGCCTTGGCTGTTTGTTTTCTCTTTTTTTTTCTTTTGACCTCGCGGCGTTTCTCCCGCCCGTTATCGCAAGAATTTGGCGGCGCGCCCATTTTTAGCGCTCGTTCTGTGACACTGCCCCCCACTTTAAGAATATTATCTCATAATATTCAAAACCACACAAACGAGCGCGAACAGTCACCACAAACACTCACAGACTGTAACATAGTCCGTCGCTCATGACTCGTCACATTCACAATAGATCACTTAATACAATTGTACATTGTAATTCAATTACACAACACGTGAAAACACAACCACAAGCACATGAGTACAGCACTCCACCACACATTCCCAATAATACAAATGTACAAAGTTCTCTCATTACAACAATGGTACAATACTATACATCACATCACAGCACAACACTTCGACACTTGTGACACAGGATAACACAACATTAACACAACATATGGCACTCAGCACTGCCCAACACATTCTGATTCGACCTCAGCACTTATCCTGAGTACTTCGAGACGCTTGCGCCCCTTTTTGCGGTGCTCGCTCGATCTCTTCTTGTGTTTCCACGTTCTTTTTCGGCGAGCCCTTTCCAACGACGATATCTGAGGCGTCGTCTCAGCCATCGTTGTCTCTTCCGACACCGTTAACGCGTCATTATATTCGACGGGTCCTGTCTGTTTATTTACCCGCTTGATCATGCCTCTACATTTTGCCCGGCTGGCCAACTCCGTCTCCTTTACACTGTCGGTCGGTTGAGGTCGTGCCGACGTAAGTCCAGTTGCTCGGCCCGTGAACTCATTCAACACGATCAACTTCTCACTCACTGTCTTTTGCGCCGCGGCTTCCCCTTGGGCTCTAGTGAGATCCGTCACGGGATGCTCCACTGTATCTCGCGGTCGCTGGGTTGGCGAGGGCTCTATCTTCGGGTCTTCTCCCAAACATTCCGGATCATTCGGTCCTCGCGCCCCGTCGATGTTTCCGATGACAAGGTCGTACAAAGGGGTCGTCATGCATAAAGCAGTAACCTTCCCGCTGAAGTACGGGGTTTCAACCTCAATTTCTGCTTCGGGAAGCATCCGGACTGTACGGTCAATTAAGCAAACCGGTTTCGTTTTGCCTGTTAACTCCCTTTCCCGTACCAAATTTCTCCGCACGATAACAGTGGAGCTACCGGTATCTCTTAACACCGTAATCTTTTTGTCCGCAACTTTTCCAGGCAGCGTTGGCATTCCTTTCGTAACACCGGCTGGCTGTTTTGACATTACAGCACCAACAATAGGAATTTTCTCCCCATTTTCAATTCTACGAATCCGTCGGTGACGGCATTATTATCGGATTTCGGTGCTGCTTGCACACATGATACCTGGTGAGTTTGACTCGCTCCGTTTCGACATGCATCTGCTTTGTGCTCAGTCTGACCACACTTAAATTATTTCACTACCGTAGGGCTCGTAAAGATCGTTCGACAGTTTTTAGCGCGATGACCCACTCGGTTACACAGAAAACATCACTGAATGCTCTCTAGTGCACGCTTTTTTTCTTCGGGAGCCAATTTCTTCGAATCATCGGGACACTCCTTCTTTACCTTGGCCAAATTAGTTCCACCTTGCGCTTCCAAGAATTGATCAGCCAATTCAAGCATTCCTTCAAGTGACTCAGCCTTCCTCTCTTTCAAGTACAGCGACAAGCTCGGGTGGCAACTAGTAAGAAATTGTTCTCTAATTAGGAGCTCTCTAAGTTCACCGTACTCCTGCGCTGTCCCTGAAAGTTCAATCCATCTGTCGAAATAATGGCAAAATCGGGCGGCATACTGCGTAGCTGTCATACCGTCAGCTGGCTTTCCTGTCCGAAATCTGTCCCGGAATCCTTCCACAGTGAATCTAAATCGCTTCAACAAAGCAGCTTTCACCTTTGCGTAGTTGGCTGCATCGGTCGGCGTCAGCCTACCGTACACACTGAGCGCTTCACCACTCAAGCAAGTACTCAAAGCAGTTGCCCATTGCTGTTCCGGCCCATTCTGGCTCCTCGCAATCGTCTCAAATCTGTGGAGGTACGCGTCTAGGTCGTCCTTCCTTTCATCAAACGCTACGAGCAGCTTGCTTGGGTTCAAGCGGAAGCCGTGATTTTCCCGTTCGCTGCTTTCAACTCTAGCTTGGACGGGAGTTTCACTTCGCTGTTGCAAACGGAGCCGCTAGAGTTCCATCTCGTGCTGCCGCTGCCGCTCCCTTTCTCTCTTTCTTCTTTCAGCTGTCGCTCCCTCGCTTCTCTTTCTTCTCTCGCCCTTTCGGCTGTCAACTTCTCTCTCTCCAACTCGGCTTCTTTTTCCGCTTTGGCTCTTTCGACCGCCAACCTCTCTCGTTCCAACTCAGCTGCTTTTTCTTCCTTGGCTCTCTCAGCTGCCAACCTTTCTCTCTCCACCGCCTCTTTCTCCTTCTGGCTTACCCATTTCCGTAGTTCGGCGCCGGAAAGACCCATCTTCTCACCAAGCGCAACTAACTTTTCGAGATCCATTGTGTCTCGCAACTCGCAAATAAAACCTTGCCGCGTGCAAAAAGTATCTGCCTAAATCAGTCTATCGGAACACTCCCCTGCACTCGTTAACGAGAACACTGAACAACACACAAAATCGTTCCGATAGCACTATCAACAACTCGAGGCTCTTTCTCACTACTTTGGACACACTGTGCACCAAAAGGTCCTGTCGCAGACGCCAGATTAATTGTCACACAAGTCCCGTTAATTAGGGAGGCGATCGCCGGGCTAATTCCAAGGGCCGAAGTATTGGCCCCCCGAACCGCACCACGAAAGCGTGGACAATTTAGAAGTGGTCCTTTTTGGTGCGCCAGCGGACGCCGGCCTGTGGCCCAAAGAACAAGTTAGAGCCGAGAGTTGCTAAACAAACAAATTATATTCTCAATAATGGCAGATCGAAAACAATACACAAAAATGCACACTCCACAATAGTTGCATACAATATGTCACCAATCAAACCAATCAATCAACGTACTACACAATACAATCAGCCACACTTGAAACAACGGACACGGACAACAATACGCACTACAGTGCAGTCGCATGCATTGAACAACCAAGACACTTAAAGACTAAAGAGATAGAAAACCTATTCAGTCCAAAGTTCTTGGAACCAAAGTCTAGATGATACTCTTCCGAGAATCACTCACTCAAAGTCCAGCGTTGTTGCCGTTCCGCAGCCCTCGAAGTTTCTCTTCCAGGAAACCTCCCGTCTTCAATTGGCCACTCTTCAAACTTCAACTTCTTCGCCGGAACACGTCGGCTTCACACCCGCAGCTGTTGCCACGCGTCTTCGCTCGATAGCGGTAAACACACGCTCTTGCCAGTAGCTCGAGTCTTCACCCCTCAGGTGGAAATCCTCTTCATCTCCGGCTTCGTCCCTACGGACCAAAACCTTCGCCGACTACACGGCGGAATCCCTACGCGCTCTGGCGCTCACTTCATCTCCTCCTGATCTCTCATCTCGGCTGCTCGGTTAAATACCTTGCGCGCGACATTCCAGACGCTTCTCGTCATTTCGTCGGCGCGATACGCAGCGAAGGCTGGGAAGAGGGCGAGACGGTTGGAAAGCCCTCCGCGGCCGATGAGTCAACTCGGTATGACCACGCCCCTTTCGTTCTGGAAAAATCGAGTGCTTGCTCGGCCGCCGTTGTGAGGTGAGGAGGTTCGTCGGTGAAGCCACGCTTCTGCGGGGAGAGCACGCGCCCGGGGAGCCTTGGCTGTTTGTTTTCTCTTTTTTTTCTTTTGACCTCGCGGCGTTTCTCCCGCCCGTTATCGCAAGAATTTGGCGGCGCGCCCATTTTTAGCACTCGTTCTGTGACAGTGGTGTCGTCGCAATGTCGGCGTATATCACTTCATAAATATATTTTCAGCACACTACGAACAATTTTAGATTATCTGTTTTCGAATAAGTGACTTATTAGCACTCTCACCATGTTGATAAAGTAATTACAAATCTCAACGGATGATCCGAAGGACGTGTGCTGCATCCAGCCCGTGGCACCCGCACTGTCAAGGAAGTGAAAGCTACACGCCTGTGCACCTATATTCGCGTTCAAGGATCATTAGCACAAAAACATTGCACCTTTTTTTAAAGACGATTCTTGAGGACCTTCTACACAAAAATTTTGGTCTGTCCGTCTGTCCGTCTGTCCGTCCGTCCGTCTGTCCGTCCGTCTGTCTGTCTGTCCGTCTGTCCGTCTGTACATCTGTCTGTACGTCTGTACATCTGTCTGTACATCTGTACGTCTGTACGTCCGTCTGTCCATCCATCTGTCCGTTCGTCTGTCTGTGTGTCTGGCCACCCTTGACGATATCCTAAACGGCACCAAAGTGACCAAATGATACTCCAAACGGCCGACCCCATCTGCAGCGCCCACCAATATTGCTCAAGGTTCAGCGTTTATACTTGTGCGATTGTCAATTAAAAGCAATTATTGCGCTTTTTTATAGATAGGTAGCTTCTGACCCATATATGGCTGGAAACCTTGTTTGCGCGAGCGGGGGACGGTGATTCTTTACTGACGTTATCACAGAGCCCAGTCCTATACTTTCAATTTCAAAGAGCGTCGAGCTATGCAGGAGCAGTCGCAGAGGCAAGGTAAATACAACTGGTCAAGTGGCCACGCAAGTGTCTTGACGCCATGCCCGAGCGAGAGGTGCCCTCAAAGCCAGCACACGCAAAGCCGTATAGAAACAGAGGGACCATTAGCTGGTAGCGCAAGCAACCAGCCAGCAGAAATTTGTGACAGTTGCATTACATTGCCGCTGCGTTGGTGTCGACGTCGGAAGGGCTCACGCATATGGTTAAATCATCCAGCAATTACTTTCAAATTAAAGTTTTGTACAATATGTGCTATATTCGCCCTCAATATATTGTACATGTTGTGAATTTATCCACATAAATCTATCTAACTCAATATGTCGCCATCGAAATTTTGTGTCAGTGCTCCTTTAAGACGCCGAAGTGGTTGAAGTTTCCGGAACCTCTCCCTCTGGCACGCTTCTATACTGTGGCATTAGCTGGGTAGCATCTGTGAAGAAAGTACAGGCCTGGAAAGCTGACTATTTTCACAGCTCAAAAATGTCAAGCCGAGCACTAGTGCTGGAAATTTCTTTATACGGCAGCTTCGCATGAGTGGTTACATTCTTCAACCGCCCACTTACTTGAAAAACTTCTTATCCTTTGGCTGTTGTGGACTATGTTAAAATTTACTCTGTGCACTCACATGTACTTTAGGACAGCCTTTTTGCAGTCGTGGATGAAAAATTTCACTCTCCCGCAATTCGCGGGATTGAATCCCGGTTGCGGCGGCTGCATTTTTGATGGAGGCAAAAATGCTGTGGGCTCATGTGCTAAGATTTGGGTGCAAGTTAAAGAACTCCAGGTGATCGAAATTTGCGGAGCCCTTCACTACGGTCTCTCATAATCATATGGTGGTTTCGGGACGCTAAACCCCACATACCAAAATTTTACTCTCACTGTGGAACTAAGAATCTTATCGTTTTTGTAAAAAAAAGTATTACCCTGTTTTGAGTATAACAGCATTTAATAAAGCACGAACGTATTTCCCGAAGCTAGCATCATTATAATTACGCCATTTTAAGAATGCATTGTCATCTCGCATGAGACATGGCTATAATGTCCACCTAAACACCTTCCAACACGTACTGAACAAGGCTATTAATAACAAGGGCAGTAGCTCGTATCCGAAGAATGGTCACATACTTCAACAGATTCACTGTATGTCACCTATATCTGGTTTCTTCAAGTACCGTTTATATATCTTTCTTTAAAGCTATTTAACAAACATGCTGCTTATAAAATACTGCAGGCAGCGTTGTATTTACATTTTTTATTTTTATACTTTAAATAACAATGAGAAAAAAGCATCAACGTTTTCATTGTTCACAGTTCAGGATGACCTTAGGCAGTCAATTATTCCCTTAATCTTTCAATGAAATAAAAAAAACACCGAAATATTTCTTCCTCGGAAATTGACTTCACAGTAATTTTTTTCACAATTGTGTGTTTTTTAGTTTGAAACCTCATTTTCTCTTCCATTTACTTTCCATTTTATCACAGCGCACATATCTTCTAATACTTACCTCCCACTGAAAAATGCTTTGTGACGCAAAAAGCAATATTTTTCGTTTAAAATAGTTTATTCGGCAATCGGTTATGATTTCAGCAAGTGTCATCTACTCTGCAAGTGCCACGTCACAAAATCATACAAATAATTATACTCCTAAAATTCACTGTAGGTAATTCAAAGAATACCCTAAAATATGCTCATTCAGATGTCCGAGGCAGAAGCTCCCACATTACGCAGAGTTCGTTGCCCTCAGTGAATCCGTCACGCTCAAGGTCGTCCAGAAGCACAAAAGAAGTATAATACCGGGCTCTATTGCACAATTCAGTTGGCCTCAGAAAGCTTTCCAAATGACGGCGAGTCCTGTTCAGAAATTCTCGACGCCTATCTGAAGACGACTGCATGAAAGTGATTTGGATGTCGTGGCAGTATGGCCACTGAAGAAATTCGTCCACCACACCCTTGTACAACTGTATAAGAAGGTGCACCGCAACTGAGTCCCCATGTTTCCTCAGGTACAACCCAGGAGCGATGCGATAGCCACGCAGGTATACAGGATCTTTCTGTTGAACGGCCCAAGTGTCTGATGTCACTGTTTTTTTCAGTTCATTCAATCCCTTGACACGAAACTCGAAGCATGTGATATTCAGTGTGTTTTGCCCGAGCAGAATGGTCTCTGCCCCATTTGATGACACCTGGCCACCATTCTTTGTTGCGCGCTGCATCGATTCACCAAGAACTCCCTTCAAAAATTTCATTGTTTTTAGCACTCCTTCTAGTCGGTCGTCAGCAGAACTTAGATGTCGCTTTATTTCAATATTGTTCTGCTCCATGTTTTCAGAAGACCGCCTTGTATCGCCTTGCAATATTTTAATGTGTTCGCTTAACGCAGAAACACCTTGTGAAACTTCGATACTTAAGTCATCTATGCGTTCGGAAACTTGGTCGCCTCTGTCTACTTCGGTTGGCAAGTATTGTCTACTTCGACTGACACGGGCGATTCCAGCTTCATTCATAGTACGCGTCGCTGTTTCCGAGGTTTTTATTATTGATTCTTCACTCAAACTATCGCACTGTGTAGTGAGGTCACGTATTAACCGGTCGAGGCTAATTCGAATTTCTTCCACGCGTTCTCGCAATGTTGCCTCCAGGAGGAATAGCATCGCTTTCTGAACGTACCCCTCCGATCGTTTTTGATGTTTGGCCTGGTTGGGCACTTTGTGAGTACTGCAGTCACTTCTCCGGTGTGCGCCCACATCCTTGCACAAGACGGACGCTGAGCATTTAGGACAATGCGTAGAGCGATGGACGCAGCCTTCATAAAAGTGGTCAAGCATTTCTTCAACGCTCAAGATAGCCTTGCAGCCGTTATCCCGGTTCCAGCATTTCACCTGGAGTAGAGACATTTTCCAGCAACACAATAAGTAAAAAAAGGTAAAGAAGATATTTCTCACATGAGAATCACCAAGCCTGCTAAGGGCGATTTCGTAATTTTAAATACGCTTTATTCTTTCTTAATATTCAAAACAAGCATTTTCGAGTAGACTTTGATCTGGCCGCTCTCTTTAAAAAAAGTTGACATAATAATTGACTAAATACTTACTAACCATACACTAGTCAGAAAAAAACATAACACTATCTTCGTAATAAGCGAAGGTAGGAAAATGCAGGGTAAATAAGTGTTCTACCCTGTTAGTGAATAGTGCTGGCTTCATTGGTTAGTCTATCATTTTGTTTGTAAACACAGTAGCAACCTATTGACCGTATTATCTCAAGCGTACTAGAATTAGTGAAATAGAGGTTTATTCCCATAGTGTTTCAGTGCGTGGGCTTTGCCACATGAAGAATATTTTATTACAAAAAGAGAGAAATTAGAAACGTACTCTCCAATTTAATAGCCGCCAAGTACTTCATGTTAATACCGTGCTAGGTGTGCAGCACAGCAACATACTCATAGAGAACGGATTCTATAATAATATGGACACAGTATACTCACACATGATCGTACTCATATGACCTCACATATGATGCTTCTGAAATGATCACATATCAGTTTGTGAGCTTAAGAGAATGTGAACTCATACTTACTGATCTCAAGTGAGAACCCTCCCACAAACGTACACACAGATTTTCAAGACTTCGACATAGCCGATTTCTACTCGAGCTGACGCATGAAGGGTATAAATGTACACATATTCAAGGCACCTAAAGAGATAATAAGCATATTGTATTTTTGTGCTACCACTGAACCACCGACACAGTCTCCCCAATGCTATTTACCGCGTGCTTACAGGAAGTTTTCAGAAGCCTAGAATGGGAACAGTTAGAGATAAGAGTTAATGGAGAATACCTTAGTAACCTGCGCTTCGCCGATGACATTGCATTGCCGAGTAACTCAGGGGACGAATTGCAACTCATGATTACGGAGTTAGAAAAGGAGAGCAGAAAAGTGGGTCTTAAAATTAATCTGCAGAAAACGAATGTAATGTACAACAACCTCGGAAAGGAGCAGCGCTTCGAAATAGGTAATAGTGCACTTGAAGTTGTAAAAGACTATGTCTACTTAGGGCAGGTAATAACCGCAGAGCCGAACCACGAGATTGAAGTAACTAGAAGAATAAGATTGGGGTGGAGCACATTCGGCAAGCACTCTCAAATTATGACAGGTAGATTGCCACTATCCCTCAAGAGGAAGGTATATAACAGCTGTATCTTGCTGGTACTTAGCTACGGAGCAGAAACCTGGAGACTTACAAAGAGGGTTCAGCTTAAATTGAGGAAGACGCAGCGAGCAATGGAAAGAAAAATGGTAGGTGTAACCTTAAGAGACAAGAAGAGAGCAGAGTGGATTAGGGGACAAACGGGGGTTAAGGATATCATAGTTGAAGTAAAGAAGAGGAAATTGACATGGGCCGGGCATGTAGCGCGTAGACAGGATAACCGCTGGTCATTAAGGGTAACTAACTGGATTCCCAGAAAAGGGAAGCGGGTTAGAGGGAGACAGAAGGTTAGGTGGGCAGATGAGATTAAGAAGTTTGCGGGTATAAATTGGCAGCAGCAAGCACAGGACCGGGTTAACTGGCGGAACATAGGAGAGGTCTTTGTCCTGCAGTGGACGTTGTCAGGCTGATGATGATGATGATTTTTGTGCTAATCAGCTACATACTTGGAAAAGTTCCCACACGCCTATCAGACATGCCAACCGGCAAGTGACATTTGCACAGAAACCATCAGAGTGGTATGAAGCGCTTTAAGTTGCAAGGTATAGGTCTATAAATTTTTCTGTGCACATGTACCATATCACGCTGGGCTAATGGTTCGGATGAAATCCACTCACGGGGAACTTATGTGCTTGGAGTTGCGTGAAACATGCATTTCTTTTCAGGGATGTAGTTACAGCCGCGGCTATGCCTGTGTATAGACCCATTCAATGTTTGTAAACACAGGCAAGCCGACGTCGACATTATGGTTAAAATAATAGCGACGTCCGCACGTAACTTCTGCCATAAGCGCTGAGGGCTGCGATGTGCGCCAACAAACAAATCTAAGTTGTGAGACGCGACACACATCCAACCATGACGCAGCTCGTCGGTATACCGTTTTTTTCTTCTCATTGCTTCACTGAGAACACCACATGCGCCATTGAAAACCCAGCAGAAACTGCGGCAGGCAGAGCGCATTTTACCTACCAAGAAAGTGCCACCGCATTTTTGTGACGTAAGTCCTGCAGAATTTGTCAATAGCACGCGAGCACCTGGTTCTGCTGTGCGGCCCGACACCTTCCGGCCGTAATGGGTTGTGACGTCACGTGCACAGGAAGGAGAATGCACGGCCTTACAGACATGCAGGCATGCTCTGCACGCGCAACAACGGTGGAAGGTGTGCTTCTTTAACCGAAGATCCAAGATCCCCCATGACGCTTTCTTCACATCTACTTCATGAGACGAAGCGTGTCTCGACTGATAAAACGCGCCTGCACCAACAATGCACGTTTTGTGGTGGATTTTAGGCATGCGATTATATGAAGATATGATACTGCCAACAGCTGCGTAAAAAAAAAGTTCTAGACGGCCATAAAGAAATACTTTTTTGCAGACAAGTTGGTTCATACTTTCCTGTATTCCTTGTTTTCTTTCAAGTTTGTGCAGCAATCCTATTTTTCAAGGCCATAAAGATTGCGTCATTTACGCAGGTGACCGCGGCTGTACATTCGAATGGGAAGAAACCGAACAAATGAAACATCTTCACGTGTTTGAAAAAAAATATAGAGCTGCCTGAGAACTTTAAAACAGTATTTTTGTGGAGATAGTTCCTGCTCAACGCAATACCCGAGTCCACCTTGGCCACCTATGGAACATTTTTTACGTGTTTTGGATATGTCAAACAGGCAACAGTTAATAAGCAGAACCAAAATCTTGTTGCAATGAACGGTGGCCCGATGCTGCTTTAAATTATCGTAACATGCGTTTCAGCGAGAGTTAAATTATTTTACGACAACGCGTGTGAATTATTTGACAAAGAGTGGGACGACACTCCTCTTCCAGGTATCGACAGCTTGCTGCCAACGCCCGAGCCCAGTATACCAAAAAGCACTGGTCCCCAGACTTTAGTCAAGAGTTCAGTGACGTGAGAAACACCTACCACTGGTATTTATATTTTTGTTTGTACACTCTGCTCATCTGTTCGCGGGAAACTTTAACGAGAAACATGCGCTGTGCGTACAACATTGGAATGAAGGTATTGTTACAGAGCGCACACTGATAACAAAACTTACTGCTCATATGGCGCTAAGAAATACACAATCAGATAATAATGTGGGCGGATGGGGTAGGATGTAGGGAAGGGAGTAAAAATCCCTGAAGAAGTGCTTACGCACCTCTTGGAAAGCATATTTGTTACCTGTAGGCTATAACATGGTGCAATCACACAATCTTTACCTGCCACGCCTGCCCCCTCCCCTGGTTATGGTGGTTCAGTGCTGATGGTTCTTAAGTTTATTAGTGGGAAGACGACTATAGGAAAACAATGATACGGTCTCAGCTTATAGAAACTGCGAGCGATTCTAACCTTTCGGGAGGAAGCTCCTTAGAGTGTGGATCTGTCCATACTTCGTTGGTGTAGGTAGCCAGCGTTGGCACATACCCGCCCTAGAGTGGGTATGTGCCACAGGGAATGTGAGAATGTTCATAACGGTACTTCGAGTGTTCACTAGATGGACGCATGGACGGACGGATGGATGGACGGACAGAAAGACTAGCAGACAGATGGACGGATGGACGCGCGGAGCGGGTATGTGCCAAATGAGATGCCAGATGAGTGATGGTGGCACTTGGAGTGTTCACTAGATGGACTCACGGACGGATGGACAGACAGATGGACGGACTCACGAACGGGTGCACGGACAGACGCATGAATGGACTTATGGACGGTTGCGTGGACGAATGAAGCAAGAACGAACGGACGAACGGATGAACGGATAGATGGACGGGCTGACAGACGCTTCGTCCCACTCATCATTCACTCCGTGGATATACTGCGATTTTTTTTTGTCTCAGCCAAAGCCCACTGCACTGAATTGTAATGCAATACGGTTGTTGCGAAGTGATTTTTACCCCGTGACGTATGATGAAAACATACTCTACCGCAAAAGTACGGTAGAGGTGAGGCCGACGCTGTTGTAGAAGACGCGCCGAGCGCATGCGGGGATGGGAACGCACGCGCGACCAGCTGCGACACAGCGTCGGAATCATGATGTAAAAAATCTTATTTTACGGTCAGAATATTTGTTTTCATTTATTTTACCCTCAATCGCACATAGCTTTAGCTCAATCGCACATAGCTTTAGCTTTAGCTCATAGCTCAAACGCTTATACCTTCAAACAGCTCGGTCATTGTGTGCGCTAATTCTTCAGTCTGTAATGTGCCTCCGTGTTCCTACGCATTATTTTGAAGAGGGCTTGTGTGCCATTCTTTTGGTAACTCGTTGACGTGGGCAGGTGTCGCTGTACTGTGCCTACATGTGACTGCGTCATGCATCACACAATCTACGAAAGTTGAATTAGGACCAGAAGGGGAGCGTGGTCTTAGCGAAAGACTCGATTGGGCCTCAAAGCATCCGCATGCGTCACTGTAGAGACAGCACTTGTGCGAGCACGGCCGTCAATTTCCGCAGAATGTCTCCAACACCTCCGCGAAAACAAAATAATAACATAGGACTGTTGTTATGGAGTCTTATGGTTTTCACCTATCGCGTCAAAGTGCTCCTTCAGAGAATGTCGTCCCACTACACTGATGTCCAAATTTCGAACAGTCAACTACTGTCGCGGGTCACTACAGGCGCCTGTTTAATCATTAAAAACCTGCGTATGGACCATATACCTTGGAGTGCTGGAATAATTGCAAATAACTGAAAACATAACTGACAATCACTCAGGTTTGTTCCTAATGTGCCCTGAGAAGTAGTAATTGAAAATCAACGCCAACTTTCATTTGGCGCGAGCTTTTTTGGCGATAGAAATTTCTGGTACCAAAAATGATGTTGGGGTGTTTAGGACAAACAGTACACGATTCACTGTACTGCGTACAGTATACTATAGGAAAGCTGTAAGCAGCTGTCCTGTTCGGCAGAGCTGAACGAAAAATACATCCCATGAAACTCGCATCACCGAAGTATCGCTTTGTATGAATGTCACTTGCGCAGGTCGCGGGTTCGAATTTCGGCTGTGGCTGTTGCATTTCCTATGAAGGCGGAAATGTTGTAGGCCCGTGTGCTCAGATTTGGATGCACGTTAAAGAACCCCAGGTGGTCGAAATTTCCGGAGCCCTCCACTACGGCGTCTCTCATAATCATATGGTGGTTTTGGGACGTTAAACCCCACACATCAATGATTGTCACTTAATTTTGGGTTCTCTCAAGTCTTTGACATACTATGCACAAACGTGACATACTTTGCACAAACGGCCAAGTGCCCACGGGAGCACTTGGCCAGGAGCCTCTTTGCCACATTTACACTACGTCAGCTGTGACCAGCCTGAGCGCTCGCCCCAGACGCACGACTCCTTTATTTAATGGCCTGTCTGTTTTCGGCGGGATGTAACAATTTTTCACGCTTCACGTTTTAACACGACCTGCTCTTTGGCAGCCGCGGCTTCTTGCTTCTGCCTCGACAGTGGTCATTTGGCATATATGTTATCAGTAGAAATCTCTCTTGCAAAGTAGTATCTACCCAGTGGCATGCCATTTGAGGCACGTCTTGATATCTTCGATTCTGGTTTTGAAGCAGTAGTACGGTGGTCATACTTATTATCAACGCTGTGTGTGATGACTGAGTATTAACAATATGCAGCACGAAATTAGAAAATAGAAATGGCAGTGAATATAACAATAAGATACACTTTGCTCCCGAGCCCTGCGGTCAATGGTAAATGACACACCACTATAGGTGGCGCGGACAAGCAGTTTGATACGCGCCGGTGCAGTTCATACACCTTTATGGTTGACTGTACATAATTGTGTTCACCACTTGTATTTGAGCTTCGTATTGACAAGGGGAAATAAAACCAACATGCATTGAGCTTTTAATGAGTTTAACATTTTCCCTGACGAATTGGTCTTTGTTAACTTCATTTTGCGGAGTACTGTTTCATATGATTACTTTGCCAAAGGCATTGTGATGTTTGGCGAGTCCTTCAGTGAGTCGCTAACCGCGGTTCACTTCAAAAGTATAACTTCACCTTGCTAAGCGATGAGATGAGTGAAAATGAATCGGTACACAATATCTAGCCGGAGATTTTATTAGATATACACAAGAAAACAGCATCAATGACTTCTGAATTAGCGAATCCCTAATTACAATTTCATGAGCAATCATCACCACAAAAAACATGAATTGACCTACTGCAATAATTACTTTGTTCCTATAAATTCAGTGAAGTACCATCGAATTCATTTGACACACTTACAAGGAGCTCTTCATAGGTGGCGTTTGAAAGGGTTAATGCGTCTAATAAGGCGTGGTAGAACCGTTGTAGTACTGCAAGTGTTAAAACATGTAAATCACACAACAAGTGGGGGTTATGAAGACTCAGATATTTCAAAGCGCTCAGACATAGTATCATCACCAGTTGCAAAAGCGTTAGCAAAGCCAACAGCTGCGAAGGTGCACGTCTGCCATACGAATGAGTAGTGCCCTTTCGCTGATTACTAAAAGAAAGAACTATGGCGTAGTTGGAACTTAACTTTACTTGCATGATGCATTCGAGGTTAGTTTGAAACGGGCCATGTTGCGCGCACAATAATTTGTTTCCTAGTGGCACGTTCGAGGCACGTGAGGAGACCTGAAGTCAGGCTAGAAAACAAGGTGATACGCGTGGTGGCCGATTACCGCGTTCTGGTTGATTGATATGTAGAGTTTAACGTCCGAAAACTACCATAAGATTATGAGAAGCGCCGTAGTGGAGAGCTCCGGAAATTTCGACCACCTATGGTTATTTAACGTGCACCCAAATCTGATCACACGGGCCTACAACATTTCCGCCTCCATCGGAAATGCAGCCGCTGCAGCCGGGATTCGATCCCGCGACCCGCGGGTCAGCAGCCGAGAAGCTTAGCCACTAGACCACCGCGGAGGGGGATTACTGCGTTCTACCCTCTGAGGTTAAGCTGAAGCGTCCTCCAAACCTTTAATGTGGAACTCAATGAGCTTGACAGAACGCAGGTGTTTTTAAGCACTTCATTACTTTCATATCACCAACAGTGGAGGCCGCACAACTAGAAGTAAGGCATGAAAATTGGCATGTTCGACACCTACAGTGGCTAAATTTGAACGCCTACATCCCTATACGGCCGCAAAAAGCCTAGTAGAAGGCTGTATTCTCACGCTCGCATCCAACATGTTATCACGTGTGTACTATAAGAAAGACGAAGTCGACAACACTACTAGGCACATGCTTTATTTGGCAATTCCTGTGTGCATGCAGAACAGATCGCCAAATCGAAAATATGTTTCGAAAAAAAAAACGAAAGACGAATTAAAAGCAAGCTTTTCCGTCCCAAAGCGTGTTAACGCGCATGAAAAGGTGGAAGGCGTAGCATAGAAAACACTGTCAGACAAAAGCATAGTGAAGTCAGTATGATGCATCTGTCCTTGTTTGTCTCTAAGGTTTGTTTTTTATGCCTCGTTTGCGCATGCTTGATGGTGTTCTGCTATACAAACCGAATTCGCCATGAAAGTATTTTTATATCACTATTATTAAATTAGAAATTAGTTCATTACCACATGGACAACTTCAGGTCGAGTACGGCATCACTGAGAGTTGGTAATGACATAAGCTAAAACATTGACGTATTCAGCATGAACCGCAGTATCGGCAACTAAGTTAATCTTGGGGTTAGCACGCACAGGACGAAGACGAAAAAAATGAGCACAAAACAAGTGCCGAGCATTCATAAAACAGCACATACTTAGTGTTCTTTTTTTTTCGTCCAGGTCCCGTGTGTTCTCCTTCAATCCGAGATGAACGACTACCAAATCACCTAAATGTCTTATCTCAAGTTTATAGCTGACCCCTTGTCGGTGTATCAGCGTTAACACCCAGACACAGTCGCCGAGCTGACGTTTTACGTCCTCAAGAATTGTAACTATGACTGTCGGTCATCCGTTGCTGCTTGCTGATGCCCGGACGAGGAACTTGTCGATCGTTGTGCCGGGCTCATTCAATGAATATAAAAGACGTCATGCGCACTGTATCTTCTTCCCTCGTGTCGTAAGCAAAAGTCAACGACGCAAGGTTAACCCACCACGCCGTTTATTCGAACCCGATTAAGTATACCGTTCAAACTACACTTACCTATAGAAAAGTAGAGGGCGCAGCTATGGACACTGGCACCGTTCACAGCATATACTGAGTGTTAGCTTTAGACTTCAGTCAATGCTTAAATTGTAGCTAAAGGGGCGTTAAGACCGTGTCACTATGTTTCCATCTGTTCATATTTTCTCAAAAGAATGGTGACAGAACACACCGATTGCCCAACGCAGGACAACTGCGATATTAGAGCATGCGCAACACTTTAAAAGGCCTTCTAAACCACACTGACCTAAAGGCGAGACAGTAGCTTGCTTCTTCCTGGCCTCCGCTACGTTTTCTACATACCGTATCTCCTCCTCGGCACTAATTTATCTTCAAAGCACGCGGATTGTCAGCCCTGAGCCACTCAGGAATTCACGCTTTTTCTCTACATGCTCCTATCTCCACTTGCGCAGGTGTAAACGTAGATAACGTAAAGAAGCAGACAATTGCGCTCCATAGTTCATTGCGCGCAAAGCAGGATGAATGTTCGTTTGCTCAGTTGGTATCTACCCAATGATTTACTTTAGCCCCCAAAATACCACGAAGCAAAGAAACAAACTCTGAGCCACCCGTCTTTCTCGTTGTGTGCTTCTTTGCTCTGTATTCATGGTATTTCTAGGCGAAAAGATGTCGCTAGGGCAGGGCCGGCACGCGACTGTACAGCAAGAAAAATTCTCGACAGATGTCTCTCATAAATGGACCAATTGAAAACTGTTAGAATTCTGACATAACGGAAACAAAATGCTGGCGTCGAAAACTCTGATGCAACGCCAGCAAACGCCAGCAAAAATAACTTGTGCGTTCTTCGTTTTTTTTTGTAGGTTGACTTTAAGTTACCATGCACCCTTAAGAGGGGGGGAACTTGCCTTTGATCCTTTAAAGATTATCGTCTTTTTTGAACTACTTTAATGCAATAACTGTGGTCTGTCTGTTGGTGTCTCTCCAACAATTCAACCACCCAGCGAAAGTTCAAACACGTGCTCAAATGCCACCCATCTTGATGGTAGCGTCTATACTTGTAAGTATTGTTTACCAAATAGAAATATCAAGCGTATTTGATGCGCAGGACCAATTTATGAGTGTTAGGCAGTGTGTCTTTATGTAGAAAATGAATAGATGCGAAATTTTATGGACCACAGTGCTTATTACGCTGCGCTTACAATGTGACGATGTAAACTAAAAAGCGGGCGTTTCCTTTGCTTCGCTAATAAATTGTCGAGCTTTAACAAAATTGACCTGGTTCTGCCATCAACCAGTGGCTGTGCGTCTAAAAAAAAGCAAATTGTTTCTTCACATTGCTGCCAGATGCCGCCATTTCTCGGTCAGCACACCCACAAAGAAGAACATCGTCTTTCACCGTCCTTTGCAGTAGAACGCGGAGATAAGCGGCCAATTTTTAGCAGGAAATTTGCGTTTATACACCGTTACCAAGCCGGTAAAAGCTGCTTTCAGACGTTCGGCCATGCCATTAGTCGGTGGGTGGTAGGAAGCTGTCCGAGAAATATGTGCTGCTGTAATGCAGGATCACAGGTATTGTTCGGCTGTAAAATCTGTAGCTCAGTCGGCGATTTAAAATTCTCAAAATTCATGGCAGAGAAGTATGTAATGAAAGAGATTTTCACTTTCTCTGTCTAAGTAATTTTTGCTAGTTCGTTTGTCTTGCAGTAGCGAGTCAGCTTGGTAGTCCGCGGCAACAAGGGCAAATTTATTTCCTGGCTGCAACGTTATAAATGGCCCCAGTCAAACTGTTATGATAAGCTGGAGCGTTAGTTCCGTTAGTTTTATCAATAGTAGGATTCCGAGTGGTCTTTTAGGTAGTGTATTGTGTCGCCGGTGATCTCTGCACGCCTTGACGTAGCGACGTCAGCAGTAAGACGTGGACCGCAGTACTTTTTTTGTATGCTCTCTATAGCTTGCGTTAGAAGCCAGTCCCCAGCCGTGATGCAGGTACCGCAGATCCTCTCGCACCAATGCTAAAAGCTTTAGTAGGTTGCTGGTTACTGCATAATTAATCTTTCACTTTAGTTTTGTTCAGGAAGGGAAACCATGTTAATCCTCGCCTATGTATACGAGCGTCCTTACCTCGTAGTTGGTTCATTTCTGCTCAGTGAAGTCACCATTGACCAAAGTTCAAAGGAAGCTGTCGCCATTCGGATCACTTTGTAAATGAGGATGATGGGGCAAATGGCACGGATTTGGCATCGAATTCATTTCCTTTGTACTGACATCACGGCAACAATACAGCCTTTCAAGGCGTCCTTTCAAGCGTGCCAACTAGCACAAGTTGTAGTGGTCGATCAATAATTGAAGGGCCTTTGGTGTAGGGAGTGATGAAACTTTGATATTTTAATGATGACAAAGCACAGTTTTTCTCTCTATCTACATGTTCAGAGTGATACGACGTCTTTTGTACGACAGCCTACTAAATGCGAAGCAATTCTTAAAGAACTTCGGCGACTTTGACCAGATCTATCTATCGATCTATCGATTTGTCTTTCTGTCCGTCCGTCTGTCCGGCCGTCCGTCCGTCTGTCCGTCCGTTCGTCCGTCCGTCTGTTTTGCCGCCTAAAATTTTTAGCTCTCCTGGCCGTTTCAACATTGATATCTATACCAGAATTAGTATGGCGCAACATGATTTTACGGTGATCCTGACAGGAGACTTTGAAGAAAGTATATTAATGTTTCTCGAGGTAGTGAGAATGAACGAATGAGTACCCCTATGGTTAGAAATTGTAGAATATCTGCTTTCCATTAAGGAATTTTAGGACGTGATGTGTTTTAGTAGTGCCTGATGGCTGTACTTATATTCTTTGTTATGTTTGCTGCGTACTATATTTATCTTATACCCCATGAATAAAGCTCAATCAGAAATAAAGAAAAAAACATCGCTCTATGAAGAGTATAAGTGACCAGTCATAACACGAATATCATTACATGTTTGCCTTGAACTTAATTATTTACATGTCATGGTTTTGCAGTAGTACTCTTGAGGTGGTTTCGTTCACACGACTTATTGCAAAACTGCTATGGTATGACACGACTCCATGGCAAACATAAGCGAGAGGCCCTAACGTAGAAATGATTACTTGCATGCCATGTAAGTCATGACAACATGTCACGCTCATGCTGCCCCTGTAGTCGTTTCACTGGCTTCACATATACCAAGTATGATAATACGTGAAGTAAATGAATGAAGACAGTATATGACTGGTGCAAACTTAATAATCATGACATGCATGTCATGTAAGAACATGACTGCATGCCACGCTAATGACTCGCTCGGGCCCGTTTCGCTACATTCACATACACCAATATTGGTAAATCATGACGCGAACAGACCTCGAAGGTAAATTACACGTCCAAACATGATAATCATGACATGCGTCTCGTGTAAAACATGACTAAATACCATGCTTATGATACTCTAGCAGCTGTTTTCCTAGATTCACATATACCAAATTACGTGACGGGAAGAGACGACGAAGGTAAATCACACGTCCAAACATGATATCCATGACAGGCGTGTCATGTAAAACATGACTACCTGTGACGCTCATAGTGCACTCGCGACTGTTCTGCCAGCTTCACATATTCCAAATTTGGTATTACGTGCCTTGACTGAACGACGAACACAAATGATAGGCGCGAACAAGATAATCATGACATGGCTGTCAGGTACCGCATAATTTATATGCCTACTGCTGGTGGTGCTAGTATTGCAAACGTTAGTGGTGCCGTCGTTACGCGACCATAAACGTCCTTGTGTCTTATCTAGACCCGTCAGTGCGCATTACCATTGTAGTTGTGCTCACTGTGTACCAAGTTTGTCTGCCTCGTAACGTTGTGCCGATTTGAAATTGACATATAAACTTTCCTCAATCATGCTTTGCATATCATCGATTCCCACTGTTTGTGGGATCGGCCAATTTTTAAATATTCTTATTCCAGTTAGGCTAAAATAAATATTATAGTGTAGGTATGATTTTTGAATGTATTTTGATGGTCAGCAATGTGTAATTGCAAATTTGGCCGAGATAAGTGAATGGGTTGTTCTGTAGACAAAGGCGCGCTGCATATTTTGCCCCTATGTCGTGTCACCCACGTGTTTTAGATGCGGAAGCATCTTATACTCGCGCCTTGTAGTGCGCCGTCCGCGCCGTCCGCGCCGTCCGCACCGCTTCTCGAACATTCGACAGCTGACGCGCGCGCATGCGCCGTCGCGCCATCGCCCACCATCTGTGCCGCGCGCGCTTCTCCTTCGAGAACATTCGACAGCTGACAGCGCATGCGCCGTCGCGCCGTCGCCATCTGTGCCGCGCGCGCGCTTCTCCTTCGAGAACATTCAACAGCTGACAGTGCATGCGCCGTCGCGCTGTATATATACTCAAGGTCGGCGCTCGCTCGCTCAGTTGCCGCTCGTCGGTTGGTTTGTACGGCGCGTCGACGTCCAAGGTCGCGGTGAAATGAATTCCAACGAATCCACAAACACAATGATCGACGTCCCTTCGACCAGCGCCGTCCTTTCGCATACGTGTGTACGTGTTCACTCATTTAACACCCCCTCCTACAACCACGTTAACAAATTTAGCAATCGACCCAAGTAAGTCGCAATTTAACACCCGATTTCACAACCACGTTAACCAATTTAGCCATCGACCCAAGTAAGTCGCACTTTAACACCCCGTTAACCAATTATATGCTCCGCATCCTCCTCAGTGTTACCCCGAGGGAAGCTGCGGGCAATTCTTTTTTTTAAAGACGATTGTCCTTCTTGGTGACCTTCGACCGTAAAAATATTGGTCTGTCTGCCTGTCTGTCTGTCTGTACATCTGTCTCTTTGTTCACCCTTGACGGTGCACTAATCAGCACCAAAGTGGTGAAACGATACTCCACACGGATGACCCAATCCCGAGCGCCCCCCAATATTGCTCATGATTCAGCGTTCGTACTAGTGCGATTGTGAATTAAAAGCAAGTATTGCGCATGTCCGAGGCACCATAACAACACGTCAATATTCTGTATGCGTGTTCTTTACTAGAAAATGCATACATCAGTAATTCTAAGGACCGTAGCTTTTATCACGCTGCGCTGATCAGGCAACACTTGCACGAAAAGGCAAGTTTTTCCAACGCTTTGCTATGACGACATGGTAGTGGCACTTACCCGTCGCCTTGTGTTATACGCCTTATCACTCTCGAGATGGCCGCGCTGGGCGCGCACCTTCGTTTTTCGATATAACTGCCAGATAGCGCTCATGTTTCACGTGTGAAGTGACTTGATGCGCTCGTTCGCCTCCGCTGCATGCTCGAGGCACTCTAACGCAGTGCCTCCAGAATACCATTCACCAATTTTCTTACGCAGAACGTCAAAAAACGTTTTGTTCTCTCTCTCCAGACGCAAGACTATCGTCTTTCGACGATATTTGCAGTGTAACATGCAGATACAGGGCCGTTTTTTTCCACATCTTCCGTTGTGATAAGCCATGCGAATTGGAATACATACACTAACGTATTAAGTGGGATGACCATAACAAACACGCTCAATAAAAAAGCCAGGAAATAAAGGGGGGAGGGAGGGTGTAAAAAGGGTAGAAGTAGGCTCAAAATCACACAGACACAATGAAAATCTTCAGCGAATACATGATTCCAGTCATTCACTCATGAATGAGACGGGTGCTTGGATTCCACGCTTGGCTGACGAAGCATGCTCAAATGAAGTCGTCTCGCTCATTACTTTGCCCCAAGATATAATACATAACGAGCCGTCGCTCATTGGCTTCAAACAAAGGTTACTAAAGCTTCAGTAAGTGCCTTAGTTCCGGCAGCGCCTTCAGTTTTTCCAACGCTTTAGCCAACGAAATATGACTTCAATTGCTCCGATACAGCTAACATGGTGCCCGTAGTGACCAAGCAGCAAGAAATTTTTAAATTCAGGTTCTTGGGTGCTTTGTCACCTCATCGCGAAGAACTGGAATGTAGCGACTGCTGCAATAGCTAAAGAACAACTAATTTTAGGCGTTTCTTTATCGCTCACCTTGTACTCGAGCAGGTCCTTCATTGGAAAGGCTCTCCATTCGACGTCTTTTTTAGTAAACTGATTACAGCCGAGAAAACATTCGTATTCCTCGTTGACCAAGCACTGCTGAAAGCAGGGTTTGCACAACACGTGTCGGCAGGGCAGATGGGCGGTCTCAATGGGCAACAAACCACAGCCGTCGCAGATCTTCTCAGCTGGAATAAGATCAACGAAGTTCAACGGCCTCCAGTCCAGCTCCTTCGAAAAGCCGAACACTGTGTACGACTGCCGTTGAAGATCCATTAGACACAGCGCGTCCGTTGACGAAAAAACGTCGTTCGATTGTTCGACCTGCTCTTGTTCAAAAGCTTTGGCTACCGTCCCCAGGTTCTGTTTTCACTCTGCACAAGCTACTGTAACCAAGGCTGATTTCAATACGACAACGTGGTGCACACTTTACTATCTTTCGCGCATATTGAAATTTATGAAGCTACAATCAGGGCATCAGCATGAGTCGACAACGCACGTGTAACATTGTTCCGGTCACATAAGAAGTTTCTACCAGAACTGAATTGCATAGATGGTGGGCTTTACTTAGCGCTAAAAAACTCTTTCTGAAGAAATTTTGGTGTCGTCAGCTTGGGTTGTGTACAAAAAAAACAAAGAAACTTGGAGCACTCTTGCACCTCACCTTCAATCGTAGAACGGAATAGAGTGGCAGGGTTGCGCTCACATGACTTTGTCACTTGCAATCCTCGTTTAGCTTCTCAGTGGACTGCTTAGCCACCTCGCAAAAAAAAAGAAACTCTTTGCCTTTTAAACTGTCGTAGGATGCCTAGTGCGAGTTGAGTAGCCCACAATGCCACAGTTGTTCTTTTGGTAAATTACCGAGATAGGCTTGCCCCATCTCGCCAGGAGACATTACGTACACTTACTCGTCCCCCCCCCCTTTTCTTGCTGCTGTTTTTGAATAAGTTGATTAGGTATATCTTAGCGCTTCGTGAAAAGAGGGCCATTCAGCGAGCGACTCAGGAAATTGAAATGCTGTAATACTTGGTGTGATAGTTTGTTTTAACTAAGCTGGTGGGGTATAGTACGTTCCTCTCAGCTGCTCCTGATTTAATGTAGCGCTGAATGGAATGAAAAAAACTTTATTTCAGTCCTGCAGGACGCGCTTAGCGCGTAGCGGGCGTCTCCCACGTAGGGACCGACAGGGAGTACCTGGCGGCCGCTTCGTGGGCCTGCTGGACGGCCCATTGCTGGTCGGCGAGAAGTGAGCTCCTGAGGGACCTCTCCCACTTGCTTGAAGTAGAGCCGGGAGGAGTTGTTCCACACTCCCAGAGCATGACAGGCTCTTCTAATTATAAGGTAACAGAACATAAGAGGCGGTAAACCAGAGGGTGGCCATCTAATTTCTTGTTACGTAGAGCGCAGTAAGTGCACACTAACACTCAATAAATGCGCAATCTTGATCATGTCCAAGAATGAATAATTGCGTCGATAACTTCAAGCCTGGTACATTGTAAATGCTTGAAGACATGTGTGAATCATCCTTCCATCAACAGGCTTAAAGAAAAAATAAGTCTTTAGAAACTTATCTTTTTTTACACACGCGACGAGCGGGTGTGCCTGAATAAGGAGTTGCTTTACCACATCTACTGATGCTCAGAAAAGTGTTAATGGGTATCTTCTTTTTCACAGCAGTGTGCTTTGCCAATTCATAGTGAAGGTTGACGTCGTGTTCTCTACCCTTTGGTTTGTGTTTGAATGGCTTGCCTGCACTAATGATTCAGAAATGAACACTTCCTAATTTAGTGAACGCTCTTAAAACGTTAACTGTTCCCCATCTCAATGCTAAGCTTCACGAAAATTCGCAAGCATTTCCCACTACTTAAACCCACTTGATCACTTTCAACTAGCTTAACTGGTGAACTGGTTTTGTTTCAACCTATGTAAGCATTGAATTTTGAACCTTGAATAGAAACCGCAACAACGGAGATAGTTCTTTTAAAGACGGTGGTGTTCGTTCAGAAACTTTAACGCAGAGCTTTTGCTCTTTCTGTCTGTTGGTCTGCCTGTCGCACGATTCGCCCACACAGAGAAAGTTGATGCTCAATGGGTGGGATGAAACATTGGTGATCACAAAGCAAATAACAACAGTATCGGAGACGCAACGTAAAGGCATAAGTATTAGGTATTGAGTTTCTTCTATTGAAATTGCAGAGAAATGTAACAGAAAAAATGGCAGCATATCTACGAGTGAATATTGGAGAGTGGGGCGAAGCATCCGTCCGTCCATTCGTTCTTGCTTCCGTACGTCCATGTGTCCGTCTATGTGACCGTCCGTGCATCCATCCGCCCATCCGTGCGTGCGTCTCTTTATGCATCCGCACGTCCATCCGTGCGTCTGTCCCTGCGTTCGTTCATGCATCCGCCCCTGCGTCCATCCGTCCATGCAGCCATCCGTGCTTCCGTACATGCATTTGTCTGTGTGTCGATTTGTTCATCTAGTCAACACTCGAAGTACCACCATCTCGCATCTTTTCATCATATATTCCGCATATGGAAGCACCACTACCCAGCGGACATTCCAAGAACTAAACGAGAGCTGGCACACGCACACTTTCTTACGGCTTGCGCTTCGTGTCTACATCCCACCTTTAACAACCTCGAGTTCATGGTATATACTAGTTCACTGTTTTCATGGCACTGCGGCCCGACGCTCGCTCAATCTTTCTAAAACCAAGGAGGTTACGCCCAGGTAGTATAACGTAGCAACCCTTTCTTGTCAGACAGTGCTCAATGTACATGCCAATGGCTGCTAATGGGGAATGAGAGACAGGAGAATTCGGATTTTAGTTAACGCGCACGCTCTGATTTTTTTATTGTTCAACAACGCACAGGAAAAGTTTCCCACCGGCACAACCTTGTAGGTCAAAGCGTGAGACATGTGACGTACTACGACGAGGGACGAATGGGTGCCGCTTTAAAAAGCTTCGCCCCTAAAACATATGTTTTTTACGGTCCGCTGAATATACGATGCTATGACCGAAAAAGCGATTTTTCTCTACACTTTGCTAAGACGGCATGATTCTGCCAATTACCAGTGGCTCTGCGTTCTGCGGAAACAATCGGTTCCCTTTATTACTGCAAGATGGCGTTCATATCTACCGTAGCGTTTCTTTATTCCACTTTCCTTTGATTGGGTTTTCGCCCAAAAGACGGGGTCACGAATGCGCAGCGCAAACTGCGCATCATACATCGGGTAGTTCGCGATCATTGTAGATCGTTCTGCTGAGATTCCCCGCAAGACGTGAAAACTCGTGATTATTCTAGAGCTTGCGCGAAGACCTAGGATAAGACTGGAATTCTAGACGACACGTGTGTAAGTGCCGCTGCGCATTACCACTTGTAAATTGATTGATTTTTATGTAGGGTTTAACGTCCCAAAACCACCATTTGATTACAAAAAACGCCGTAGTGGAGGGCTACGGAAAGTTTGACCACCTTGGGTTCTTTAATATAAACTGAAATCTTAGCACACGGGCCATTTCTTCCGTACCGTGCCGTCTGCTCACCGTCTTCACGGCGTGTGCTCGCTGAAGTATCCTTGCCCGTTCAATGTATGTAACACGCGTGGTTTATTAACTTTAAACTAAATAAAACTGCCAAACAAGTCATTACACTTGAACTTCAGGAAGTTTGGTGCCTTAGCAATATGATTTGTGGCTCTACGGAAGATCGGTAGAGGCTCATGCCAGCAGATAACTTCATTTTGTGGCTTCCCAACGCTGTTCGTGGCTCTAGCATAACTCCTTCTCTGTCAACATGTTCATTCCCATCCCTCACTTTAATGCTTATTTGCTATCTTCTTTTCAGGAGCGAAGCTCCTTAAAGCAGCATCAGTTGATCCCTCGTCGTAGTACGTCACATGTCTCACGCTTTGACGTGCAAGGTTGTGCCGTTGGGAAATTTTCCTGTGCCTTGTTGAACAATAAAAAAATCAGAGCGTGCGCGTTATCTAAAATCCAAAATTTCCTGTCTCTCATTCCCCATTAGCAGCCATTGACATGTACATTGAGCACTATCTGACAAGAAAGGGTTGCTACGTTAAACTCGTTGCGCGTAATATCCTAGGTCTTGAAGAGGTTTAGCGAACGTTGGGCCGCAGTGCCATGAATACAGTAAACTAGTATATACCATGAACTCGAGGTGATTAAAGGTGGGAAGTAGGCACCAAGCGCAAGCCGCAAGAAAGTTTGCATGTGCCTTTTCTTGTTTAGTCTTTGGTATGTCCGCTGGATGGCGGCACTTATATATGCGAAGACTGTCGTACGACGACATTTGCAGTGAAACATGCAGATGCGCAACCATTTTTTTAATATAATTGAAGCTTCTTCTTGATCCTAATCAAACTTGCTGACTATGTATATTTGCATGCTGATTTTCAGTATGCTGTTATTTTTCTAGCATAGTATGTAATTTTTAAAAATCTTAACTTTTCATGGGCAAGGCCATGTAAAACTGGGATTTAACTCGTGAATGTTCAGCATGCCATAACTTTTGTTGAACTGGGTGTAGAACATCTGATTTACTTTGTAACTTTCACGGTTGAGTTTGCTGTGGTGGTGCTATGTTGCAGATCCAGAGATGGTGAATTCGATTTCGGTCGCCGCGGCCGCATTTTGATAGAGGTAATGAGCTAGACGTGCTTTCCACTCGTTCTTCCAAGCACATGCCAGATGCTTACGAGTACGGGCTCAATTAGGCACCGCTATAAATATACAGACGTCAATCGATTGACTTCATCGCCGTATGAAGTTGCAACTCACTTAAGCTGCGCCGCTGCGGCCGTAATCCACTTATTTGGCTCGCGGCTGCTTCCAATGCCTCTCGCATCACGAATAGTTTTGAAACGTAATCGATGTGTAATGCGCGCTGGAGAACGGATGACCAGCAAGTAGGCACAAGTGCAGACTATCAACTGCAGGCTAAATTTTCACACGCTACACTCCACCATCAAAGCCTTGTCACATATCCCGCAACATTGATAAGCAGCTAAGTTTCGCTCGTCAGTTCGGCTGAACCCAAGCTCTTGACGCATCTGAGCTAACACGTGTTATAAGTCAGTGGATGGCCTCCCTGATGATGTAGTGTGCAACATAATGACTCGGTGTTTATAAGTGACAATTTACGACTGTGTTAGGTCTAAATCAATCTCTTGAAATCGTGTTCAACAGTTCTTGATGACACTTTGACCTGTCCAAGTATGTATAACACATGGTAAATATCTTATTGATGCAAGGCTACGCCTTTGTTATCTTTCTCATTTGGCCGTCGTATAATACTTGGTTTTTTTAGGTTTTTTTGTTGCTTTTATGTTTTAGGTAAAAGGTATTGTTAGGTCTCCCTCACATATTAATCCTGCGTGGAGAATAAACGTACGACTGAAGCAAGTAAAAGAGAATTTGGTGTTTAACACGCAACAAAAAGAAAACATTTCTGCACGTGAAGCACAAGACAAGAGCAGACTGGTTAGCTTTAAGAACTTTTTACCATGCGCACTCCGATCGCCACCCTGCTCTCGATTTTCAACAGCGGTGTTGTCTGAGCTGAGCATTGGTCGGTACCCGAAGGTCGCAGGTTCGATCCTTGCCGTGGTGGTCACATTTTTGGGTATGTCAAATGTCAGAGGCCCGTATGGTGTGCAATATCAGTACACGTTGAAACACCAGAAGGTCGAAATTTCCGGAGCCCTCCACTATGGCGTCCCTCATATTCGTTTGGAAAGATTTTATGCAGCGCGAGGTGAGGCACGGGCGGGGGAGGGGACATGTGTGCACCCCACAGCGCTACTTGTCTATTTTCGGGACAAGGCCACTTTTAAACGTAATTACCAGGCAGACAGATCAACCCGTGGGATCACTCAGATCACACAGTTTAAAAGCGGTCTCCTTTTGAGATAAACATGTTGTTAGCGAAGCGCTGAGTGGTGTCCATGTGTGCCTTCTCGTGTCCGTGCTGTGCTTCGCGCTACATCAAATATTTTCACATACACCACCAACAAGCCCACGTAGCTACTCTCGTCGACTACATTCCTCATAACCGTATCGCGATTTCGGGACGCAAAGCCCTCACAGATATTATGTTAAAGCCAAGCATTGGTCCGTGAGGGGTCTATAGAAATGATGATAATTTTTAGAGGATTGGCACCACCCACTCAGAGGGATCGGCGAAAGCTCGGAGGGATCACACAGTCTGAATTTTAAAGTTCTGGAAGAGCTTGCACTTACTATTTTGGAGCGTTAATTACACTCTTATACATAACACTTTAGGCAGGACTTGATTAATCACGAAACCTCGCATTTTTATTGTAGTTTCTTGGATATAGCGAGCTTTTAACCAGGACATGCTTTATGGCGTTATTATATAATAAATAATAATAATATTGTAAATTAATATAATAAATTATATAATAAATGTTATTATATAATAAATGCAAATCTTAACTTACATTGTGTTACTTAACTTCCAAATGATCAAAGTTCATTTTACCAGGACAACGAATTGTGAAAATATTCGTGATTCATGCAAGCAATAAATACATTGCACGAACGCGCGAGTGCACTCTTCGTCCTCTTCTTCACATAAGCTGTGGTGGCACGAATATATGGCTTATGCGCGCTGCTAGGAACTAAATGAACTGACCACACACACACACACGAAAAGACAAACACAGGGTGATTTGGGTGCTAACAACTGCTTATTTTTGTGCCACAAGCATCCTTTTCAGATGACATCCTCTCGTATTGGTGAAAATTTAAGGGCTCACTTTCGTTGCGGCACTCGTTATTAATGAGAAATAACAGACAGGGAAAGTACAGGGGATGTTGTTTGTAGCGATTGTATTGTAAATGCGAAGAAAAAAAAGTGGAAAGAACGATAACTTGCCGAGGGCAGGTACTGAACCGGCGACCATCAAATAATATTCCCGATGCCGAGAACATTGGACGCACTTTTTTTTTATTTTGCATGTGCCAGTACTAAGAGCTTAGGGTTCTTTTGGGGCAAGTTAATTGATTCATGAATTGATGGATTGATTGATTAATAAAAATTATCATACCTCTTTGGTTGCTTAAAGGGAGATTCACTAAGTTGGTGATTTTATTACAACATGCTAGACGACATTCAGTGGCTGAAAATAATTGAGTAAAAGTTACATTACATCGTCCCGACAAAAGTTCCCAGAACCCTGTCCCCTGTATTCCTAAGGCAGCGTTGCCTAAGAGTTTTTGACGGACCCTATACTTCGTAAAGAAGTGCTTTGTAGTTACCCTCTGCGCGCCAGCTATTTTTAAGCGCAAGAGTCGGTAGCTAAGCGAAGGTGTACTGACTCAAGTAAATCATCTGAAAAGGATGATGCTGAACAGGCTGTACCGCAGGGGTGCCTGCGCAAGTAGGCGTTTGGTGTTTAGCGACACCACGAACCCGAGCTAACGGGGGAGTTTCAACTCCCTCCCACGCCTAGCCGTGCGTGGCTTAGCCGTGTCCGAGGAAAAGGCGATCCTGGGGGTTGAGCCGACGCTGGGTGATTGGAACGTTAAGGCCCCCCGGCAGAGGCAACACACCCCTTTGGCCCCAGCTTCACGTAGACGGCACCCCTGAGCTGACCCACCCAGGGGAATCGGCAGTCGCCTTTTCCTATCTCTCTCTCCTTACATCTTCGTCTTTATCTCTTACTATTTATCTGTCCTGTCTTCTACTCTCTTCCGTTTACTTCCAAACTTCCTGGCGGCTAGGGTTAACCCTGTGCAAATAGCCTACCTTGGTCTAGGCGCATTGGGTTATAGTGGCGTTGAACGGCTGGCGTCTGCAGGTTTCAGCATTTGTAAACTTGTAGCGTCCCCTCGTTGGGCTCAGGGTGGGTGGCCGCCAACGCTGCTGAACAACAATAAGGAAGACATGCATGGAGCATTCCCACTACTGTCTGATCGTACCGGCTTAAAGCCGGTACGCACCGATGATCTCACCAGAGAAGGATTGGCCACCCTGGTGCAGTATCTGGCCACCCCCTCCCGTAGGCATTCGTCAATTAACTCACGGTCCTCAGTCCCCACCAGCTGCGGAGCAACTGACCACGGCGGCGGTCAGATCTACAAAGCAGCAGAGGTTGCTAGGAATCTCTGGATACGGACAGGCCACCATTGGAACTTGAACTTAGCAACGTTTAACGTTAGAACGTTATCTAGTGAGGGAAGTCTAGCTGTATTATTCGAGGAGCTAGAAGGCAATAAATGGGATATAATAGGGATGAGTGAGGTTAGGAGGACAGATGAGGCCTATACTGTGCTACAGAATGGGCACGTCATTTGCTATCGGGGATTGGCAGACAGAACAGAACTGGGAGTAGGGTTCCTAATTCACAGAAACATAGCTGGCAACATAGAGGATTAGTATAGCATTAAGGAAAGGGTGGTAGGCATTGTAATTAAACTGAATAAAAGATACAAAATGAAGGTAGTACAGGCTTACGCGCCTACATCCAGCCATGATGACGCTTCAGTTGAAAGCTTCTATGAAGACGTGGAATCGGCAATCAGTAAGGTGAAAACACAGTATACTATAGTAATGGGCGACTTCAATGCAAAGGTAGGGAAGAAGCAGGCTGGAGACCAGGCAGTAGGAGATTATGGCATCGGCACTAAAAACGCCAGAGGAGAGCTACTAGTAGAATTCGCAGAACGCAATAATCTGCGTATTTTGAATACCTTCTACCAAAAACGAGAAAACCGCAAGTGGACATGGAGGAGCCCTAATGGCGTAAATAAGAACGAAATACACTTTATAATGACTGCACACCCAGGAGTCGTGCAGGATGTGGAAGTGGTTGGCAAGGTAAGATGCAGTGACCATAGAGTGGTACGGGCTCGAATGCGCCTAGACTTGAAGAAGGAACGACAGAAACTGATACGCAAGAAGCCAATCAATGAGCTAGCACTGAGAGGGAAAGTACAGGAATTCAGAGTGTCACTGCAGAACAGGTGCTCTGCTCTTACCGAGGAAACCAACCTTAGCGTAGATACAATGAATGATAATCTGACGAGTATCATCACGGAGTGTGCAGTGGAAGTTGGAGGCAGGGTAGCTAGACAGGACAGCGGCAAGCTTTCCCAGGAAACGAAGAACCTAATTAAGAAGCGTCAAATCATGAAAGTGTCAAACACAACAGACAAAATAGAACTGGCAGAGCTTTCGAAGTTGATTAATAGACATAAAGTATGCGATGTAAGAAGGTATAACATGGAGAGAATTGAGCACGCTCTGAAAAACGGAGGAAGCGTCAAAGCAGTGAAGAGGAAACTTGGGATAGGCAAAAGGCGGATGTATGCACTAAGGGACAAAGAAGGCAAAATAACTAACAATATGAATAGGATAGTTAAAATAGCGGAGGAGTTTTACAGAGATCTGTACAGTAGCCGAGACAACCACGACCTTAATACTATAAGAACTAGCAGTAACCCAAACGACACCCCACCGGTAATGATAGAAGAAGTCAGAAAAGCTTTGGAGAGCATGCACAAAGGCAAAGCTGCTGGTGAGGATCGCGTAACATCAGATCTGCTGAAAAATTGAGGACAGATTGTGTTAGAAAAACTAGCCACTCTATTTACGAGGTGTCTCCTGACGGGAAAAGTACCAGAGTCTTGGAAGAACGCTAACATCATCTTAATACATAAGAAAAGAGATGACAAGGACTTGAAGAATTACAGGCCGATCAGCTTGCTCTCTGTAGTATACAAGCTATTTACAAAGGTAATTGCTAGCACAGTAAAGAAAACATTAGAATTCAATCAACCAAAGGAACAAGCAGGATTTAGAACAGGCTACTCAACAATTGACCACATTCATACTATCAATCAGGTAATAGAGAAATGCTCAGAGTATAACCAACCACTATACATAGCCTTCATAGATTACGAGAAGGCGTTTGATTCAGTAGAAATATCATCCGTCATGCAGACACTGCGGAATCAGGGCGTAGATGAAATATATATAAACATTCTGAAAGAAATCTACAGGGGATCAACTGCTACCATAGTGCTTCATAAAGGAAGCAACAGAATACCGATAAAGAAGGGTGTAAGGCAGGGGGACACAATCTCCCCACTGCTATTCACTGCGTGCTTACAGGACGTTTTCAGAAGCCTAGAATGGGAACAGTTAGGGTTAAGAGTTAATGGAGAGTACCTCAGTAACCTGCGCTTCGCCGATGACGTTGCATTGCTGAGTAACTCAGGGGACGAATTGCAACTCATTATTACGGAGTTAGACAAGGAGAGAAGAAAGGTGGGTCTTAAAATTAATCTGCAGAAAACGAAAGTAATGTACAACAACCTCGGAAAGGAGCAGCGCTTTGCGATAGGTAATAGTGCACTTGAAGTTGTAAAAGACTATGTCTACTTAGGGCAGGTAATAACCACAGAGCCTAACCACAAGATTGAAGTAACTAGAAGAATAAGAATGGGGTGGAGCACATTCGGCAGGGACTCTCAAATTATGACAAGTAGATTGCCACTGTCCCTCAAGAGGAAGGTATATAACAGCTGTATCTTGCCGGTACTTAGCTACGGAGCAGAAACCTGGAGACTCACAAAGAGGGTTCAACTTAAATTGAGGACGACGCAGCGAGCAATGGAAAGAAAAAGGGTAGGTGTAACCTTAAGAGACAAGAAGAGAGCAGAGTGGATTAGGGAACAAACGGTAGTTAAGGATATCATAGCTGCAATAAAGAAGAGGAAATGGACATGGGCCGGGCATGTAGCACGTAGACAGGATAACCACTGGTCATTAAGGGTCACCAACTGGATTCCCAGAGAAGGGAAGCGGGGTAGGGGGAGACAGAAGGTTAGGTGGGCAGATGAGATTAAGAAGTTTGCGGGTATAAATTGGCAACAGCAAGCACAGGACCGGGTTAACTGGCTGAACATGGGAGAGGCCTTTGTCCTGCAGTGGACGTAGACAGGCTGATGATGATGATGATGATGATGATGATGATATATGCGAAATAAATGATGAAAAGATGCGAGATGCTGGTACTTGGAGTGTTCATTATATGAAAGAATGGACACACAGACAGATGCATGACGGATGCTCAGATGGCTGCATGGACGGAAGAACGCATGGAGAGACGCAGGGGAGGATGCATGGACGAACGCAGGGATGGGCGCACGGCTAGACGTGCGGGCGCACGAAGAGACGCACGCGCGGACGGGTGAATGGACACACGGTTGGTCACACAGATGAATGCATGGACGGACGAATTCAAGAACGAATGGACGGACGGATGCTTTGCCCCAATCTCCATCATTCACCCCGTTGATATGCTGCCATTTTTTTTCACCGAAGGAGCCTCTTACGCGCGCGGAACGCTTAGTTTGTGAGCCCTATATAAGGAGGTGCAGCGCTCTTGGTCGGGCGACACAGCCCAACCTCTGGCCTCGGCGTCTTGGGCTTATCAAATACGGCTACGCAAGCAGCAATAACTACAAAGCGTACCTGATGATTTATCCTCAGGGCATAAGATGAAACAAACCGATGGCTCCTTTCACCATTTATTTGTTGCTGTCGGTGCTGTGGGCGTTTAGAAGGAGCATGTTCTGATCGAAGCGGTCGGTCGCTTGCCCTGGCAGTTGTCATCTTAATTTCTAATCATAACTGCCACCGGTAAGTGGCACAAATGAATAAATGCGTAGGAAATAAGTGCAATGAAGATAAACATATTGTGTATCGATGTGGCGTAACGAACATCACGCAAACACCAATATTAGATAATCCTACCAATTTTAAGACACACACACACACACACACACACACACACACATATATATATATATATATATATATATATATATATATATATATATATATATATATATATATATATATGGGACTATGTTTCACTGTGCAAGCGTGTGACTTTTTTACACCCCGTAGCTTTGGTAGTGCTGAACCAAATTGGCGAAACAGAGTATAGTCTTTGGTCACTAGCCGCGTCTTGCGGCTTCGGCGCGCTCGAAGATACGGCGAGCTCGAAGAAACGACGCAACAACTTTTTGTTAGCGTCGTTTCACCAACAGTTTGTCCGGTTACGTGATTGATTGATTGATATGTCCGGTTTGACGCTCCAAAACAAACATATAAATATGAGAAACGCCGTAGTGGAGGGTTCCGGATATTGCGACCACCTGGGGTTCTTCAACTTGCACCCAAATCTGAGCACATGGGCCTACAATATTTCCGCCTCTATCGGATATGCAGCCGCCGCAGCCGGGATTCGAGCTCATGACCTGCGGGTCAGCAGCCGAGTACATTGGCCACTAGACCACCGCAGCGGGGTAGCTGCTACTTCAAGGAGGCTCGTCCATGTTCATGACTCTTTCAGAAGCCCCCTCGATTGCGCGAGAAGGTGAACTTGTACGCGTGCAGTTATAGCAGTTCGCTCCGCGTTCGGTGCAGCAACACTCTGCTGCGGGGCCTGATGGGGCTGTTCGTTTAACGGGTCACGCCAGCATGGTGGCACTTCTTCGCTGCAACTATTATCAGCGACAACTTTTCTTGGCAGCGAAAGTCAACCTATGGAGGCGGAGCTTCTGGACATGTATCACTACGCGAAGTAGTCCGTTTTGGCGCGCGTCTCGTAACACCGTGAAAAGGGACGGGGGCGTACCGTCAGCGTTTTATGTAGACGCCGACGCGGGATATCGTTTGAGATGCACGTAAAAAGCGGAGACTCCAGACGATAAAACATCAGTACATCATTTAATTGATGCACTGTGACTTCGCGTTTTGGAACGCGTGAAGGAGGAGAAGACGGTGGATGATCGAGGCAGCTTGGTTCCTGCCCAGGACTGGAACGCATCGACAGCCACCCGAGTTGCAACCTGGGCGAGCTACCTTCTTTGCGTGTTAAACCCCACAAATCAATCTTCTTTGCGCTCCCGTCGTCTAGCCCATCGAAGCAGCCTGGGTCCTGCCCTAGGACTGAAACGCATCGAGAGCCGCCCTAATTGCCACCTCGGCGAGTTTTCACACTGACATGATGACTGCCATTAGCTCCGCCTCAAAAACAGGAGTGAAATCGGGTAACCTCACAGCAAATGACTAGCCAAGTGATAAGGAGACTATTACTACGCCTGCCCTTTCCTCATTGACGAAAACATCTGTGGCTAATATGTTACATGTCTGTGTATGCTGTTGGAAATCCGATAGCCTGTTCTCTAAGAATCTGCGGGATTGAAATTTAGATTGTGGAGGAAAGGTCTCATCAAATTCTATATTACAAATATGATTTAAGATATCAGATTCAATTACGTCACTATTGTTGACATTTATACTCGTCAGTTTCCTTTGTACATAGATTATCTACGCTGTATGAAAACAAGGCCAGTGAGCGAAAAAGAACGAGTCTGGGTCGCTGATGAAAACGTAATCAGCTCTTCTCACTGGTAAGCTGTATAATTTTAGAAATGTCTGCAATGCTAACAAGTGGAATCGACAGAGCAATGTAGGAAGACGCGCTTCCTGATAAATAACAATTATTGCTGTAAACCTAGGGAGCCCCAGACACAAGCGCAGACTTGCCGCTCTAAGAGAACCCACTGCTTAGTTTTGTACGCAGGTCCTCCTGAAGACAAGACACTTACGAATTTTAATATTGGGCGCATATACATTTTGTATATCATTAACATGGTGTCTCTACGTACGCCAAATTTGCGATTACTCATTCTTCGCAATAAGCCTAAAACCCGTTGAGCCTTAGCCACATTGTACTCTATATGTGGACTCAAGTCAAGTTTTTCATTGTACAAAACACCCAAATATGTAAGGGAGTCTTCTTGATGAATGGGTTCCTGATTATATACAATGCCAACTGAAATGGAATCGGCTATGCTAAACGCCAAGAAAGCGCTCTTTCTTACATTTAAAGCCACAGAAAATGACTGCAGCCATTTTTCTAGCATGTTAAAGTATATTTGTAATTTTTGCTGTAGAGTATATATATGTTTGTCAGCAGAAAAAAAGGCTATATCATCAGCATATACATAGACATAGATATCCTAGCAGTTCGGTATAGAACTCATCAGCATATTAAATAGAAGACGTGAAAGAACTGCTGCTCGGGAACTCCACGATTTTGTTTGTATCTAGATGACGAGCATCGATCCTTGACACAATAAAATTCCCGTGAGGTCAAAAACTCTTCTAACCACGCCATCATGTACTGTGGGAAGTTTAAAGTCATCAGTGTATTAAGCGAAACGAATGTTCAACGCTATCATAGGATTTTGCAATGTCAAAAGTCACTAGTGCCGCGTATTGTCTTCTTTTTTAGCAAGCTGTATTCTGCTCTATAAGTGTGCATGGGTGCTCAAGATTGAAGTATCGTATCTGAAGCCAGTTTATTAAGGTTTTAGTATTGAATTGCCTTCTATCCAACTAGTGATCCTGCCACGCAGAATCCTCTCTACGAGTTTGACCATGTTAGAAGTTAAGGATACAGGTCTCATATTTTCTATGTCGAATCCTGATGCCTGTTTCTTAAGTATTGAAATAACCTTCGCTCTTTTCCAATCAGAAGGAATCCATGCATGCTTTAGAGAATAATTTACAACATTACACAGAGACATGTTTTAAATAATATTGTTACGGGGAAGACTTATTCACCGAGAGCTGGTCTTGCTAACGGCTTAGAGAGGGCACAGTCATGCAGGCTAACAGGAGAAGCTCGAGAGTTCAACCCACAACAACAACGTTGTCGTCTTCTTCATTTGGTTGCCAATTCAGCTGTGTCGGGGCGACAGTTCCATACACGTATCATTGGTATAATATAATAAAGGGTGCTTACCAGCGTAAACGGCAGGGCAGGAGGGGAAACGTGAAGAGACGAGATTATGTGTTATACCAACACGCCCAATCCCACTGTCTCTTGAGTTTCATTTCTAATACAACGGGCCCTTTCCTGACTTCTTCTCTCCAGCCTCATGTTGTCGTTCAGCGCTCTGTCTCGTCTCTTTTCCTGTCCCCTCCTGCCCTGCCGTTTGCGCTGGTAAGCACCCTTTATTAGGTTATACCAACACGCCCAATCCCACTGTCTCTTTAGGTATTCGCTAAGAAAAGGGCCAGCATAACGCGACTGAAGGTGGTCAATGATGGTGGGCAATAATAGATCTCGGCGCTGTTCGTCGGCCACGTTCAGAAAGTCAGTGATGGCTAAAACGCGGGCATCGGATTCCAAATCAATGGAGCTAGGTGGATCAATGGGGTGCCGGGATAAGCAGTCAGCATCACTGTGCAGCTTTCCAGATTTGTAGACAACCGAGAACGTGTACTCCTGTAATCTTAGTGCCCAACGGTCGAGTCTTCCTGTAGGGTCCCTAAGCGTCGACAGCCAGCAAAGCGCATGATGGTCCGTGATGACTGCGAGCGGACGTTCATAATAATACGGACGGAATTTCGCAACAGCCCAAACGAGGGCTAAGCATTGCCGCTCAGTGATGGAATAATTTTGTTCCGCTTGCGACAAAAGGCGGCTAGCGTAGACTATCACACGGTTGGTGCCATTTTGTATCTGAGTGAGTAGAGCACCAATGCCATGGCCGCTCGCATCGGTGCGAAGCTCTGTGCGAGCCGCTGGATCACAATGAGCCAACACAGGTGGTGATGTGAGGGCGGTAATTAGCGACCCGATGGAATGTTCTTGGTCCCTTCCCTAAGAAAATGCCACATTCTTTTTGAGGAGATCCGTGAGGGGCCTAGCAATTTTTGCGAAGTTGAAGACAAAGCGGCGGAAGTAGGAGCAGAGCCCAATAAAACTGCGAACTTGTTGTGTGGAACGCAGAACCGGGAATTCTCGGACTGCATGGACTTTGTCAGGGTCGGGTTGAACACCAGTGGCGTCAACAAGGTAGCCGAGTAGTTTAATCTGCCGGCGTCCAATTGAGCATTTCGACGAATTCAGTTGGAGACCAGCGCAACAAAAAACGTCAAAAATTGCCGAGACGAGACAGGTGGCTTTCGAAGGAGGGCGAGAAAATGATTACATCATCCAGATAGCTAAGGCAGGTCGACCACTTGAAACCGCGAAGAAGGGAGTCTATCACACACTCAAAAGTAGCCGGGGCATTGCACAACCCAAAAGGCATGACCTTGAATCGGTAAAGGCCACTAAAGGCCGTCGGGTGTGATGAATGCTGTCTTCTCGCGGTCGCGGTCATCGACCGAAATTTTCCAGTATCCGCATCAAAGATCGAGGGACGAGAAGTAGTTGGCGCCGTGGAGGCAGTCGAGTGCATCATCGATTCGGGGTGAAGGATAAACGTCCTTCTTGGGGATCCGATTTCGGTGGTGATAGTCGATGCAAAAGCGCGTGGTGTTGTCCTTATTTTTAACTAAGACCACAGGGGATGCCCAAGGACTTGATGAAGGCTCAATGACATCTTTACTCAGCATTTTCTCGACCTCCGTCTGTATAACTTGGCGCTCAGCATGTGACACGCGATAAGGGCGTTTGTGAAGTGGACTCGCGTCGCCGGTGTCGATGCGGTGGGTTACGGCACATGTGCGGCCCAGGCGATGGTCGTCAATGACAAAGATATTAGGTAAGAAAATAGAACACCCTTGAGCACTGCAACTTGGGAAAGTAAGAGGTCGCTGGATATCATTTTGTCGAGGAACGCCTTATATTGTGATGTGATGACAGGTTTCGCCATGGTCTTAGTGTCAGGGGTAAAAGAACAAATCGAACATTCATCAAGGGTGGAAAGATCGGCTAAAATGATGCCTTGGGGAAGACCTTGGGTCGACGTAGAGAAGTTCAGAACTGGAAGTAGCACCGTGTTGTTAGCAACAACCACTATAGTATGTGGTAGTGCGATGTGGTGCGTAAGGGACAAATCAATGAGGGGAGCCACCAGATAGTCTCCATTAGGAACGGACGGGAAGGGCGACAGCGGAATGTGCATAGCAGCCTGGGGTGGCAGCCGTAGAGACTCCACAGATCGTAGCCGAGTGCGACTTGGAGGAGTGAAATCGGTGCACAAAGGCAATTCGAGTTGTAAGATACCGGTAGAACAATCGATGAGGGCGGAGTGGGCGGTTAAGAAGTCAATTCCGAGGATGACGTGTGTGGGCAAGCATGGAGGACTGCGAAGAGAATGGAAGTGATGTGGCGAGCAACAGGAACGCGGGCAGTGCACATACCAAGCACCGATGTTCGACTTCCGTCGGCAACTCGAACAGTACAGAACATAGCCGGTGTGCGAAGCTTTTTCAGGCGAAATCAAAGTGTAGAACTCATAACAGATACTTGGGCACCAGTTTCAATTAGAGCAGTAACGGCGTGGCCATCAACGAACACTCGAAGTAAATTGCTTCTTGACTTTGTAGCCGGTTGAGGGGTTTTGTTCCAAGTCGTCAACGCAGCGCCAACTCCAGGAGCTGCACTCGTCAGTTTCCCGGGCAATGGCCAGAATAAGCCGGTGACGGAGAGCATCAGCGTGGAGGGGGGCGTGACGGCCGACCCTGAGATGACAGCGAGTGGCTAGACCAGTTTCTTTGGGCGACGACGTCAGCGTTGGACGCTTCGGAGCGTGGAGATGAACGGCGAGCTGAAGGGTCCTGAATATGGTCATCCGAAAAACCGGGTTGCGAATAGTGTCCACGGCCCTGACGGCGGTCGAAATTAGGGAAGCTTGGCCGGAAATACCACCTGTTGCGGTAATGGCGGGATATGTGCTCAACTCGAGAGCAAGAAAAGCAGATGGGTCGATCATCGAGTGTGCGCCACTCAGATGGATTTTGGTAGCGTGGTGGAAACCGAGGAGTCGCAGCAGCCGCAGAGACCAGTGGAGCAGAGTGGTGGTCAGCGTTGTGGACGGAGTGATCATGGGCTGCGGCATAAGTCTGGCGGGCTGGGGAACCTGGACGCCCGGGTTAGCAAACTCCTGACGTACGACGGCTTGAATAAGCGAGACTGTTGCCCAGTTGTCTTGCGCAAGGGGCTGATAGCAAGCGGGTGCCATGGCTTCCAGCTCCTCGCGAACAATCCTTGCTATATTGGCAGGAGGCGCAAGTGAATGGGGTGGTGCAGAATCTTCGCAAGACGAAGTCGCAGCAGTGTTTGGTAGTCTCGTGATGTGGTGGGTTATTCACCTGCTTTTAGCTTGTTCAAATCATCGGCATGCAGATATGATGGAGTCGACAGTGGTGCAGTTCTTGCAGATTAGTATGTTGAAAGCATCATCAGCAATGCCTTTCAACATGTTGCAGATCTTGTCCGCCTCGAACATGTTTTTGCCAGTCTTCCGATACAGTGCCAGTACGTCTTGAATGTACGTGGCGTACGACTCCGTCGATGATTGAACACGCGACGCGAGTTGCTGCCTGGCTGCAATCTGACGAGCAACTGACCGACCGAACAAATCGCGAAGCTTTTGCTTGCATGTGTCCCAGCTGGTTAGTTCTTCTTGATGCGTCTCACACCAGGCGCGTGCCATACCCTGTAGGTAGAACAGAATATTTGCCAGCATTAGCGTTTCGTCCCACCTGTAGTGCTTGCTGACGCGCTCGAATAATGGGAGCCATTCTTCGACGTCCGTACTGTCTGTCCCGGAAAACGTGCCAGGGTCGAAAAGATGGGGGGCATCACAGGTGATGGAGCCGGCCCGGATGGCGAGGCCTGAGTTCCGGTTTCAGGCATCGCGACTGGACAAAGCTGGCGTCCACTGCGGAGTTCCAGAGCCAGCTTGTGCGAAGACCCCGCACCTCGCACCTAAAGATGTTACGGGTGTAGTGGGGAATTCGCAAGGCAATGACTAGTGGGACCATCGCTGAGTGCGAATCGTGAGCGAACGCCCGAGCTGTAGACGCTGTACTGCCCGAGCATTTGTTTCCGTACTGGCTGTCTGCCTATTACCTGGCGTCGCTATTAAACCCCCTTGCAAAGTGGTGGAGGTGCTGGGCACGCAAACCTGGAACTTCGAAGCCGGAAGCTGCCCATTGCATCAGCAATGCCTGATCAGACGACCGAGCAAGGCACCACCCAGCAAAGCACGGCCCAATCTCAACTGGTCATCGCGCCTACCACCCTGTGCCAACGAGATGCGCCCTTCTTCAGCGGCACCGAGGACCAAGATGTGGAGGACTGGTTGCAGCTGTTTGAAAAGGTGAGCGCCGCTAACAAGTGGGACGACCCCTCGAAATTGGAGTATGTCCCATTTTATCTCAAAGACTTCGCCAGCCTGTGGTTCACAAGCCGCCGTACTGAATTTATCACTTGGGCCGGTTTCAAGACCACCCTCGCAGCTGTGTTCCATCGCCCCGCAGTGTGCAAGCTGCGTGCTGAGCAGAGGCTACGCGGACGTGCACAAAGGCAGGGCGAAAACTTCACTAGCTATATTGAAGATGTAATCGATTTATGCCGGCGCTTTAACCCCGAGATGACCGAACATGACCAGATCAGGCATATCTTGAAAGGCATAGACGATGATGCCTATTAAATGTTGCACACAAAGGGCCCAAGTACCGTATCCGAACTTGTGACCTTCTGCCAGAGCTTGGAAGAGATTCGGAAACAACGTGCAGCAGTTCGGAGGTCGGCGACAGCAGACGACTCTCTCGCTGCCCTGGCCGTTGGTGATGACAGCTCCCTGCTGGAGCAGATAAAAGAATATGTACGCGAAGAGGTCGCACGACATCTTTCGTGTCTCTCGTATCTGCTGACCACCGAAGCACCAACGAACCGCCTAACGCCTACAATCAGACAGGCTATTCAGGAGCAGGTCTCCGAGGCGTTTCCATTACCTACGCCTGCCTCTCCGCCAACGCCTGTTTCTGTGCCACTGACTTATGCGGCCGTCACGGCAATGCCTCTATCTCGTCTGCCAATGTATACGCCACAACCTGTGCGACCGTCCACCGTGCCGTTTCCAGCTACACAGCAGCACGCTGGAAATCCTTGGTGCACTGCTGACAACCGGCCCATGTGTTACTTTTGCGGAATTCCAGGTCATTTTGCACGTCTATGTCGTCGGCGCTTCACAGCTAACGCACCAAGATATCCTGACTATTCGTTTTGGCCTCCATACCACGCGCCTAACGTACCACCTGAAGTTCACGAACGCGATGCGCAAACTGCTTCCGGCGCTCGAACATTCGCTTCTAGACGTTCTACTTCCCGCTCGCCTTCACCTTTAACAAGTCGTCGTTCTGTATTGCATATGCGTCGACGACACACCTCCATTCAGACGGAAAACTAACTGCCGCAGCTCCGGAGGCACGAGCTGCGTCATCGTCTAATCGTTTAAGTCCTCGCCTGTCTCCCGCCAATCTTATTGATGTAATCGTGGAAGGTGTACGAACACTCGCACTCATCGATACCGGTGCAGCGATATCTGTGATTAGTCAAAGACTCTGCCGCGCTCTTCGTAAATTGACGATGCTTTCTCCCGTGGTTTCTCTTAGTACTGCGAGCGCCGAAAAAATTGAGCCCATCGCGGCATGTACAGCAAAAGTGGTTATTCTAGACGTGTTGTACACCATTGAATTTCACGCGTTGGTTTCATGTTCCCACGATGTCATCCTAGGATGAGATTTCTTAGCACGTCATCGCGCCGTTGTGGACTGCGCTCGGGTAGAAGTGGAGCTGTTACCGTTTCGCGATGCACCTTCTGTTGATGCGGCCGTATCTAGTGTTGCTAACCTTGTCATCGCGACTGACATAGACCTTCCTCCTTTCAGCGCCCAGTTTGTCCCTGCCTGCCGTGCTTCACTTTCTGACGCTACCGTCCTATTCACGCCATCTGACATCTTCGGTAGCCGCCACCACACATCGCTGCCATTCGCCGTTCTTGAGCTTTGTCAAGACACTACCCGGATATTTATTTCCAATCCCAACTCGTGCCTCCTCAGTTTGCGCCGCAACGAGACGCTCGGCCACATTCAGCTTATCGATGAAGGTACTATCGTGCCTGCCGATTCCTTCGACACCAAGCCGAATATGGAGCTGAACGCGTTGGTTCCTCACTTTGCCTCGAACAGCGTGTCTACCGATGCATTTCACCGTTCTATTGACTGCCATCTCGCCCCGGTTCAACGAGAGCAGCTTGTTACCCTGTTGCACGAATTCAAGCGTTCGTTTGACTTTCTCCAAGCGGTGCTAGGAAGAACGAACACCGTTGTGCACACAATTGACACAGGAAAGGGTACTCCTTTGCGCCAGCGCCCTTACCGTGTGTCACCAGCGGAGCGTCGGGTAATTGCAGAACAAGCAGACGACATGCTACAGCCTGGAATTATCAAGCCTTCTTGTAGTCCTTGGTCTTCCCCAGTTGTACTCGTCAAAAAAAAAGGATGGTTCAATCCGGTTCTGCGTAGACTACAGGCGCCTAAACAACATTACGAGGAAAGATGTTTACCTTCTTCCCCGCATAGACGACGCTCTCGATTGTCTCCAAGGTGCGGAATTCTTTTCCTCGCTTGACCTTCGCTCAGGTTATTGGCAGGTCCCAATGGCTGAGTCTGATTGTCCAAAAACGGCGTTCGTCACACCGGATGGTCTCTATGAATTTACCGTAATGCCATTCGGACTCTGCAATGCGCCCGCCACATTCGAGCGAATGATGAACAGCATTTTACGTGACCTCAAATGGGACATTTGCTTGTGCTATCTTGATGACGTTGTGTTCTTTTCACCTAATTTCACTTCGCATCTCACTTGTCTGCGTAAAATTCTACAGAGCCTTACAAACACCAGGCTTCAGCTTAACCTGAAGAAATGTCACTTCGGGGCTAAACAACTCACCATACTTGGTCATGTCGTCTCGAAAGCCGGCATCCTTCCCGACCCTGACAAGCTTCGTGCTGTTGCCGAATTCCCTAAGCCGACCACAGTTAAAGAACTACGGAGCTTAGTGGCCTGTGCTCCTATTTTCGTCGGTTTGTCCGGAACTTTGCCTCCATCATCGCTCCACTAACCAAACTCCTTGCTGGCCCTGCACATATTTCGAATTGGACAGCAGCCTGTGACGAATTTTTCGCAACACTGCGCCAACTCCTTACCTCACCACCCGTACTGCGCCATTACGACCCTACTGCACCAACCGAAGTACACACGGATGCAAGTGGCGTCGGCCTTCGTGCAGTACTCGCGCAACGCAAGCGATGTTTTACGGAGTATGTGGTCGCCTATGCCAGCCGCGCCCTCACTAAGGCAGAAGCCAACTATTCTGTTACGGAAAAAGAGTGCCTCGCGATTGTGTGGGCGTTGAACAACTTTCGCCCCTATTTGTACAGCCAAACTTTGGTGTGGTAACTGACCATCACGCACTCTGTTGGTTGGCTTCACTGAAAGATCCTTCGGGCCGCCTCGGACGTTGGGCACTAAGCCTCCAGGAATTCGACATACGCGTCTTCTACCGATCGGGGCGAAAGCACTCTGACGCAGATGCGCTTTCACGATCACCCGTGAAATCTGATTATACGAATATATCAGCCCTGGACCTTTCCTTCTCTGCCGTCAGCGTCACAGACATGCCATCCAAACAGCGGAAAGACCCTTGGATTGCCTCGCTCTTGAATATGCTTTCTGACGCATCAACTTCCGGTTACCCGCGTGCTCTTCGCCGCCAAGCAACGCATTTCGCCATACGGGATGGCCTGTTATACCGTCGCAACTATCAAGTGGCGGGTCGTAAATGGCTGCTAGTCATACCCAGCCATATGTGGTCTGATATCTGCAAATATTTTCATGCTGAACCGCAACACGCACACGCCGGTGCGCTAAAGACGTATGAGCGGATCCGCCAACGTTACTACTGGCGGGGTATGTACACGTTTGTACGCAAACACATTCGCTCATGTTCCCAGTGTCAGCAGCGCAAGACATTCCCTCATTCACCCGGTCAACTGCAGCCTTTGCCATGTCTTGCACGCCCATTTGACCGTGTTGGGATTGACCTATACGGCCCGCTACCGTACTCTGTTGGTGGTAATCGATGGATTATTGTGGCTGCCGACCATCTGACAAGGTACGCCGAAACGGCAGCGCTACCTTCGGCTGGCGCTCGTGACGTTGCAACCTTCATCTTGCACCAGTTTGTTCTTCGTCATGGTGCACCACGGGAGCTCCTGAGTGACAGAGGTCATGTATTTTTGTCCGAAGTTCTGCAGCAGCTCCTACATTCATTGCTGTACGGTACACCGCACATCAACAGCCTACCACCCTCAGACGAATGGCCTAACGGAACGTTTCAACAGAACCCTCGGAGACAAGCTCGCTATGTATATTGATTCCGACCACTCCAACTGGGACGTTGTTCTTCCTTTCATGACGTACTCCTAGAATACGGCGATTCAATCAACAACAGGCTTTTCTCCATTTTTTCTTTTATATGGTCGTGACCCATGCAACACACTCGACACAATTCTGCCATACAATCCTGATGCCTCCGAGTTTAGCCCAGTTTCTGAAATGGCCGAATATGCCGAAGAGTGTCGTCAGCTTGCACGGTTCTTCACAGCCGATAACGAAGCCCTCGAAAAAGATCGCCACGACCATGATCTTGTTCAGAACACGTTCCCCGTCGGTTCTCTCGTGTGGTTCCGACTGCCTTTCCACTCTCCTGGACTGACTCCCAAGTTTGCACCGAAGTATACGGGCCCTTACCGCGTCATACAGCACCCTTCTTCTGTCACCTATCTGATTGAACCGCTCAAGCCGTCCACGGACAAGCGCCGCCTTAGTCGTAAGACAGTCCACGTCAGTCGCCTCAAGCCCTGTTACGACCCTCCTGTTCTCTCGTCACCTGAAGTCGCCAGGATGGCTAGTCTTCGTCGCCGGGGCATTGCAGTGGGGAATTCGCAAGGCAATGACTAGTGGGACCACCGCTGAGTGCGAAGCGCGAGCGTGTGCACGAGCTGTAGACGCTGTACTGCCCGAGCATTTGTTTCCGTACCGGTTGTCTGCCTATTACCTGGCATCGCTATGAACCCCCTTGCACGGGGAAGATTTATTCACTGAGAGCTGGTCTTGCTAACGGCTTAGAGAGCACACAGTCACGCAGGCCAACGGGAGAAACTCGAGAGTCCAACCCACAACAACAACGTTGTCGTCTTCTTCATTTGGGTGCCAATTCAGCTGTGTCGGGGCGACAGTTCCATACTCGTATCAATATTTGGATCATAAGTACTGTAATTTGATCCGGACACTGGGATGAAATGGGCAACTTCCTTATCTCGTAGGATAGTTCTGGCATTGAAACTTTCTCAAAATCAGCTTGGTTTATACGAATCTGCCGCCTGGTAGTTACTGTTGATGTAAATCTACTCTCTAAGCCTTTAGCGAATAAATCCATAGCTTCAGTCTTTTGCTCAGATGATAGAAGTGCGTATTCCCAATTTACTGGGGATGTCAGGATCTTCCTTCTTCTCATGTACCGAAACAGTGTTTTCTTATTTTTTGGTTTTGAGAGGAAGTCGTAATGGCTACGATCATACTCTTTTGCTTTAGCGACTTTGCGTTCAAAATTAGCTGCTATGAATTTACAATCAGACCAGTTTTTAGGAGATTGAGTGTGAATAAGCTGCTTCCAAGCTGCCTGGCCAAGGTGGTAATCTCGTGTGCAATCTTCATTACAACAAGGACTAGAGAGCACCCTTTCGGCCAACTCGACAGTAAATTCAGCTCGTTTATAGGCTCTTTTAACAATTAACAAAGAAGTCAATAATGATTATGCTAGGTTATCTAAATTTTTTGTACAAAGACTACGGCTTGAGGGCAAGGAAGCGTTCTCGGGCAAGAAATTTTATAACTTATCGGAAAATGATCACTACTTGTGGCACAGTCCAGCCCTGCACAGAATGAGCTTGAAATACTCGAGCTTACGAAACTTAAATCTAACACTGATCAACACTGATGACGAATAAATGAGGGGGTTCTGATGCTTAAGCATGATAGATTATTATCTGTTGCCCACTCCCAGAGACGTTTACCACACTGATCAGTTTTAAAATCCCAACATGTGTGATAAGAGTTAAAATCGCCGTCTACAATTTTCTCCTTACACCATGATCCGATTGCCATATCCAATCGTCTAATGTCTTGTACACCGTCCGAAAAGTACACATTAACTACGGAGAATGGTTGGAAACCGGGTAATGGGACATCTATTGCAAAAATTTCACATTCTGAGACCATATACTTGCACGAGACTTTCGCCTTTAAATTGATTCTGTTAGAGATGAAAAATGCTAGTCCCCCACCTCTGGACGTGTGGTCTAGCCTAAACGAATGATAACTGATTAGATAAAATGGTTTAACTAAGGAGAGTCATGTCTGCCGCAATGCCATTTAAACTGGGGTGTATTTTGAAGACAAATTTACTCGATCAGCCGTTGAAGAGTGAATTAATCTGCAATTCCAATGGAGAAAGAATTGACCCTATTTTTCTGAAAAAATTGCCTCCATGACTACCTTATCCCCTTTAGTTTCTTTTAAAAACTCTTTTTTTGAGAGGCTTGCTCTGTCTTTCAGGTATTTTTTTGTTTTTTGCATGCTTTGGTGCGGATTTTTTTGATAGAGAAAACCTAGTTCGTTTTAGTGATCTAGGGTCCAACTCCATATTGTCAGACTCCTCAGTTTCGTCATTTACATCATTCCTTTGGTTCTGGTTGTCATCTAGAGAGGTTCCTGCGTGCATACGGTCAGAAGGCGTGGTTTCGGTTTCTACTTCAATAATTGGTCGTGGAAGCTCTGCACTATGAGAAATTAAATGATTCGCTGGCATTCCAAAGAAGTAAGCCATTTGGTTGGTCAGAATTTGAGATGGAGTCTCACAAATCATTGCAGCAAGGCGCTCCAAAGTCTTTTTCATTGTTCTTTCGACCACTTCCGCTATGAATTGAGACAAAGATGCATCCGATAACGTGGTATGACGGGCTGCTACCCCTGCATAAGCCTGACTTCTAGCCTGACTTTCAGCTAGGGACTCTTTTGGGGAGCAGCGTCTGTGATCTACGATTTCGAGAATTTGAATTTCTCGAGCCTTGGCAGAGCAATTTGAATTATCCGCGCTGTCCGCTTCATTGCAAAGGCAACATTTTTCTCTTTGCTCTGACATTCATTTGCGTTGTGAGGCTCCCCGCACATCTGGCATCTAAGAGCGGAGCTACAGCCTATGACCGTGTGGCCATAACGCCAGCATTTAGCACACTGCAGTGGTCGAGGTGAGAGCGGTTCGACTCGATAGATAAGAGGCCACGCCTTGATTTTCATTAGTCGGCTCGATCCAGTGAATGTCCCAATCACCGTTTCGTAGGGACTTTAGTCTTATCAACAACACTGCTACACATCTATATCAATCATTTAGTGAACGTTAGCAGCTTACCACAATATATAATATACGCAGATAACACCAGCTTTTTCTTCCAGTCACACAGTACTGATTATTTATCCCAACAAGCTAACTCTGTTCTCGAAATGCTGTATTTGTGGAGCAAAGCGAATTCTTTGCTGGTTAATTCTAAGAAAAACAAAAGCTGTTCTTTTGCATCAACCCAAAAGCACGTTAATCGTAATCTGAACATATTCTATCGATCAGAACGAATTGAAGTGATGGCTGACGTTAAACAATTAGGTGTAATCTTTGATCAGCACCTATTGTGGGACAAACCCATATAACGCGTTTCAACACGTAGGGCGAAAGCATGCGGGGCACTGTGTAGGCTTCGGGATGTTCTCCCATCAAAAATACGGCTACTGTTGTATAATACAATATTTATCTCTCATGCTACCTATTGTAGTTTAGTATGTGGAACTACGTCAAAGATGAATTGCAGGACATTATTTATGCTACAAAAAAGCATTACGACATGTTGCGTGTGTTCCTTATGACAGCCATACAAGTCCATTATTTGCTCAGTTTAATGTTCTCCCATTTCGTTACCATTATGAGTTTAAGCTTGCCATGAAGTATAATAAAAGCGTTAAACGAGGCCATGGTGCGTTTATTCATCTTTGTAAGTTAAACAAAGCACATCAACTCAATTATGACATCAGACAGCGTGAAACTTGGGCTGTCCCCTTTTCGCGAACCAATCATGGAAGACACCGGCTACCATACCGTATATTATTACTGCTTAACGATCTTGAGAGGGAAAACAATAATTTAAATACTACTTCACGTCGAGTGTTGAAGCAGTATTTTTTTAGCCGTGCGGCTTTATGTGAGTAATTTTATGCCACATATGCGCTTGCTTTTCCTTTCTTGTTTCTTAGGTATTGTATATCTTTTATTTTTGTGGTGTGTGTGAAAGCCTTCCTACATGCTCTTATGTACTTGAAAATCTGTGTTGTTTCACCATCATGCATATTTTCTACGACTGTGTTTGTAAACGTTGTGAAGTGTTCACTAAAAAAAGTGTCTTGTGTGTAAGGAAAAAAAAGAAAACTTTTTGTTGTGCTGTCAATTTGCATCACACATTTCAGTTTATTAGTTTGATTACTTTTTTTCGAAAGATAATTTGTATATTGATGCTTTCAGTTTTTGAGTTCGTGTGTTGTCTCCTGCCAAATACTGTAGGGGTAGGGCCCTTCGTCAAGCCGCTATGATAGCGGCTTTTTTTGCTCCTGTCCTAGCATTTGTTGTAATGGAATGCTGAAATAAAGAATCAGAATGACAAACAGAACCTATCAACAGAGATTGCACCAGCTGCTACAAACATCCCCAATACCTCCGATGGAGTTAAACTAATGTCTACGCCTCGCACAAACCCTTTCACGCATGCTAAGTGATAAGGGATGAATGCGCTCACCGGGTTGGAGGCAAACGCAGGACACTTCCGGAGGTATTGTACACAACGCTGGTCTGACAACAGAGGATATCACCCTTACCAAACAGCCGGAACTCCGATATACTCTGGGAATGAGCTGTGGCTGCTTGTAGCTCAGCTTAAATTACTTTCGGACTCTTCATCCATATGGTACCCTCATTTGTTGGCACCAGGGTCACAGGAACTGCAGAAATACCATTGCGCAAGAACAGGTCCACAGGTGTCTTCTGCGGTCAAAGAGAAGCGGACCAAAGGAAAGCCCCTGGTCCGGGTGAGAAAAACGGCATGCCTGAACTTACAAGCGCAAAAAGCACTCACTGATCGACAGTAGCGCTATAAAACACTATAAAAGAATGAAATTGGTCTGCAAACACGCAAACTATGGCCACAACCCCCAAAACGAGTACGGCCGAAAACCTCGAGCAGCACAGCTGTTCTCGTTGACCATTGGCAAACAATGGCGCCTTTCCTTCACTTCTTCTGCTTTGTTCCAAAGCCACAGCTGCACCTTAATGCTCGCTGGGCTGGACACTTCGTATAACAACGCTCTCGGCGCGGTGAGTTGGGATGGTTAAAGATTCTCCATTTGAGCTTCCGAACATATCTAACTGTAATATGAAGTAAGTAGAAGGATAAGCTTGGCCAGACATTCATTTATGCGGTGTGGTGGAATCAAACGACAGCTTTTGTTCTCGCCTCCGCTGGGAAACCTTGCGAAGCGAACGACAGAGCTCATTTACGTTTCGTTAACCTGGCGGCAAAAACAGTTTTCTGTTTCTCTTAGGAGTGGCGCGCAGCTCCAGGCTTACAAACACTGTCACTTGGAATCATTACAGCAATATGTGGCTGATGCGAATATGGCCGGTACACGCGGGGGCATATGCAAAAAAGGTGCATTATAATTGCTGCGATACGTACGGGCCCCGCAAAAGTTACGTATGCTCGGTATCTGTTAGCGTAGCATCTTTCCGTGCCATCGAATCAAGCCTTTTCTATTCAACGACACCGAAATATACCACGGCACACGCTACAATAATGTTCACGCTGCGCTGGTAGAAACAGTGCGTGCCCCAGTATTCACCACCGCTTGCCAGTGAAAATTCCAGCGCTTTCAGCGCTTCGCAGTGTGCACCAGCAACCCAGCAATTAAGCCAGCGCCCCTACCAGTGTGACACAGCTTTTTCCCAGTGCGCCCAGTGAAGTGCCAGTGAATACAAGTGTGTACCAGTGCCAAAAACATACTGATATTACGCTAGGGACGCTGTTTTTTTTTGCAGTAGGGTGGGCTTTCGCATAGGTGCAAAGGTGTCCTTGAAAAGGGACACTCACCATTTTCTTTGAACTTGAATAATAAATGTTTCGGCAATACAGCACAGCCACGAACATTTACTAGAAAACGAGTTGCGCAAACGTGTGTATAGTACAAGCGTTTGACAATTTAGAGTACTTGGTACTCTACTGTGTGCTTAGAAAAGTTGTTAACGATTTAGAGCATGAGGTACTCTACTATGGGAGAGCGTAAGCCATCGCGTGGGCCGTTAAGAGGCTGACTCTTTGTTATACAAGTCAATACTGATTAATTTGTGGGGTTTAACGTCCCAAAACCACCATTTGATTAAGAGAGACGCCGTAGTGGAGGGCTACAAGTCAATACTATGTGTTCAGAAAAAATATTTAACGATTTCGAGTACTTCATAATCAACTATGGGAGAGCACTGAGCCGTCCCGCTCCTAGATGGATTTGTGTTTAGAAGAAGTGGTTAACAATCTAGAGTACTCGGTACACTATACTATGGCATTTAGGAAAGTAAAGTTTATTGTATGTACATACACAAACGAAACATTGAAAACAAGTAAAGACAGTGTATACCTCACCAAATGAGCACCAAGATCCAATTGATCACTACGTATTCAAATGTTACAAGTAAAAAAAATTAAAATGAATCAAGAGAATCACACTTTACAGGATAACAATTATGCATGCGTACTAGAGTGAGCGCATGACTAGTACGGGTCAATTGGACACCTCAGCTGTCCCTCTCTTACATAGAAGAAACGTGTGTGCCACTGTCAAAGGAAGACCTCTTTGCCGTGCGTTTCCACCTGCTGATCAAGGTAATTCAACACAATGAGGCGTATTTTCTGTAGTGCGGGATAGGCGCCTCGATGCGGCTTGTGCCGTACTTCCGCTAAACAGCGCCGCCGCCACAGCACGTAGAAAGTTACTGTAAAGACCAGTCTTGCAAATAGCCCACGTTCTGTTCCCATGCGGGCCGTGCGAAAACCAAAGAGGCGTTGTACCATGTGCCAGACGCCCCTCGCAACCGAGCACTGAAACAGAGCATGTTGGGCCGTCTCTCTTTTGCTGCAGTTTGGGCAGCGGTCATTTAAAACGACTCCCCAATGTGCTAACTGGTCACGCGTAGGCAATGCCCTCCATCTGCTTCACCAGTCAAATTTGCGCACCTGGTTATGTACGCGATGGCATTACCATTGTTTCCATTTTCGTGCAGGATGCTGTTTCTTCCTCGTTGCTCAGTGTGCTGCTTGTCACCATTTCGCATATATCCTTCGATGAAACATCTTCCAAACTGCATGCACCTATTGATTCCACTGTTCGTTTTAAGCTACTGGCAGTTCTGTAAAATTTTAGCGGAATTTCTGCTCATGGTCCAATGTACAGATTGACCATGAAAGTACCTTTTAGTGTACTGCTCTAGTACATCAAGAGCCTGTACCCAGGGTAGTTGCTGTCATCGAAAGGCTTCTGCGTTGCTTTTGCAGCCAGCACTCTCGTGACTGTTGGTATGTGTGGGAGGCTCAAGCCTCCATGGTTTGTGGGAAGCTGTAAAATTTTTTTTTTGTACTTTTGCTGGTTTTCCTCCCCAGAAGAAGGCTCCCGCAATGGAGGCGGGGCGTCCTATTGCACGGCGAGGTAGAAGGGCAATGTGTGCTATGTAAAACGCAAAAGCCTGTGCCTGTGTCTTGATGACATTGTTTTAGGCATTAGTGATAGGTTAAAATGAGTGGCTGCTGCTATGACATCGTTGGATCTCCTAAGCACGTCATCCCAGGTATTTGTGAGGCATCTCCTCCCCCTAAGTAAACGCCTAACACCTTAACAGCTTGAACGTGTTCTAAGTCTCCTGGCAATAGTTCTCTGAAACCTCCAAAGCGCAATGCGTTACATTTGGTGGTGTTTAAAAGAGCACCATACAGATAGAAATGCTCAGCGAAAATGTCAAGGAATGTACGATAGCTAGAGTGGTCACGCCAAAATAGCAAAATATCACTGGCGTATGCGAAAATTTTGAAGGTTTCCTTGCCTGTCATAGGGAAACCCACTATGCGCTTGAAGTTTGCAACATTTTTAATCAAAGGCTCTAGAGACAAAATGAATAATACCGAAGACAACGAACAGCCTTGCCTCACCCCTTTTTTTTTAAATTGCAAAGCTTCTGGTCACTTCATTGTTGAAATAAAGACAGCTTGATAGATCCTGATAAAGTATTTTTACCAGTCGCACATACTGCTCTGGGAGGCCAAAGATGCGTAAAATAGTGAAAAGATACGCATTTTCAACCCTATAAAAGCTTTGGCCTGATCAAGAGAAGTATATACTTCTGAGATCTGTTTTTCTTTGGCATATGCGAAGAGTTTTTTGATGATTGTAAGAAGTACGAAGACGGAATGTCCTGGTACTGCACATAACTGCAAGGGCGACACAATCTCTTCCAAAAAAGGCCGTAAACGCCTTGATAGCAGCGTGGCTACTAAGTTATAGTCTGTGTTTAGAAAGGTAATTGGCCTCCACGATTTAGGATCTGATGGCTCCATACCCTCTTTCAGCAATAGAATCACCCTTCCTTCGCAGAATGACTGCTGTTTTTGGCCATCACGCAGCAAAAAATTCACGGGATCGGTGATCGCATCTCGCAAAATATAAAAAAACGCAGATAAAATCCCGTGAGTATTTCTTCTGGGCCTGGTAACGTGGACGTATTCATTGATTTTAGGGCGTACCACACTTCTTCCTTATCAGTTTCTGCATATAATAATAATTCGTCTTCTCAGCCTAGCAGTGGAAAACCTTCGCAAAAGGCTGAGAGTTTGGCCGTAAACTTGTCGTCCTGTGCGTCATGGTCTATAGTAAACCGGTTTGAAAAGTAGTCTCGGAAAACTGTTTCATTTTTGTCCGGGTAATTAACAATGGTACCATCCTCTTTCAGCGCCTCATCGATCTAGCGGAGCTGGCATTGACGATCGCGGATTCTTTGCGCATATGTCAAGTTTTCGATTTCATCTGTCGATAAGTGCAGTACTCTTGCGAGCCTTGTAGCCTGAGACCTTTGCTTTAGACGATTTTGATATTTAATTTTTTGTGCTTCAAGGTATTAGAGCATAGCGAACGTAGTTGACCCACCTTTTTCAATAACTTGAATGCGTCAGAGAATCTCATTCATCTCGGCCGTGAGGCGAGCGTGGCGCGCTTTTCCTGCCTGTTGAACTAAGATGCGCCAGCGAGATTTTAAGTGGTCCCATGTAGTCGAGGTTATGCAACCCACTTCTGCCAGTGAGGCCACCAGCTCAGTTTGAAGTACGGAAATGCTTTCGTCATCATGAAGAATAGTTGGGTCCATCCTCCATGGTTTGTGAATTCTAGTTGTTGTGCTCACGTTAAACGTGAAGTGTAACGGAGCGTGATCGCTGAGTTCCTGCTGGCTTGGCGCAAGCTGAAGCACCTAACATGATTGCAGGTTCACTAAAAAGTCTTCGGTTACATAAACACTATCGATTCGGCTTTGGTGAATGCCATAAGCGCGGGTTGCAACGAACCCAACTCCATATAGAGTTAACCACCCATCTATCAGCTTGAGATCTTGTAAATTGCTGTAGTTCTCTGGCGTAAAAATTGTTGATACTTTGGCCGGGACCCCTGACGTCCCGTGTAGTATCGAGCACGCGGCGACAAACACATATGATATCGGCTCGATCGAAAAATTCCTGACACCTTTAGAGAACCTGTTCCTTTCTGACGTCGCTACGGGTGCATATACGTAGACAAATCTAACTCATTCGCAGTTAAGTACCACGTCTACTGTTATGATACGGCCTTCGGTGTCAACAAGACAGTGAGCCCACCTCCTCAGCGTTGCGTTCATGAAATCAACTCCTGTGCCACGTGCACCTGCATCTATGAGTGAGAAGAAGGCCTGTACATAAAACCTTTCCTGAAGCTCTGCAACGTCAACCTTAGTACGAAAGTTTGTCTCCTGCAAAAAGAGCATGCCTACGCGATGCGCCAATGCGAGGTCACGTACTGCCTGCTGCTTCACCAGATTTCAGAAACCACGACAATTGAACGACATAAAAGAAAGCGATGCCATTTCTAAAAAAGGCGAGGAAGTTGCTTAAAGGAAAGAAAGGTAAGAGAGAGGAGAGCCAAATGCTAAAAGAACAAATTGTCATCGCTCACAGTTGGTGACGTTTGCCGTGGTGGTGATCCCATGCGGGATTTCTTAAATGCAGCTGCTCCCACTGTCTGGCTCCAAACAGCGTTGTGAAATCGAAGGACTCGATGCGTCTGCAGATCGCGCGGCTTTGGTAGAAACCTCAGTGTCCGCCGGTTTGCTCCGCGTTGGTGGTCGGCTTCTTAGCTGCTCCATAGATTTCGAAGGCGTAGCGTTCATGTTCTTCAAGTTTGTCGACATTTCAAGGTTAGCGTTTAGTGTGCTGCCACTGGCGGCTGTCGCTGTCGTGGCAGAGGGAATCAAAGTCTTGCTGTCGGTGATGCCTCTTTAATGGGTACCTAATCGTCCGGCGTTTGGCACTTCTCGGACGCAATTGATGCACTGCAGTTATGTCGAGTTTCGATGCTGCCTACTAGTGAAGAAAGATCACTGGACGTTTCCGTGGAACTCCCATTTAGGTGTTTATGTTGCGTCTGAGCGGGCTGTTCTTCTATAGTTGCCCCGTCTGGCGTACTGGCCGGCTTGACGCGAGTAGCGTCTTCCGACTGTGCGTCTACGATATCATCGGTCAGGCTCTCTTCATCCCAGTGGTCTGGTGTATCGACTCGTGTCGTTTTCCTTTGAGGACGCAGTACTTCATAGGTTCTAGATGGCTTGGCCACACTTGAGGAGCTTGAAGAGGATTCTTGAATTGTTAGGAAGATTTGGACACTCGGTGACGGGGTCTCCTGAGCTGCATCTGCGTATGATCTGCGCTTGAAACATTCTTTGGTTGGGTGATCACCTCCGCACCTTCTGCAGGCTTCAGTGCACTCTTCCACAGCGTGTCCGTACGCGCTGCATCTATGACGAAAAGGTGTTGCACAGGCCACGGCCACGTGGCTCTCATTGTGGCAACGCGCACAGACGTGACGCAGGCTACGGTACTCCAACATAACGTGGTGTCCATGGATTGAAATGAAGTTCGGTGCAGGGCTTTGCCATTGCCATCTTCACAACTCGTGTACCGGTAAATGTAGACTGACGTCGTTGCAGAGTAACATATGATATGTAACATATGGTATGTCCCCTGCTGTAATGCCTTGTTGGAGCTGCAGGTAAAATGAATAAATGAATAAATGAACATACCCGTAGTATGTAACAAGTATAACATTTTGACCTCCAAAGTGGCGCCGGTGAGAGACTTCTTCTGTGCGTTGTTGAACAATAAAAAATAGTGCTCAATGTACATGTCAATGGCTGCTAATGAGGAACGAGAGACAGGAGCATTCGGCTTTTAGTTAACGCGCAGGCTGCGATCACCATTAGCAGCCATTGGCATGTACATTGAGCACTATCTGACAAGAAACTGTTGCTACATTATACTCGCTGGGTGTAACCTTCTTAGCTTTAGAAAGGTTTAGCGAGCGTTGAGCCACAGTGCCATGAATACAATGAACTTGTATATACCATGAATAAACTCGAGGTGGTTAAAAATGGGAAGTAGATACGAAGCGCAAGCCGTAAGAAAGTAAAAGCCGAATTCTCCGCCTCTCATTTCCCATTAGCAGCCATTGGCATGTACATTGAGCACTATCTGACTGAAAAAGTTTGCTACGTCATACTCCCTGGGCGTAGCCTCCTTGGTTTTCGAAAGGTTTAGCGAGCGTTCGGCCGCAGTGCCATGAATACAGTGAACTAGTATATACCATGAACTCAAGGTGCTTAAAGGTGGGAAGCGGACCCGAAGCGCAAGCCGTAAGAAAGTGTGCGTGTGCCACCTCTAGTTTAGTCTTTGGAATGTCCGCTGGATGGCGGTGCTTCTATATGGGGAATATATGATGAAAAGATGCGAGATGGTGGTACTTGGAGTGTTGAATAGATGGACGAACGGACACATATACAGATGCATGGATGGACGCATGAACGGACGCAGGGGCGGCTGCATGGACGACCGCAGGGACGGACGCACGAACAGACGCACGCACGGACGGGCTGATGAACGCATGGATGGTCACACTGACGGACGCATGGACGGACGGAAGCAAGAATGAATGGACGGACGAATTCTTCGCTCACTCTCCATCATTCACTCAGTGGATATGCAGCCAATTTTTTGTGGTTTTCTGCCTGTTTCTGCGGGAGGGTTTGGAAATGCTGGCTTAGACGCGGTAGAGTAGATGAGCACAATGAGTGCACGAATTCGTAGGAGCGTTTTACGGCAGTCTTCTTCTCAATGCGCTATCCACGGGGACACGAACGCATGCGAAACGCTGGCACATTAGCCCCGCATCTCGTAGCATTACACGGGAAAAAATGAAAGAAAAACGCGCACAATTTTTATTGCAACTCATTATTTATTTCAAGTTTTATTAATCTCTTAAAGCAAGAAATACATACACTACGCATGTTATGTTAAAGAATTTTTTGCCATGTCACGTGGTATACTGTTGACAACATCAGGGCAGAGTTGTTTACGTGGAGGACCAACGTCATTGCATCGCCGTGTACTTAGGGACATTCATACGCCCACGTCATGCCCCATTCTCTAGGCATGCGCCGGCAGAGGGGAGGGGCAGCAGCGTTAATCTTGAAATTTGACCCATTTCTGTGGCACGTAGCGTTGAAAAGTTTGGCAGACCTGATCGTGAACGCCTCATCTATGCATTGTGCTTGTCAGCTCAAAATTGTCAAACCTGGTGAGTGGCCATTAAGCATCCTCATCAAGTAAATATTATGCGTTGTCATGATCGAACTGTCGAATAAGGCGTAGAGAAACGAAAATTCACAGCATATCCTCAGAGTGAATGATGATGATTGGGCTAAACGTCCCTCAGTCCGTCCGTGCCTCTGTCCTTGTGCTGCCCGTCCGTCTGTCTGTTCATTCATCCACCTGTCCATCTATCACCACGTCCGTCTGTCCATCTGTCTCTCGTCCTTCTGACTCTATGTCCATTCGTCCATGCATCCGTCCATTTGTCTGTCTGTAGGTCCATCGTTCCATCCGCCCGCCCATTTAGTGAACACTCCAAACAATGCCATCGCACATCTTTTCAACATATATTCATCATATACTAAAATATCACGACATATCCATGGAGTGAATGATAATTAGTGGGGTGAAGCGTTTGTTCGTCTGTCCGTGTGTTTATCTATCCGTGCATCCACACGGATAAATGGTCGGACAGAGGAAAAGACGGACGGACAGATGGATGTTCATCTGTATTTTTTCCACCCGTTCGTCCGTCCGAGCTTCTGTCTCTAAGTCCATTTCTTGAATTTCTTGAAACACACTCTATACTAACACATTTCCAGCACGGGTTTAGAAAAAAGTATTCGACCGTGACTAGACTTGAAGAAGGAACGACAGAAACTGATACGCAAGAAGCCAATCAATCAGCTAGCACTGAGAGGGAAAGTACAGGAATTCAGAGTGTCGCTGCAGAACAGGTACTCGGCTCTTAGTGAGGAAACCAACCTTAGCGTAGATACAATGAATGATAATCTGACGAGTATCATTACGGAGTGTGCAGTGGAAGTTGGAGGCAGGGTAGTTAGACAGGACACTGGCAAGCTTTCCCAGGAAAAGAAGAACCTAATTAAGAAGCGTCAAATCATGAAAGTGTCAAGTACAACAGACAAAATAGAACTGGCAGAGCTTTCGAAGTTGATTATAGACGTAAGGTATGCGATGTAAGAAAGTATAACATGGAGAGAATTGAACACGCTCTGAAAAACGGAGGAAGTGTCAAAGCATTGAAGAGGAAACTTGGGATAGGCAAAAGTCGGATGTATGCACTAAGGGACAAAGAAGGCAAAATAACTACCAATATGGATAGGATAGTTAAAATAGCGGAGGAGTTTTACAGAGATCTGTACAGTAGCCGAGACAACCACGACCTTAATACTATCAGAACTAGCAGTAACCCAAATTACACCCCACCAGTAATGATAGAAGAAGTCAGAAAAGCTTTGGAGAGCATGCAAAGGGGCAAAGCTGCTGGTGAGGATCAGGTAACATCAGATCTGCTGAAAGATGGAGGACAGATTGTGTTAGAAAAACTAGCCACCCTGTTTACGAGGTGTCTCCTGACGGGAAGAGTACCAGAGTCTTGGAAGAACGCTAACATCATCTTAATACATAAGAAAGGAGATGACAAGGACTTGAAGAATTACAGGCCGATCAGCTTGCTCTCTGTAGTATACAAGCTATTTACAAAGGTAATTGCTAACAGAGTAAAGAAAACATTAGAATTCAATCAACCAAAGGAACAAGCAGGATTTCGAACAGGCTACTCAACAATTGACCGTATTCATACTATCAATCAGGTAATAGAGAAATGCTCAGAGTATAACCAACCACTATACATAGCCTTCATAGATTACGAGAAGGCATTTGATTCAGTAGAAATATCAGCCGTCATGCATACACTGCGGAATCAGGGCGTAGATGAAGTATATATAAATATTCTGGAAGAAATCTACAGGGGATCAACTGCTACCATAGTGCTTCATAAAGAAAGCAACAGAATACCAATCAAGAAGGGTGTAAGGCAGGGGGACACAATTTCCCCAATGCTATTTACCGCGTGCTTACAGGAGGTTTTCAGAAGCCTAGAATGGGAACAGTTAGGGATAAGAGTCAATGGAGAATACCTTAGTAACCTGCGCTTCGCCGATGACATTGCATTGCTGAGTAACTCGGGGGACGAATTGCAACTCATGATTATGGAGTTAGACAAGGAGAGCAGAAAAGTGGGTCTTAAAATTAATCTGCAGAAAACGAAAGTAATGTACAACAACCTCGGCAAGGAGCAGCACTTCGAGATAGGTAACAGTGCACTTGAAGTTGTAAAAGACTATGTCTACTTAGGGCAGGTAATAACCGCAGAGCCGAACCATGAGATCGAAGTAACTAGAAGAATAAGAATGGGGTGGAGCACATTCGGCAAGCACTCTCAAATTATGACAGGTAGATTGCCACTATCCCTCAAGAGGAAGGTATATAACAGCTGTATCTTGCCGGTACTTAGCTACGGAGCAGAAACCTGGAGACTTACAAAGAGGGTTCAGCTTAAATTGAGGATGACGCAGCGAGCAATGGAAAGAAAAATGGTAGGTGTAACCTTAAGAGACAAGAAGAGAGCAGAGTGGATTAGGGAACAAACGGGGGTTAGGGATATCATAGCTGAAATCAAGAAGAAGAAATGGACATGGGCAGGGCATGTAGCGCGTAGACAGGATAACCGCTGGTCATTAAGGGTAACTGACTGGATTCCCAGAGAAGGGAAGCGGGTCAGGGGGAGACAGAAGGTTAGGTGGGCAGATGAGATTAAGAAGTTTGCGGGTATAAATTGGCAGCAGCAAGCACAGGACCGGGTTAACTGGCGGAACATGGGAGAGGCCTTTGTCCTGCAGTGGACGTAGTCAGGCTGATGATGATGATTCGACCGTGACGCAGTTTGTTACCGTTGCGCATGCATTTGCCAGCGCCCTCGATGACAACATTCAGATAGACACCATGTTTCTAGACTTTTGTAAGGCCTTCGATAAAGTTCCTCATAAGAAATTAATCTAAAAATTAAATAAAATAGGTCTTCCGAAGGTATTGGTCGCATGGGTAGCTGAATACCTGAATAATCGGGTGCAGTACGTCGCCATCGAGGGTCAAAATTCGAATCTTTTGCCAGTCACGTCGGGTGTGCCCCAAGGCAGTGTATTGGGGCCCTTGCTATTCTTGTGTTACATAAATGATACTGTAGATGTAATTGAGCCAACCGTCCAGATTCGTTTGTTCGCAGACGACTGCGTTTTATTTCGTGAAATTTATAACAAACATTATCAAATAGAGCTACACAAAAATCTAGACTACATATACAAATGGTGCAACAAACAGGGTATGATTGTAAATACAGAAAAAACAGTTTCCATGTGTATAACTCGAAAAAAATATCCCCTTCACTATGCTTACTCCCTTGGTTCATCTACACTTAAACAGGTCAATAACTACAAATATCTAGGTGTTACGTTCACTACTAACCTGTCTTGGAATTCACACATTGAAAACATTTGTGCATCTGCTTTCAGAAAATTATGCTTCCTGAGACACAAGCTCCGCAATTCGCCATCAAGTGTGAAACTTCTGTGTTATCAATCCTACATTTGACCAAAATTGGAGTACGCATGCGTAGTGTGGGATCCCTACACCAAACGTAACATAGACAAATTGGAAAGAATTCAGAGAAAAGCAGTTTGCTTTATATATTATAAATTTCGTCACACGGATTCTCCATCTGAACTAATGTCAGCTAACAACATTCCACTACTTCAGTGTAGAAGAAGGCAACTGCGCTTAGACTTCCTGAGTTCCTTGCTTAACCATAGAGTTGCGATTGACCCTTCATTGTATTTAACCCCTTTGTCAACCAGATATACACGACATCACCAACCAAACTTCTTTACACCATATTTTGCTAGAACAGATACATATAAATTTTCCTTTTTTCCGCGAACAGTGTCTGAGTGGAACACCTTGTCTGAGTGTGACCGCCTTGCATAGTATGTATGTTTGTCTCATAGTGTATATTTGTTGATGTAGCACTGTATATATTTCCTCATCTTACTCACTTTGTTATTTATTACGTTCGTGATCAATCTTAGTCCTCTGTTTTTGTGATTCCTGATTGCCCGTGCTGCTTGGACCACGTTTTGTAGTCTGCAGTATGAATAAATAAATAAATGAATCTGTACGTTCCTCCGTCTGTCTGTCCGTGTGTCCATGCGTCCGTCCAGCGATGAGTCTGCCAGTCCATGCTTCTTTCCATCCGTCCCTGCTTTCGTTTGTCCATCAGTCCGTCCTTGTGTCCGTGCCTTTGTCCAACCGTCCGCCCGTCGGTCTGGACGCCGGACGGATTAAAGAAGGCTTCGGCCCTCACATCTTCACTTCATGAATATTCTGTGAAAACTAACGCCTTGTTGTTATATTTTTCAAAGAACGTATAGTCACCACGCCGTCCATTGAGCAAGTTATGATCTTGAAGTGGCTACATTCTACATACGGAGAAGGAAACGACCCAGGGCCTAAGGAGCTTCGCCTCTAAAATTGGCAAATCAATACGTTCAGTCTAAAAAGTAGGTGTCCTACCACATTGCCACACCTTTGCTTCGAGAACTTTCCGGGTAAGAAAACCTATGCACCAGAACACAGACAGTTCAGTGCATGCCGCCATATCTACGAAAGGTGCGTCACCATCTGTCGCTAGCGGGGCGAAGCAACACACTGAACTTCTGTAGCCACCAGATCACCCCTCATAACGGAGGAGTAGGCGTCAGTATCCACGATAGCTGTTACTTGATGATTTTCGATAATTACAGCAATGTTAGAAGAGAGTCTGCAAGCGTCGTTACCAAAAAAGGCGAAATGAATATATCGTCGTCGTCGTCGTTAACAAGTCGCGTCGGAAGATGGCGCCGACTGCTCCGTTGTGAGTGACGATCTCATAGCTGTTCTTCGAAAAGTGACGACACAATAAAATGGTCCCGAGCTGCGTATGGCGTGTGGTCATGTGGTGACACCGCTAGATTGATTGATTGATAAGGGGCGTTTTACGTTCCAAATCTCAATATGATTATGAGAGACGCCGTAGTGAAAGACTCCGGATTCTAGTGACACCATGTGGTAGATGCACTGCCAGACTACATATTGGTGAGTCCACCTTCATTGGCACGATTGTCACGCTAGTAGAATGCTCGAGGTAGGTCATTTTAGGAATGGACTTTCTGGGAGAATATGGGGCTCTTATAAACCCTCGAGAACTGCTGGTGACATTTGCACGCTACGCAAAATCTCACGAAAATGAATTCCGCCCTGTCGCACTGCGTGTATCCGACAATTCCGTGATGGTGCCACCATTTTCAATGTGCTGGTTACTCTGGAGAGCGACAAACCGAAATGGCCCTCGGAATTGTCAAAGGAGATGTACCTGTCCTACTGTCTTGTCAAGTACGTGCCACCCATGGCCTTATTTATGAAGCTGACGAAAGAGCCCACTATGATTCTACTGACGAAGTTTAGTGAGAACTACTGGCCCTTCATAAAGCAGAGTGGTATTGCCTACTTCGAGGAAATGAGTGATTTCAAAACCAGCTCATTATTCGTGAAATTATCCTCCGGTTTTAACGACGACAAGCTGTGTACGGCACACTTATATGTGAAGTCCAAGCTGTCGGCTCTCCAGCAATATAGTCTTCATTCTCGTTTGCTTTCATTCAGCGACTACTTATCCTCTACGTCCAAAATCAAAAAGACATCTGTTACCAAGCAAAGAATCTTAACTGAACTCTCCGAAAGACCCATCCGACAGCACGCCTACCGTGTCTGCCGACAAGAACAAGACGCCATTCGTGAACACGTTCAGCAGATGTTTGCAGACGACATCATCCGGCCGTCTATAAACCCACGGGCGTCACCAGTTTTGGTAGATAAAAAAAGACAGCACGCTGCGTTCCTGGGCAGATTACCGCAAATTGAACGTCATAAAGAAAAATGGCAGCATATTCACGAAGTGAATGATGGAGAGTGGGGTGAAGCATTCGTCCGTCCATTCGTGCTTGCTTCCGTCCGTCCATGCGTTCGTCAGTGTGACCGTCCATGCGTCCATCAGCCCGTCCGTGCGTGCGTCTGTTCGTGCGTCCGTCCCTGCGTTCGTCCATGCAGCCGCCCCTGCGTCCGTTCATGTGTCCATGCATCTGTCCATGCATCTGTAGTCCATGCATCTGTAGACAGATGCGTTCATGCATCTGTCTATGTGTCCGTTCGTCCACCTATTCAACACTCCAAGTACCACCATCTCGCATATTTTCATCTTATATTCCCCATATAGAAGCACCGCCATCCAGCGGACATTGCAAGGACTAAATGAGAGGTGGCACACGCACACTTTCTTACGGCTTGCGCTTCGGGTCCACTTCCCACATTTAACCACCTCGAGTTCATGGTATATACTACTTCACTGTATTCATGGCTCTGCGGCCGAATGCTCGCTAAACCTTTCTAAAGCTAAGGAGGTTAAACCCAGCGAGTATAACGTAGCAACCCTTTCTTGTCAGATAGTGCTCAATGTACATGCCAATGGCTGCTAATGGTGATTGCAGCCTGCGCGTTAACTAAAAGCCGAATGCTGCTGTCTCTCACTCCCCATTAGCAGCCATGGACATGCACATTGAGTACTATTTTTTATTGTTCAACAACGCACAGAAGAAGTCTCTCACCGGCACCACTTTGGAGGTCAAAATGTTATACTTGTTACATACTACGGGGGACGAACAAGTGCCGCTATAAGGAGCTTCGCCCCTAAAACAGAATTTATTACCACAGGTGGGCTTTTTGAATTTAAAGTGCTTCCTTGCAGATTTTGCTGTGCTCCAGCCACTTTCCGAAAAATGACGGGCAGATTCTTTCTTATCTGGCCTTAAGTGGCAATCATTCCTTGATTATTGAGACAACGTCGTCGGTTTTTCGGAGACTTTCGAGCAGTGCCTTCCCGACTTCGTACAGTGCCTGATGGGCTTCGAAAGGTTGGTCTCTCACTGAAGCCAAAAAACTGCCACTTCGGATACGAGGGGCTCAAATTTCTTGGCGCTGTGGTAATCCGCGATGAAATTCCGCCGGTTCCCGCGAAAACGAAAGCTGTTTCTGCTTTCCCAGTTCCAACAAACAAAGGAGAGGTGTGTCACTTTTTAGATGCGGAGCATCTAATACTCGAGGCTTGTAGTGCGGCGCCGTCCGCAAGCTTCCTCCTCCTTCTTCCACCATCTGTGCATCCCTTCCTCCTCTACACACCGCGCGCGCTTCACTCCTCCACCATCTGTGCACTCTTCCTCCTCTACACACCGCGTGCGCTTCTCCTCTTAAGGAACATTCGCTAGCTGTATAATGTAGCGCGCATGCGCCGTCACGCTTCGAAAACATCGGCAGCTGACGCGCGCGCATGCGCCGTCGCGCTTCGAGAACATCGGCAGCTGACGCGCGCGCATGCGCCGTTGCGCTTCTCCCCCTTCTCGAACATTCGACAGCTGACGCGCGCATGCACCGTCACCCACCATCTGTGCCGCGCGCGCTTCTCCCCTTCGAGAACATTCTACAATTCTCCTGATTCTCCAGTGGACGCGCATGCGCCGTCGCGCTTCGAGAAAATTCAACAGCTGACGGTGCATGCGCCGTCGCGCTGTATATATACTCAAGGTCGGCGCTCGCTCGCTCAGTTGCCGCTCGTCGGTTGGTTTGTACGGCGCGTCGACGTCCAAGGTCGCGGTGAAATGAATTCCAACGAATCCACAAACACAATGATCGACGTTCCTTCGACCAGCGCCGCCCTTTCGCATGCGTGTGTACGTGTTCACATATTTAACACCCCCTCCTACAACCACGTTAACCAATTTAGCCATCGACCCAAGTAAGTCGCACTTTAACACCCCGTTAACCAATTGCATGCTCCGCGTCCTCCTCAGTGTTCCCCTGAGGGAAGCTGCGGCCAATTTTTTGGACTTGGCGCCTACTACTGTAGCTCTATACCAAACTTTCCTCAAATAGCCGAACTCTTACACAACCTTAGATTGGAAAACATCGCTTTTGTCTGGGGTCACAAACATCACCACGCTTTTTGCGAGCTCCAGTGATGATATTAAGCTACACCGATCCTGGGTCACTTTTACGAGGACGCTGACACTGAAATCCACACGAGTGCAAGCCATGTTGCCTCGGGGCTGTCCTTGTGCAGTGTCAGGAAGGCTTCGAACGCGTGATCGCATACGCTAGTCGTGACTTGTCATCAGCCGAATTGAACTACTCAACGACAGATACCTATTCAGAGTTGGCCTTGTCGGAAGGCTCTTATGATACCATGTCTCACAGAGGAAAGCGTTAGCTTACCTGCTATCCTAATAGTAAATGGTTTTGTCAGGTTCAGTCGGTGACATTTATTATATTCTTCTTTCCTTTGTACACCAATATTTCAGTCCCCTTCCCCATCCCTATACAGAGTAGTATGCCAGTGATATATAATTTATTGTTTGATTTGATTGATATGTGGGCTCCAACATCCCAAAATCACTCTATATATATGAAACACGCCGTATAGTGGAGGATTCCGGAAACTTCGATCACATAGGGTCTAAGAGGCGCAACCAAATCGGAGCAAATGAGCCTACAGCTGTTTTGCCTCAATGAAAATGCTGACGCCACCACCGGGTTTGATTCCACGACCTGCTGCCAGCGATATATGGACGCTGGCAAAAATCTTTGGTTTCCTAACGAAGCGTCTTGGTTTCTGTCAGTGCTATCGTCACGTGTCCAGCGAAAGAACACAGCGGTGATTTGATGTCGAATACTACTGGTATAGTGCGTGCAAATTACTGTGCGAAAGCTATAAACGCTTTATTGATTGATATGTGGGGTTTAACGTCCCTAAATCACCATATGATTATGAGAGACGTCGTAGTAAAGGGGCGCGGAAATTCCGACCACCTGAGGTTCTTTAAGATGAACCCAAGTTAGAGCACATGGGCCTTGTTGCGAAAGACGGCGACGCCAACACGGTCCCGAAGGCGCCATTGCTTTCAACTCCGCCGGGAAGGTCACCAGCCGTTTGGTAGCGTATGTTTCTCAGCTCGCGACTGCTTCTGCGCAGAGCTGATAAGACGAGCGGACGAGACGACGGTGAGTTAAACAAGGTTTATGTACAGCATATATACAGAGGCGTTACAATTTCGGCACTGGGGCCGACAGAGACTCGAAGAGCCGAGCTCTCCTCTCTAACACATAGGTCAGCTTTTCGCCTAAGACCGCCGACTCACACACATGTCGGCTCTCCGACACGGGGACTCCTCTCACATAGGACCGCCGATCGCGACACGCAGCAGGGCTTCTTTTATATGCACCGGGTCCAACCAAAATGTCCAATCAGAAGCGCCGCTGGTCGTCAGGGCAGATTCCTCCAATGGGGTCGCCGCTGGGCCACGTCAGACCCCCAGACACGAAGACACCGGCTCGCTGTCACGTGCGCTGCTGACTCACTGCACGTGGGCCAGAGAGGCGCCGCGCGTGTTTACGCCGCTGAGTTGTTCGTGTCAGGCGGACTGCGGGCTGGCCTTGACCCAGATTGCCTTTTTCAGAGGCACGGACGTTTGACGAGGACTCGCTGGCATAACAGCACCCCCGCCGCCAGACAATGCACCGGAAAGACGAGCTGCTTTCACGGGGCTCGGATGTCAGGTGCGCTCGTTCGCCAGGTCCCTCCAGGTTCGCCTCCAGGGCCATGGGGAGAATACAGCTTCAGACTGTTCCGGAAACACATCCCATTCTTGACGACGGATCCCAGCTCCACTACTGGCTTGTCGCCACAACTTGTCGACCAGCTTCACTCGTCTCTTCTGACCACCTTCGGTTTCAGCACTTGTCGACAGTTCTGCAACTTGTCAAGAACGGATCGACAACAGACAACACACGACACAAGCAAGTGCCCTCGGTCACACGACAGAACACCAGACAAAGTATAGTACAACATATACCTATCTACGTGTCTATCGGAATTTTGTTCTCTCTATATCAAGAGGCACATGTGGGACACAAGACTCTTAAAGTAAGAACTTGAATTTTTCACAATTACAACAACGCATCGAATTAGAATACCACATAAAGTTGGCCCCTTGAGATCACTCTGAACGAGAACGCTCAGCACAGGTCGTGAGGAGGTCAAAATTTTGCCCCGAATCGCCAGCGAGAAACCGAAAGGTTGAGAAGGTACTAGCTAGAACGCACTGCTCAATGCACCGGCATTAGCGTTTAGCTTTCCTTTTTTTTAGCGCACGTCGAAGTTGCGCTGTGGAGCAACATGCTCCATCTCAGTAACCGGCCACTTTTAGGCGACGATACCTATGCGGCACCAAGAGCGGCTCACACTTGCGACGTTGCACAGGGGAACAACGATACGGCTTGCTACGGATTGACTCCTCACCGCTTAGCTCGATATCGTGTTCGATCACCCTCGTGTTTCCGGGGCGGTCCGAAAACACGTCTCCAAACTCGGAAACAATCCTCAGGTCCTCCTTCCAGACTTCACTTAACCTAGGCTCTAGGTTTATCTGCTCCCAGATTACGTTCGGTCCCCCTTCGATTACCTCACTAGAACTCATAACTTCCGCTCCCTCTTCCTCTGACGCACTTAAAAGTAAATTTACGACTGCTTTCAAGTTACTGTGATAAATTTTGTTCGGCCGCCTTCCTAATGTGACTTCATAATTCGTATCGGGACGCTTAGATATTACAATGGCAGGCCCTTCCCAATCAACCTCAAGCTTGTTCCTTTTGGACGGCTGCAGCAGCATTACCTGATTATCAACTTCAAAAGCACGCTTCTTCACCGATTTCTCGTAGCGCTCCTTCGACAGCACTTGTGCCGCGTTTTTGTGGCTTTCCACTAGCGCTTCAATCGAGAGGTCCTCACGCTGCTCTCGAATGAGCGTCTCTCGATCAACTCTCGGCAGCTCGCTCCAACTTTTCGCTACAGGCGAGAGCGTTGCAACCCTCTCGCTCTGACTCAATGGCGCCATGTCGTCTCCCCTTTCTACGGAAACCGCGCCGGTCGGTTCGGCGACGGGCCGCTCGCGCGACTGCTCACATGACTCGCGCGGAAAATTTCCTCTCTGAGTTTCCGTCGACCCGCCGACAAGGTCACTTGAGAGTTCACCGCTTTGAACCAGATCAAGCTGCCGCGATAGCTTCCGCGCTTGCGATCGCGTGAGGGCCATGCACGCAAAGTCGGGGAAGAACGATTTGCCCTGCTCTTTGAGAAGCTGCTCCGAGTTGTTGGAGAAAAGATAAGGAAAACGATCGTTTAGCGCGGCAGACACAGCCGCTTCGGTGCGAAGCTTACCGAATGGGCCTTCAATGACAACGGTGGCGATTGGTAAGCGAACACTCTGCTCCTCGGCGACTTGCCTGATCCACGCGCATTCTCCTGTAAAGTCATCCGGAGACACCAATGAAGGATGGACAACGTCCATGGTTGCCGCTGAGTCTCTAAGTGCTCGGCACGTTTTCTCATTCACCCTAATTTCTTGGAGATACGGCTCCAACAACCGCATGTTTTTTTCTGATTCTCGGATTGTTGCGAAGGCAAACTTTTCCTGACAGTTTCTCGCGATGTGTCCTTCCTTTTTGCAGTTGTAGCAGATTAGCGGCTTCCGTTTGTTTTCCGATTCAAATGCCTGTGTGGTAGAAACCTCACTCGATTTCTCCGCTTCTGTTTGCCCTTCCCCTACACTGTCCTTCGTAAGAGACGGGTCCTTCTTGAAATTACGGTGCGGAGCGGATTTCCGTTGATCCGGTTTCTTTGAAAAGCCCTCTTTTCTCTCATCCCTTTCAACGCGCACTGCCCTGCTGTGCAACTTTCGGCGAGTATAATACTCCTCAGCTAACTCTGCTGCTTTGTTTAGCTGTACTTCCCCAAGTCTGTCCTGCAGCCAAAGTCTGACATTATCCTCGATGCAGCGGTAGAATTGCTCCAATGCAATGCATTCCACCACTTTATCGCGGTCGTCATAAACACCTTCGCCCTTGAGCCATTCGATTAAATCGGCTTTAAGACGAAACGCGAAGTCAACGTGTGACTCATTCCCCTTTTCAGCATACCGGAACCTTTGCCTGAAAGCCTCGGGTGACAACTTATAACGTCTTAAGAGCACTTCCTTAACCTCGTCATAGCTCTCAAACGCTTCCCTCGACAAGCAAGTTATCGCGTCGGACACTTCGCCGGGAAGAAGAGCTAACAGGTTCTGCGCCCAAAGAGACCGCTCCAAAGCGTTTCGCTCACAGACGTGTTCAAACTTGACGAGATACTTCGCCATGTCCTCGCCTACTACGAACGGTGGCAGTTGGTCCCGAATTCTAAAACCGCCTACCTGAACTGTTGGAGAAGCTACGCTAGGCGCCTGCGAACACTGTAGGATTGCCAATTCTAGTCGTTTCAACTCGAGACGCTCCTGTCTCTCGGCCTCCTCGCGACGTTCGCGCCTTTCAGCTTCTTCACGTTCGCGAGCTTCGCGCCTTTCAGCTTCTTCGCGAGCTTCGCGCCTTTCAGCTTCTTCGCGAGCTTCGCGCCTTTCAGCCTCCTCACGTTCGCGAGCTTCTACTTCTCGCCTTTCAGCCTCCTCACGGCGTGCTTTAATATCCACCCAGGCCTCATCGACTTCCTCAGCCGACACTCCCTCATCCTTCATGATCTCAAGGATCGCTTGCTTTCGTTTCGCACGGCCCAAAGTAATGCCGAGTTCCTCACAAATTTCGATGAGTTCCTTCACTTTAAGGTTCTCCATCGTTCACACTAGCCTCTTGCTGTTTGCCCCTGTTAACAATTTACTTGCCGTACCCACCATAAGTCAACTAGCAAGACGCGCAAGCAATTTTTCACACTCCCGTGTTTACCACCTCCGCATTAACTTTGGTTTCAAAGCGCTTCGACTTGGCTTGAAACGATCAAAGCTCACTTCAATGCTTCACACAGCCCTTCTCTAAACTACTACAACCTGAGCTAGAGTAGTCTGGTGAACTGAAGGGAAAACATCAGGCACTCACCGCATCGATGTCGCTGACGCCGGCCGATCCCACCGCTGCCACCACTGTTGCGAACGCGCGCCTCCGACGACGTTACGAAGGGCGCCTCGAAATCCCACCGCTGCCACCACTGTTGCGAAAGACGGCGACGCCAACACGGTCCCGAAGGCGCCACTGCTTTCACCTCCGCCGGGAAGGTCACCAGCCGTTTGGTAGCGTATGTTTCTCAGCTCGCGACTGCTTCTGCGCAGAGCTAATAAGACGAGCGGACGAGACGACGGTGAGTTAAACAAGGTTTATGTACAGCTTATATACAGAGGCGTTACAATTTCGGCACTGGGGCCGACAGAGACTCGAAGAGCCGAGCTCTCCTCTCTAACACATAGGTCAGCTTTTCGCCTAAGACCGCCGACTCACACACATGTCGGCTCTCCGACACGGGGACTCCTCTCACATAGGACCGCCGATCGCGACACGCCGCAGGGCTTCTTTTATATGCACCGGGTCCAACCAAAATGTCCAATCAGAAGCGCCGCTGGTCGTCAGGGCAGATTCCTCCAATGGGGTCGCCGCTGGGCCACGTCAGACCCCCAGACACGAAGACGCCGGCTCGCTGTCACGTGCGCTGCTGACTCACTGCACGTGGGCCAGAGAGGCGCCGCGCGTGTTTACGCCGTTGAGTTGTTCGTGTCAGGCGGACTGCGGGCTGGCCTTGACCCAGATTGCCTTTTTCAGAGGCACGGACGTTTGACGAGGACTCGCTGGCATAACAGCCTACAACATTTTCACCTCCATCGAAAATGCTGCCACCGCAGCCGATATTCGATCCCACGACCTGGGGGTCAGCAGCCTAGTACCTTAGCCACCAGGCCACCGTGGCGGTGTGAAAAATCTTTTAATACATGCATTAGGTGTACTTACTCTTACACTTTTTCTGCGCTCATAGTGTTTGTTGCTGATTCCAAATGTATACTTGCGGCAAAGCTCAACCTTTTTCATTTTGGATATAAATATGCGCAATCTCAAAACACCACACCAGCCCGATTTGCACGCCATGTGCGAATCGGGTTGTCGTTTTCTTCACAAAGTGTGCGGAGTAATACCTTCCTATTTCATAGAGTTTTTCCTTATTCACACAACATATCTACGGAATGAACGATGATGAGTGGGGTGAAGTGTCCGCCAGCCCGTACATGCTTGCATCTGTCCATTCGTTCTTGCTTCCGTCCGCCCGAGCGACTATCCATGCGTCGATCCGTGTGTCCGCCCATCTGTCTGTGCGTCCATCCGTTGATTGATTGATATGTGGGGTTTAACGTCCCAAAACCACGATATGATTATGAGAGACGCCGTAGTGGAGGGCTGCGGAAATTTTGACAACCTGGGGTTCTTTAACGTGCACCCAAATGTGAGCACCGGCCTACAACATTTCCGCCTCCATCGGAATTGCAGCCGCCGCAGCCGGGATTCGAAACCGCGCCCTGCGGGTCAGCAGCCGAGTACCTTAGCCACTAGACCACCGCGGCGGTGCCGTCCATCCGTCCGTACGCCCACGTGTCCGTCCATCTCTCCGTCTGTCTGCTAGTCTGTCTGTACGTGCGTCCATGCGTCCGTCTGTGCGTCCATCTAGTGAAGTACCACCATCTACCAGCTCGCCGCATCTCAGTGGTTACGTACGACGATGACAGAATATGGACAGACCCCCGCCTTAAGGAGCTTCGCCCCTAAAAATGCACAGCGGTGCCCTGACGGCTTCTTGTAAGCGAGAGTGGCGTAAACAGGCCCTTTCCTATTGAAAATCTTCCAATATTGGGCATAGTCGGACCCACCATTTAACATAATGGTGGATTATGCTAATGGGAATTGATGGATAAATGCTGGGTGGCAGGCAAATGATGTGCATATGACGTGTGAGGGGCTAATGGGGGCATGGTGCGACGCCGTTTCTGCGACTGCGCGCAGCATTGACGATACTCAACCGAGCGCCAAGTGTTAAAAACCCTGTCGCCCATCAGAAGAGAGAAAATCTGCGTGTGCTGCCGCGACGAACCAGTTTTTGCTGTTACATATTTTCGTGTGTACGCATTAAAGTTTTCTGTACCTACATCTGGTGACCTGGGCAACTAATTTACCGCACCACCATGGCTGACCAGGAAGCCCGTGCTGCTCTTCGCCAGCGAGCATAGAACACCTACAAGAGCAACTGCAGGCCCAACATCTAATCGTCGAACAGCAGCAAAGCACCCGACATGAACCACACTCATCTGACAATTCTTCTCAGCGGCACTTAGGCAAGGTTCTCCAGAGCTCTTCTTCAGCGAGCACCACCACTCTTGCTGCCGAGGTATCCCCCAAGAGCGGACGCGCTACGACAACGTCGTCACCCACTTGGATATTCACAAATCCTCCGTTGATCACATAAACTATTTTGTCCACCACTTACACGGCAGCACCGCATTCTCAGTTGCCGACCTGGTAAAGGCCTACACACAAAATCTTCTGAACCCCGATGACGTCACGAAGACCGTGATTATCACGTCTTCGTCTTGTTCAAATTTCCTTTCATGAGCTTTCGCCTCCGAAACATGGAACAAATCTTTCAACGATTCATCGTCTACCTAGCCGACATCCTCGTTTTCTCTCCCAACAACAAAAAGGATCACCGCCACATCTTCGCCAACGGTTTCAACGTCTGAACGACCATTGCTTACTAATAAACGTCCAGAAAAGCGCGCTTGGTGACCCCGTCGTCACTTTATCGGCCATCAATATTCTTCGGAAGAAATTACACCTTTTTAAATTTATATTAAAAATAAAAAAAATAAACGTCACTTCTAGCTCAAGTGTTCGAAGACTGCAAGACTGCCCTCTGCAACGCCACTCTACTTTAGCACCCGAACCAAAGGCCCCCTTGGGGCTTTTCACAGATGCCGCTAGCACCACTGTCAAAGCCTCCCTAATGCAGAACGTGTGCCAAAACTGGTGCCCGTTGGCATTTTTCGAAGAAACTGTCTAGCCCAAAAACACCTTCGTTTACAGCATCGCCCATGAATTGTCAGCTCCTGCTGAGACAACATTCCACCATTACACATACATATACTGTTCTCCAAAACGTGATAATGTTTGTTTCACAACACTCTTCAGTACATGGCCAGCCTAAGGCAGAAGCTTCCTCACCATCTAAAAGCCGTCCAACACTTTTCGCCGAATTCTCGAGGCACAGCACTGCACCATCTTCACCGACCACAAACCTATCACCTTTGCCTTCTCCTAACGACGCGAAATACTCCCACCGGTCCAATAAAACCAACTGTCCTTTATTGCTCAGTTTACCGCCTACATCCAACACATCAGGGGAAAACATAATTGGTCAACGATGCACTCTCGCAAGTCACCGCTTTCGAGTTATGACCGACACCCTCGCCAACGCTCAGAATACGGACGCCGAACTCCAGCAGCTTCTTCAAAATGGCCAACTTCAAGAGCCGCGTTGACATGAATTTCACGTTTGTTGATTACACATGGGGGCTGAACTGACGCTTCGCATTTTAAGATTGTTGAGCGAAGGAACATTGCCCCCGACGTTTGCGACAAAGTCGGTAATGAAACTGTCTGTCAGTGCACATTTTAATGTTCGCCACGAGGCACTGTACACGTATAGGTCCATTTGTTATTATGTTTTTGCTTAGAGAGAACAATTTTCTGGTTAACAGTAAGTATAACAATCACCTGTAATTAAATGAAAGTGCACATACATGTTTTCTTGTTTTGTTTATGAAGTCTCGTTCCCCTTCCAGTTAATGCATTGAAACTCACGAATCGATAAACTGTGAATAAAAGCAGAATTCTTCTTTAAAAATTATAAGTTAAACCCTGAAAGTGTTCGCAGATTTTGGTTGGTACATTGAGACGTGTGTAAACAGGAACGAACGATTTCTACAAGCGGGTTCGAATCCCGGCTGCGGCGGCTGCATTTCCGATGGAGGCGGAAACGGTGTAGGCCCGTGTGCTCAGATTTGGGTGCACGTTAAAGAACCCCAGGTGGTCGAAATTTCCGGAGCCCTCCACTACGGCGTCTCTCATAATCATATGGTGGTTTTAAGCCGTTAAACCCCAGATATCAACGATTTCTGCAATGTTTTTTCTGGCGTTTGTCTTTGTATGCCACTCATGTGAACAGCGGTAAAATAATTCTACAATGCCCCTGTTTCTCTACGAGTGCAATAAATATTCAGCAACAACATTCTAATTGTAAGAATAAGAATTCAGTTTCGGAATTTCGCAACGGGAATAACTTGACGAGAACAGCTGTTTGTTTACAACGAAAATGCATTTCAGAGACAGGACTGCAGGAAGCTAATAATGTCCGAAAGGAAGAGATACTTCTTCAAATGGGCTCAACGTGTCTTTTAGGGCAAACGAGATAAAGCAAGTAATGCGGTAGAAATGTGAGAAAAAGGGTTGTTGAATTCTGGCCTAATGGTCTTAATTTAAAAACTAGTGCTCAGAAACAAGCGTTTCTTGTACTAACATTACAAAAATGTAATATTCATATCACAATGTCTGTTGAAAACAAAAATTTTCGAGAAATACAAATTGCCTTGAAAAGGCGTGCGGGCGACTCTTGGTGACTGCTGCGTGTCGGTTGTTATGTTAATGGATGCCATTTCGCGTAGTATTCGGTGACTGAAGCTGTTTCAGGCAACAGTGGTGATTCACACTTCAGCACTGGACCAAACCGGAACGGCGACAGTGAAGACTTCAAAAATGGGACCCGGAATTGAGGTTCCACATGCCCCCTAAATTGAAACGGCAACTCACAAGTATGCTCCACCGCATTCGTCTTGGTGTGGTGTACACCAGACGTTACGCCAATATCGTCGGTCGCAGTAACACCGGTTCTAATGTGAACACTGCGATGTGCCAGAAACACTTGAGCACATATTTTGTGTCTTTCCAGCATACGCACGTGAACGAGAAGCACTGATTTCTTCTGCTGAACGATATTGCAGTAGGTCATTAACTGATGAGACCGTATTGGGCCTTTGGCCAGACACCAACAGTGAAATTGTGGTTATAAGAGCGGTTATAACCTTTTTGGAAGCAACTGGACTGCATGCGCGGCTATAGTTTGTCTCAACTAGAAAGAGTACCACATACTAACCTCTCTATCTTAACATTGTCATCCATTATTCTTTTCCCCTTTTCTCTCCCCCAGTGTAGAGTAGCAGGCTAGAGCAAGCTATTGCTAAGGCCGACCTCTCTGCCTTTCTATAAATAAACCTATCCCTCTCTCTCTCTGAGGATGATAATATCCTTCGTCAAGCTGTATAAAAAAACACCTAGAAATATTTCGTACCTTGTCTGAACAGGGTAAACACTGGCTGCACACCTTTTTTTATGTTTTCCTGCTAATGACCCTACGCAGAGTTTAGTCTCTGTCTCAATCATTTTCATAACTTCATTCTATATACTGCTTAGTCACGTATGAGGTGAACATCAACATTCATACATCTTTTTAGTGAAAACATAAATTCCCATGTTCCTGAGGAGTAAGACAAGCTCCACTTCTCAACACTGGTTCGCAAAAATTGAATTCGACAGCAGGCAAACCACGTAAGTGCCACTGGAATTGTACAAATTCTATTCATGATTGCTGGTTCACTAAAAATGAAGTGGAGAAGACACGGACTGCAAAGGCGACTCAAAATGGTCCCTTCCACACTATTTTAAGTAGCCATGGAATAGATTCGCCTAAAGAATTATTTGCCTTACGAAGTTCCCGCCGAAAAAAACTCAGAATCCGTCCAGTAAGAGCGTATTCGCAAATATTTTTTGCACTCTGCAATGGTGTTCTCTTATCTCGTCGTGAAGGAAACGTGAAGCTAAGCAGAGAGGAATGGCGCGGGAGAGAAACGCACCACCTGCACCTCGTGGCTTTGAGCACGTTTTTTAAAATATTTTTTTAAATGTGCAGTTTCTTATGAGACCACGCGTGGACAAGTCGCGGCCTCCCGTGGCAGCCCCAGTTATGACAAAGTACGCCACTGTCAACTAAGCCAATGGATGATATGCAGGCGGTGACGTAGTAATATTTGATTCTGTAGGGTCAATTGTCGAAAGAAGAGAAAATGTTTTTTAGCTGACTTGGGGAATTCAGTGTAGTGTCCTCACACTAGGCTCCACCATAATATTTAGCAAGAGTGTTGTCGAGATCCTCGACTACAGATCGGCACCGTCGCCATTAACCCGGTGATGGTCACCGGAACCACACGTTTCAGCTTTTCCTATTCACCCCTGAGGGCTAGGGTGCTGTACGTTCTCCAAGGAAATTTTGTGATGTTCAGAATTAGTGAAACACGCACCTTCAGTGAATATTGATGAAAACTAATTCAAAGGTAATTGAAGCGATAGAAAATCTTGGTGCTAAATTATCCATAAGTGAACAGCGCTGACGTCAAGATTTTGAAACGAAGGCCTGTCCTCGTCATGGCAAGATCGCCTTGGGCAGAACACGAGTTCTTTTGTGAAAACATTCGCTCCAATGACATTCACTCAAAGCCCCTGCGTGGCCTTAAACTTCACCCTTGCTTGAATATGTCTTGCTATCACAACAATACAATATGTATATATCTATTGATTGATTGGCAACTGACGTTTAGTTGATATCTCACATGAAGTGTTCGGGCATATAAGTAATGAGCTGAGAAAGAAATTCAACCTTTAATCAACCGACGATGCAGTATTAAGCAACAATAATGATGCTTACAATCTTCGTTAGCCCACCTTGGTAGATTACTAGATGACATGGATCCTGGCTAAACTCCAGGATGCTGCTTCGAATCTCGGTGCTGGCGGCCACTTTTTCACAGGAAGGAAACACACGAAGGTCCACTTACTAAACTTAAACTCTGTACGCTAAAGATGCCCGGGGTCGTACCAATTATAATGGAGCCGCATGCTTCGGCATGCCTCCTAATGGTAGTGTTTTATAGGTAATACTTCGTAATTAAGAAAGATAACAGAAGTTTGCTTCGTCTGACCAGTAATTGAAACTCGTTGCGGCTTCACACTTCCAGCTGCGGAAGTATCGGACAATATCTTCACTAATCCCGCCACATTATACACTTAATGCTTCCTGCAGCTTTCGACTAGAGTAAACGCTTCCATGCGATTTGAAAAGAAGCGCTTTAGTAATGAGGAGATCTTATAAGGTCCTCGTTAGAGAAATTGAATGGAACTTTATTGCGATCACTATAATAAATCATGATTGGGTGAGCTAGGCGTTTGTTAGGAGAATGAGAAGGCAGGTCTGCCACCGCCTACCGCGATATGTCCGGTGGAACTTTAAATCAGTGGTACTTTAATATGACGGTGCTGGTTATAGCTAGGAACGGCGTGTCTCATATTGTTACGACATAATTCATCGAGTCATATGGAATCTAGGAACGCACTACTTAACGGATTTCACTTAAATATTCACCAACTGCTGTGTACAGCAAGCAACTTCTCGGTGAAAGCACGGTGGAAGCAATGGTTAAATGAATAGAAGAGAAAATACAGAAGTGAATTATGGTGAATTTACTGTTACAAATTCTGCACATTCAGCTCCTACTTTTACGCTGCCAGCAGCCGAGACGCCCTGTTGCAGCTAGGTGACTATATGACCCGGCATGCAAATTTCAAAGGCAAATGATAGACTCGCCGCGCCGCTGGCGTTTTGGTATGGTTGAAAGGTAAAAAGATCCGGTTATTTAATGTCAGATGCAACCTTACGACCCCGAGTCTGTGCTCGATTATTTGCCCTCCTACATCCCTTCACTTCCCTCTCCTTGTGTTTGCGACGTCAGGGCCAAACTCGCCCATATCGGGGGGCTTCAGGGCTCATTCCACTATTGTCAATCACCGAAGAGCTGGCACAGCTCAACGAGTGATCACTCAACATGGCTACTTTTGCTTTCCTAGCGCTAGCTTTTGTTGTACTGCCTCCGCGTCATGGAAAAGTGTAGATACGTAAATACGTTGTAAAATCATTATATTTGTATTTCTAAGTTTGATTTGCTCATTTCTACATGCTGCAGCCCATATTGAAAACAGGCAGGCGTCGCGACCGCTTCACACCTTGATTTCATACCGAAATTTGCTCGGACGCAAAATATTTCGCAAAAGGCATTCCAACGATCAACTATTAAGGTGAATAAGTATAAGTGCACAATCGTGTTCTTCTTTGTTCTTCTTTCAGTGGTAGATGATTGGTGTTTGAGATAGAACTGCATGAAGGCTTAAAAACCTAATTTAACTATGGTCTTCTAGCTGACCGTATTTTGCCTCCCGCTCGGCTCAGCTAGATGATGTTGGCGTTACCGCGCATGCATTCGTTAGGCGCTGAGCGTGTGATTGGATCGTCGTAGCTAGCGAAGGATCATGTGATGCGAGAAGAAATGACCAAAATGGCAGTCTCTTGTGCCGCCAGTCCGCGCTGCTTCGAAAACACAGTGGTTGTTCGGCGAACACGCAAGCACCGAAGGCACTTCGACACACAAGGATATGCGGCGCCTCTTCCGAGAATTCGTCGCAGCTAATCGCTTCGAAAATCCGCGCATGTGTGGTGAAGTTCGCGAAACGATTTAGAGCGGACACTTGGGATCATAAAGAAGCGTCCAGAGATCGTTTTTTGGTATTTCTGTCAGGGGGACATTGCGAATCTTCGATAGTAAGTGGTTTCATGTAACAATAATAACAATTTAGTATTTAACAACAGCCACTCTTCCACCTATTCAAAAAGAAAAATTGGCCCCGAATCTGCATGTTACACTGCAATTGTTAGTCTTGCACCTGCAAATGTTGGTCTTGCAAACGATAGTCTTGCGCCTGGAGAGAGTGAACAAAACGTTTATTTGATGTTCTGCGCAAAAAAAAAACGGTGAATGGTATTCTGGAGGCGCTGTGTTAGAGTGCCTCGAGCGTGTAGTGGAGGTGCACGAGCACATCGAGGCACGTTAGACACGAGCGACATCTGGTAGTTATCTTCGAAAGCGAAGGCGTACGCACCCGCGGAGCCAGATGAGCGCCAGTCTCGGAGATGATATGTTGTCGAACGCAAAGCGACGGGCAGGTGCCGCCACCGTGTCGTCGTAGCAAATCGTTGGAAACCCTTATCTTTTTAAGCATGGTGTTGGACTGTCAGCGCAGCGCGATAAACGCTACAGTCCTTAGAGTTACTTGCGTGTGCATCTTCTAGTATAAAGACACACATAAAAACATTGACGTGCTGTTATGGTGTCTCTTATGTGCGCAATAATTGCTTTTTAATTGACAATCGCACAAGTATGAACGCTTAATCTTGAGTAATATTGGTGGGCGCTGCGAATGGGTTCGGCCGTTTGGTGCCATTTGAGGTATCTTTAAGGGCAAACAAAGAGACAGACAGACAGACCAAAATTTTTCCGTCGAAGGTCCCCAAGGAAGTCTATTGTCTTTAAAAAGCATTTTAGTTTGATTTGCCGCATGGCAACGCGATGGACACACTGCCTCAAGGCAGGGCGTGAGAAAGGCGTTTGGGCTGCATTGAAGGCTCCGATTGTGTTCCAGCTTCAAGTGAAAGTGACAATGAAATGAAAAAAACGCCCATGCGTCAAACAGTCAATGAATTAAAAAAAACTTCTATCTTGATGCAAGATGAGAAATATTTTGATTGTCTTTTAAAAGAGCTTTCATGCACCGGTGGCGTTACCATAGGGTTGGCCAAACGACGCTTGGCTGAAACTAAAAACGTGCGTTGCGCTCCGGTAACGTTCAGCATTTGAGCGGAACGAGGAACGAAGCGCAACATCGTTCAGCTAAAAGTTCCTCATTCTGAGAGCAAGAAGAGTTATTATTGTGCTCAGGAATTATAAGCTTTCAGTAGCGAACGTCCCTAGGGTTGAGCCTGTTCTCCCTGTCAGCGTAAGTTCCCTAGATGAAACAAGTTTCCGAAGCAGCGACACCTTTCCCTTTCCTATATTCTACACCACTAGCCAAGGCGTCTCGCGTAGGACTCGTACATTGTAGTTCATCTAGTCATAACTAGTCGAGTTCTCCTAATGTGTTTTGCTCTTGCTCTGACACAGTGAACGCGGTTCTTGCTGGATCCTGTCAGTAAGACCACAGGGCGTGACGTTGGGACGAGTTATTTTCCACACACAAGGAAAAATCATGGCCAGATTGGTACGAACGCTTGACTAGCAGCACTGCGATGACGTTTTTTAATGTGCTCATTTTGACAATCGTGATGCCAGGTGATTCTGGTGTGGTGCGCAGATCTTCCTGAAAAGTGAGAGTTCTACCGGTGAAGTGTCCCGAAACAGAAACAGCCATGTTCTGGTCAAGCGTGAAATGTTTCTGAAGGTGCGTTGATAACACGCTCCAGCGGCTGTACGTACAAGTATTTGTAACGAATGGCATTAACTAGACGCACATTATATGCGCTGCGGGCATTTCAATAAAAAGCGACAAATAAACTCGCTTCGCAGATCCAAGTCGACGTACTGTAATAGAGGAACACGAAAGCGTTCGCGTGAAACGTTTCATAGCTACACTTCATGGCATGCTTCATTTCGGATAGCACGAAGTATGTTGAGAGTGAAACAATTTGCTGTTGTTTTATGACAACGCATCATTGTTGAAAAACCCGGAGTATTGCATTAAACGAGCACTGCGAAACAATCTAGGCCAACTTGGCACCAACTGAAACACTCATCCTCTTCATGTCCTGGCTACGATTTCGTCTTTCATCACGGCTAGAATCCAGCTGGAGCGTAACGCGCCTGCGTACTCGTTTTGAACCTTTTGCATATTATTAATTGACACCACAAACCTTTGCAAGATCACGTGCGAGGAATGCACCAATTAGAGACGCGGATGGCAGAGAAAAGGAGGGGTAAACGAGAGAGTGAGGAGGACGGCTCGAGAACAATGAGTGATGCTACCTTGGAAAGTTGTTTCATCAAGGGACCTTATATTAGCGTGACTTATAGTGCCCTCTAGAGGCACAACACACGATCTCGCTCTTTTACAGCAAGGACAATGAATCGCTCACTTTCCGGTACATGGTGAAGACAACTTGGAGTGCTGCGGTGTCATTCGCTTCCGGCACACTATCACTCTGTCTCCTTGAACGAGGAAAGAAAACAATGCAACAAAACCGCAAGTGTAGCTGAGGGCTCGCTGAGGGGCTGCAGCAAGGCAAAACAAAAAAGCTCAGTTACAGACTGGCAAATCTTCTGCGAAAGGGTAGCACCAGCAAGCTGACCCTGATTTAAGATTTCGCAAGACAGTTTGTGATGTTTGCGACAGATTGTGCGATAATGAGTGAGCATAGGAATATTTTGCCGCTTTGCTGCACTTTGCGTATCGTGGGCTTAAGGCTGCTCGATGTGACAGAGAAGCTTTTCGAAAACCTTTCAGCAGCGTCAGTGTTTGGTGCTCGGCGACGTGTGTACGTTCGGGGCATGATGCATGCCTTCGATTTATTGATATTGTTACGGTGAGATGCCTTTATTTACAGGAGATGATGGATGCGAGAGTCAATGGATCTGGCCGATCACCGCTCGTGCCAACCTCGTTCTCTACTTCTTCCACGCGCCCTCTCAGTATCGTAGCGATTCCCCCTTTGCAGACAATGCCCACCGGGCGAGTTAGGCTTCGTTGCGATGATGATAGCATTTGGGATGGGCAACATGAAGGACGTTGGTGTTGCTTGAGCGGCGGCCAGTTGACGACAGTTGAGATATCACGTACGTGACTTCGCTGAGACGTTCCAGGACAATAAACGGACCGGTGTAGTTGGCCAGAAACTTTTGGCAGAGGCTGCACTTGCGAAGCGGCGTCCAAAGCCACACCAAACCCCCTTTCTCAAACAATACGTGCCGGTGACTTCTGTCGTAACGGTTCTTCGAGCGTCTCTGTGAGACGAAAGTTCGAAGACAGGCGATGCGCCGGGCCTCTTCTGTGCGGCAAATGGTTTCGGCAAGAGTAGGTTGATCAGTCTCGGAAAAAGGAAGGATAGTGTCAAGAGCTGTGCGGCCTTTACGTGCGTAGAGCAGATAAATGGACTGTATCTCGTTGTTTCGTGCTGTGCAGTGTTGTAGGCGAAAGTTATAAATGGCAAAATCGCGTCCCATGTTTTGTGTCCAGAATCAACATACTGTGAAGAAGAAAACGCATCGTTGGCAAGCAACATCGCCACCGCTTGGGTACTGGGTGCTGGGCTTCTCTCGCTCGGCTCGTGCTGATCATCGCCGGCATCTTCTTGACCGTTGCTCTCGCCCGATAGTGTTTCATCGTAGGACCACCGTCGCAACAGTCGACAATAAACCCTTTTTCAATCGGTGGAGGGTGCTGACATTCCCCGTCGCCTGAACCTGGGTGCTGCCATTCGCCGTCTCCTAAACCTGGAGCTGCACAACCAAACGCTACCTCCCATCATGGCTACCAGCAACGCGTAACCTGGCTCTTCCACTCCATCCCCCAGCAACCCCGGCGTTCTTCGTTTGCGAGAGCCCAAAGTCTTTAGCGGAGCTGATGAGACCGACGTGGAAGACTGGTTCGCTAACTACGAACTGGTGAGTGCAAACAACAAGTGGGATGACGCGGACAAACTGACTAACGTCATCTTTCACCTCACTGACGTGGCCGAAATGTGGTATAACAACCACAAAAACGACATTACGACGTGTTCCATCTTCAAAACGTCGTTTGCTGACGTTTTCGGCTGACCCGCTGTCCACAAGTCCAGAACCGAACAACGCTCGCGGACTCGCGCAAAGAAGCCATCTGAATCGTTCACCAGTTACATCGAAGACATTATTGGTCTTTGCAACCGTGGGAACAACGCCATGCCCGAGTCGGAGAAGATTCAACACATCCTCAAAGGGATAAATGACGGCGAATTTCAGATGCTCCTGGCGTGCAATCATGCCACCGTTGCGGAACTTGTGACTTTATGTCAAAGTTTCGACGAGTTGAGGAAGCAGCGCGCCCTGACTCGGCCATTTTCCTCACACGCTGACTCACTATCTAGTCTTACTTCTTGTCGTGTAGCCGGCACGGCGACACGTGAAAGTAACCACGCTACACCACTGTACGATCCATGAAAAAATCCCAGTTTAATTAACGAGTATCGCTTATATACACACGAGCGCAGTGGCGCCATCTATTGTGAGTCCAATGACTCAGAAGGCCATCTGGTGTAAACGCACAACACGACACTTCTGTTCCTGATTACTCAACAATCCTGCAAGAGATCAAAGACTTTGTGCGTGAAGAAGTAGCTCGGCAGCTGTCGTTGATTCCCTTCACGCAGCAGCCACCGTCCTCTTGTCTGCCCTCACCACTCAGCGACGTTATAGCCGAAGAGGTAGCTCAGGCTGTTCCCGTCGCTGCCCACCAGCAGCCTGGGGCCATGCCTGTTCCCCATGCGCCAGCTATGCAGCCCGTGGCCGCGCCTCTTACTTATTCCCAGGTGGTACGCAGCAGACCCCGCCAGCAGCTTTTGCCACCCATGCCTGCAGTTGCTTCCCACTCTACCCCTCTTTCGACACCTTGGGCCGCACCGCGAGTCAGCAATTCCTGGCGCACTGCTGACAATCGACCGATCTGCTACGCCTGCGGTACTCCAGGACACGTGGCACGATAATGTCGTCGTCGCTTCCAATCGCAACACAACGCTACTTGGCCGTTACCGTATGACCAGCAGCCCACGCACCTACCTGCTCCCTATCCTTCACCGCAGTATGGCTACACTAATCTTCCCGAGTCTCAGTCACCCCAGCTCCCAGCTCCGACTCACTCTCCCCGCTCGCCGTCTCCTCGCAGGCGATCTCTGTCCCCAATGCGTCCCCGACCCGCTTCCTCCAACCGTGAAAACTGAACGCCGCAGTTCCAGAGGCAAGAACTGCGCCATCATCGAAATGCCCAAGTCCTCGCACTTCACCTGCTAACGTCGTCGCCATATCTGTCGATGGTGTTTCTACCTTTGCTCTCATCGACACAGGTGCTGCCGTTTCTGTTATAGCCGCCCAGCTCTGCCGCTCCCTACGCAAAGTGACCACGCCGCTCTCTGGAGTACCGCTTCGTACGGCTAGCGCACAACCAGTTCGACCTCTCGGCACCTGTACAGCCCGCATTTTCATCCAAGGCTCTATGTACGCTGTCGAGTTCATCGTACTTTCGGTGTGCTCGCATGACGTTATCCTCGGGTGGGACTTCCTGTCACATCATCATGCCGTCATCGACTGCGCACGCGCTGAAGTTCAATTTTCGCACCTCTCTGACGAACCTTTGCACGAAACTCTTGAGCGGCCCCCACAACTCGTCGTACGTGAAGACAATGAAATTCCGCCAGCCTCTCTTGCCATTGTCTTTGTTTGCTGCGATGACCATAACGACGCTACAGTAATGTTTACACTTTTCGACATTTTCATGAGCCGCAGAGCCGTTTCCTTGCCTTTCGCTACACTCGACGTCACTGCGGGCCGAAGCAATATTTTCGTCCACAACCCCATTTCGGCACCGCTTACGCTACTTGCCAGCGAATGTCTCGGTCGAGTGGAGTACCTCGATTCCTCTTTATTCCTTAACATGCCAGACGAATCGTGCAGTAGCACCTCGACCGAACTTCATGCCCTTTCCCCACTGGAATGCTCATCGAGTGACACCTTCTTGAGTTCGATCGCCGACACCTTAGTGCCCATGAACGCGCCGATTTCTTAATCTCCTCCAGCATTTCGCGAATTCATTCGACGTTTCTCAGCCGCAATTGGGTCGGACTTCCGCAGTGCACCACTACATTGACACCGGTTCGCACCAGCCATTGCGTCAAAGACCGTACCGTGTCTCTGCTGCAGAACGTCACGTCATCAACGACCAGGTCGAAGAGATGCTACGCCGTCGCGTTATCCAACCATCGCACAGTCCTTGGGCATCTCCTGTCGTTATAGTTCGAAAGAAGGATGAATTGATTCGATTTTGCGTCGACTACCGGCGATTAAACAAGGTGACGCGGAAAGACGTCTATCCGTTACCGCACATCGACGACGCCCTTGACAGCCTCCAAGAAGCCGAATTCTTCTCCTCCTTAGACTTACGATCTGGATACTCGCAGGTTCCTATGGCAGAAGCTGATCGCCAGAAAACTGCGTTATTTATATCAGATGGCCTGTACGAATTTAACGTAATGCCATTTGGGCTTTGTAATGCTCCTGCCACGTTTGAACGACTCATGGAGAACACACTGCATGGACTGAAGTGGTCTGTGTGTCTATGCTACCTCGACGACATTGTCGTTTTCTCTCCCGATTTTTCCACACATCTACTTCGGCTCCACCTGATTCTGACGTGTTTAACCAACGCTGGGCTCCAACTGAACCTTAAAAAGTGCCGCTTCGCCGCGCGAGAGCTGTCCATCTTAGGGCACATCGTGTCCAAGCATGGTGTTCGACCCGACCCTGCAAAACTGCGAGCAGTCGCTGAGTTCCCGAAATCTACAACACTGAAAGAATTACGCAATTTTGTCGGACTATGCTCGTACTTCCGCTGCTTCGTGCGAAATTTTGCGTCGATCATGTCACCACTGACCAACCTCCTACGAGGTGGTGCAGACCTTTCATCCTGGTCTTCTGACTTCGACGTCGCGTTTGCCACGCTCCGTAGTCTGCTAACATCTCCTCCAATTCTTCGGCATTTCGACCCAACAGCTGCAACGGAAGTTCACACAGACGCTAGTGGAGTTGGTCTAGGCGCCGTCCTCGCCCAACGCATGCTGGGCTACTCCGAATACGTCGTCGCTTATGCGAGTCGCACACTTACTAAAGCTGAGGCCAATTACAGCGTCACTGAAAAAGAGTGCTTGGCGCTAGTGTGGGTGCTTCACAAGTTCCGCCCTTATTTGTACAGTCGCCCGATCGACCTGGTAACGGAGAACCATGCACTTTGTTGGCTCGCCACATTGAAAGACCATTCTCGCCACCTAGCTCGATGGGCACTGCAAATCCAGGAGTACGACATTCGTGTCATCTATCACAGCGGACGCAAGCATTCTGACGCCGACGCCCTGTCGCGTTCGCCTTTACCTCCCAACTCGGCCTGCGCAACCACTGGTACCAACTCCATCGCATCTCTCGACCTCGACTCCTTTACCACGGGTCCTTGTACTAACACAAGGACCCGTGGATCGCTTCCCTTTTTAACTGTCTCTCTGGATCGTCAACCACTGCGGTACCACGATCTCTCCGACGACAAGCTGCTCATTTCGCCATTCGTGATCGGCTGTTACACCGACGCAACTACGCCCCCAAAGGTCGTAAGTGGCTCTTGGTTGTCCCGCGCAGCTTGCAATCACAAATCGGCGCCTCCTTTCACGACGATCCCCAATGTGGTCATGCCGGAGTTTTCAAAACTTACGAACGCATTCACCATCGCTTCTCCTTGCGCGGAATGTATATTATCGTTCGAAAATTTGTTATGGGCTGCCCTGACTGTCAACGCCGCAAATCACCGCCTTTCCGCTCGTCCGGTGCGCTTCAACCGCTTCCGTGCCCTCCCAAACTTTTTGATTGGATCAGAATTGATCTCTATGGCCCTCTACCAACAACATCAGATGAAAATCAGTGCATCATAGTCGCTGTGGACCATTTAACACGCTACGCTGAGACCGCCGCCCTTCCAAGTGCCACTGCGCGGAACGTAGCATCCTTCATCCTTCATCGCTTCATACTACGACATGGTGCACCTCGAGAACTACTAAGCGACCGAGGTCGAGCCTTCCTATCAGAAGTCGTCATGTCTCTGCTTTATGAATGCCATGTTGTTCATCGCAAGACCACGGCGTACCACCCGCAGACTAACGGGCTCACGGAAAGATTTAACCGCACCCTTGGCGATATGCTCGCCATGTATGTGACATCCGATCGTACTAACTGGGATTGCATTCTTCCATTCATCACGTTCGCATATAACACCGCGACACAGTCTACCACTGGATTTTCACCTTTTTTTCTTCTTTATGGACGCAAATCATCCCACACCATCGACACTCTCCTTCCATACCGTCCTGACGCATCCGAACGCCCATCTGTGTCCGAAGCTGCCGGAAATGCGGAAGAGTGCCGTGAACTCGCACGCACCTTTACGTCACGAGAACAACAGCGTCAGAAAGAAAACAACGCCGACTCTTCACAAAGCCCCATCTATTCCCCGGGATCACTTTTATGGCTGGCTGTTTCTTACCGAACCCCCGGCATTTCCTCAAAACTTGTTCCAAAGTACGAGGGCCCATACCGCGTTTTGGAGCAAGCCTCGAAGGTGAATTTTTTCATCGAGCCACTTTCCCCATCTGGCGACATGCGCCGGCGTGGACGTGACATCGTCCGCGTCGCCCGCTTTAAGCCATATCATAGCCCTCTGCCTCCAGACTCTTAGGTCGCCAGGATGGCTCTTTTTCGGCGGGGGCAAATTGTGATGAAGAAAACGCATCGTTGGCAAGCAACATCGCCACCGCTTGGGTACTGGGTGCTGGGCTTCTCTCGCTCGGCTCGTGCTGATCATCGCCGGCATCTGCTTGACCGTTACTCTTGCCCGATCGTGTTTCATCGTAGGACCACCATCGACAGTCGTCAATAAACCCTTTTTCAATACATTGAAATCATGTTGACGAGAGTCATATTAGTTCGTTCCGTCAAACCATAAGCCTGCGGGTGATACGGGGTAGTGTGACAAAAATGGCACGAAGCAAAACGAAGGAGGCCTCCAACTACATCGGCAACAAATTGCCGCCCGCGATCACTGATGATGACACGGGGGGATCCATGGCGTAATATAACTTGTGACAGCATGAACTCTGAAACTTGAGTGGTCGTTGCCACAGGAATCGCAGCAGTTTCGGCGTAACGTGTGAGGTGGTCAACGGCCACAATAAGCCATCGGTTGCCGTTTGTTGATCGCGGAAAAGGACCAAGCAGGTCAACACCTACGACGTCAAATGGTGAACTCGGGGGTGCTATGGGATAAAGTAGTCCGGCTGGCGGAGTTGTAGGACGCTTGTGTCGTTGACATTGCTCACAGCCAGCAACGTATGCAGTCACACTTTTACGCATATTTGGCCAGAAGAATCGTTCTTGCGTGCGATAAAATGTCCTAGAAAAACCCATTTGGCCAGATGTTGGGTCGTCGCGCATTGTTAAAAGTACGTGTTGTCATAAACTTGTAGGCACAACTAGAAGTAGGTGAGGGCCTACACCGGAATAATTCTTTTTGTAAAGAACGCCATCATTTACGACGAAACCACGTTGACCGTTCGTTCCGGAAATGAAGAAAGAAGCGAGACTGTTGTCATTGCGTTATTCTGCTCGAAAAGTTGTTAGGTCAGGAAATGGAGTATCCACTACAGCCAAATATTCATCAAAGTTATCAGCATCATACTCGGTTTTCGGAAGTGCAAGTCGTGAAAGGCAATCGGCATCGGCATGACGACGACCGCTCTTGCAACAGACTTCAATGTCGTGTACTTGCAATCGTAACGCCCAACGAACAAGACGACCAGATGGGTCCCGTAGTCCAGTGAGCCAACATAAAGAATGGTGGTCCGTGACAATCGAGAATCGGCGTCCATAGATACAAGGGCGAAACTTGTGCACGGCGAATATGACCGCGAGACAATCCTGCTCTGTGACAGTATAGTTTCGCTCCAGTTTACTTAAACAGCGACTGGCATAGCCAACGACGTGTTCAGCAGCTCCATGGCGTTGGACCAAGACGGCGCCAATACCTACACCACTGGCGTCAGTATGAACTTTTGTGGCAGCAAATGGTTCATAGGGGCGAAGTACGGGCCCTGACGTAAGAACAAACTTGAGTTGCGAAAAAGACGACTCGCATTCTGCTGACCGCCGAAAAGGTGCATTCTTGTTGAGTAGGGACGTCAAAAGGTAAGCGAGGTCGGCGAACCTGGGCACGAAGCGACGGAAGTACGAGCATAGGCCCAAAAAGCTTCGCAACTCTCGTACCGACTGAAGTTGTTTGAAGCTGCTGACTGCAGCGACTTTCTAGGGTCGGGTCGAATGCCATGCTTGTCCACCAGGTGACCGAGAACGAGAGTCTCACGGCTGCCAAAGTGACACTTCTTAGAGTTCAGGGTGAGCTTAGCTCTCTCAAGGCAGGTGAGAAGAATATCTAGACGATGGTTGTGTTTATCGAATGTACGGCCAAAATTTATAATATCATCCAGGTAGCAAAGGCAAACTTCCCACTTTAGTCCACGTAACATAGAGTCTATGAAGCGCTCAAGCGTGGCTGGAGCGTTGTATAGGCCAAACGGCATTGCATTGAATTCAAATAGACCATCTGGGGTTATGAAGGCCGTTTTCTCTTTGTCATTCGGCTGCATGGGGAGTTGCCAATAACCAGATCTCAAATCCACGGAGGAGAAGTACGACGCCGAATGTAAACAATCGATGACATCATCAATCCTGGGAAGCGGGTAGACATCCTTTTTAGTAACAGAGTTGAGCCGTTTGTAATCCACGCAGAATCGCCATGTATCATCCTTCTTTTGGACAAGAATCACAGGAGAAGCCCAAGGGCTACACGACTCTTGGATGACCTTTTTCTTTAACATCTCTTCTACCTGTTTAGTAATGACCTTGCACTCCGCAGATGAGACACGGTATGGTTTCTGCCGGATAGGGTGAGTGGATCCTGTGTCAATCTCATGGCGAGTACGCGACTCGGGTACACTTATTTTCTCTTCAATATGCGCAAAGTCAATTATAGTAGCGTGCTTTGCAAGGACTTCGACCAAATATTGAGGTTTTTCTGATGATAGCGACTTGTTTACCATACTCAGAAAGTTGGCTTCTGTATGGTACGTTGCATGAATAGGATCTACTCTCTCGTCACTTAAAAATTCAATAAAACTGGTCGCGTTTTGTTCGAAGAGGGCGTGTCGCATTCCGCAGGGTAGCATGACAGGTTCATTTGAATAGTTCGACACCCATAAGGCTGATCCCCTATCACTGATTGACAGAACACAATGTGGAACGAGCACATTTTTTTTTTTGGTGCAATGGAGAGGAATGGGCTCCACAAAAACATCAACCGTTCCAGTGTCCGAGGCAGAGGCTTCAACGCGTACGCTCTTCATCGAGTTGGCCGGCAAGACAACATCCTCAATGACGGTGATTGATCCTTGACAGCACCTAAGAACGTCAGTAAATGCCGATAGCATAATCTCGCCAGCACCGCCATCTACAGTAGCCCCGTACTCGCGTAGAAACTTGATCCCCAAGATGATGTCATGGATGGAGCTGGACAGAACGGCGAATTCAACCTTGAAGACCTTGTCACCCAAATTGACACTAACAGCACACACAGCGATCGGGCACAGTGTCTCCCCGCTCACTGCACAAAACGATGCACAACTGTCCCAGCGAAACATCACTTGATATCCTAGCCGCAATTTGAAGTTAAGACTCATCACTGAAACAGCTGCTCCAGTATCTATCAAAGCCATCGTAGGAAGTCCATCAATAAGCATGGGGACCCTATTTTGCGTCATAAAACGGGCGGAGGCATAGGCGGATGTAGTGATAAATGTTCGGCGGCCTCACCTCCATTGGCCGCACCACCTAGTTTCCCGGAGGCGGGGAGGTGTCGCGTCGGCCAGGAGATGGGGAATGGAACCGGTGTGTTGTGGGGGGCGTCAAGTTTTGCACGGAGGAAGGCGAGTCGTTGCGTAAATTTCGCTGGAAATTGCGTCCTACATGTGTATCACTGTGGGTCGTTTGCTGGAAGCCGTCCCCAACGTACGCGTCCCGCATCGAACGCATGCCACCGCGCCAGCGGTTTTGTCGAGAAGAAGCTGATAATCCCTCGTAGTAGCGCTGCTGGGGGCAACGCCTTTGACCACAAAATCAAGCCACATCTCCACGGAAACCGCAGTTATAGCATACAGGTGCCTCACGCACGTCGCCAAACCTTCCACGAGGCGCTGTGTGCCCATGATCGTCCCACGAAGACACCATTGTAGGTGGTTGGCGGGAAACGTTCTGGAAACCACGGCGATGATGTAAGTTGCCGGTTGGGGGCTCTGGTGCTCTTGATTGGGGCACATCATATAGCGTGGCTTCAACGGCAGCACACAATGCGTCGTATGACGGGGAGGTGTTGATAGTAGCAGCTCTCGGCGAGTTGACAGCATCACGTCGTCCAAGTTCTTCGTGTACGATTTGCCTGATCATTCAAGCAAGATCACAGGAGGATGTTGGAGGGACGTTGACACTTGCAATGGTGGTGACGTTGGCAAGTCTACCAAATTTGGGAGTGATGCGCCTAGCCTTCAGGGTCTCAAACGTGCGGCAGTGTTGTATTACGTCCGCTTCAGATGGCAAGGTGTCCTTGCCGATGAGGAAATTGTAGACATCCTCAGCAACCCCTTTGAGGAGATGCCCTACCTTGTCATCTTTTTTTCATGCGTGGGTCTACAGCCTTGCACAATTTCAGAATCTCTTCAGTGTACGTTGTGCATGTTTCACCGGGGACTTGAGCACGCTGCATCAAAGTTTGCTCAGTGTGCTTCTTCTTCATCAATTGGTCGCCGAAGCAGCCCGCTATTTCTTTCTGAAACGCTTCCCAGGTCATTATTGTTTCTTCGTGGTTTTCAAACCCCACCAACGACGTTCCTTGAAGAAACAATCCAACGTTGGACAACCGGGAGGCCGCATCCCAACAATTGTATTTACTCACACGGTTGAAGTGTTTCAGCCATTCGTCGACGTCTTCTCCGACCCTCCCAGAAAATCTTCGTGGTACTATGTGTCAGGACCACGTAGCGCCAGACGAAGAGTGCGTGGTGTCGCCGTCAGCAATTGGATCCATAGAGAGCGGTGGTAGACCAGCCAGTCGGCGGCTTCGGCATAGTTTTTGAGGTAGCGCTTCCGTCATTGTTTGCCTGGGATCGCTCCGCTGTACCCCGCACCTTTCACCAATCTTGTTACGGTGAGATGGCTTTATTTACAGGAGATGATGAATGCGAGAGCCCAGGGATCTGGTCAATCACTGCTCGTGCCAACCTCGTTCTCCTCTTCTTCCACGCGCCCCCTCAGTGTCGTAGCAATATTATTAAGGGAAGGTTTAGTGGAATAGGGTCTCTGTCTACCTCTATATCTATTTACCAGAGTTTTATTTACTGCTACAAAACGGCAACAACAACGAACCAAATGGCGCTGGGAAGTCTAAGGACCACAACGCATGACGAGTACGGGTTGTGAATTCACTGTCGTTAATAAGTTTTGATGCAAGGAGTATTGTGAATAAAGTTGCAAAACTAGAAGATATACTGCTCATTCATTCTCCTGACGTTGTGTGCATAACCGAAGCATTGGTACACGGCGATATTCATAATTCAGAAATAGTTCCTCCCTCCTATTCTCTTATACGCACCGACCGCGATAGTCGCGGCGGTGGAGTCGCTATCGCAGTGCGTAAGGGTTTATCGTTTCGTAAAGAGCAAGGCATTCCAGACAATGGAAGTGTGTGGTGCACTGTATACGCCCATGAATCGCCCGTGCTGATTGGTGGTATTTATAGGAAGCCAAACGCGTCTGACGAATACATCATAAAAATTCACGACTTCCTTCATGGCAAGTTGAAAGACAGTACTAAGTTAATTCTTGCCGGGGATTTTAATTTGCCCACTATTGACTGGAATACACTGACAGCTGGTAGTAGAGATGTTTCTAGTTCTGTGCTGCTTTTGAACATAGCATTTAGTTTTTCATTATCTCAGCTTGACACAGAACCAACGCGCATTCAGGGGCATACGCTTTCAATACTAGACCTTGCATTTATCTCAAACCATCTAACACCTGATGTCACACTAGAAGAGAGCATATCTGATCATAAACTTGTTCTTCTAACAATCACTATCGGTCACAGCGTACCAGTTCCTAAATCACGCGTAGCTGTTAAAAACTACAATAGAGCTGATGATGTCAGCAATATTGACCACCTCGAAGTAGTGTTAGAAACGTTTTCCATTGAAAATCACCATACAGTGAATAATCTGTGGCTTAAACAAAAAGATATAATAAAATATTGTGAGGAAACATTCGTACCCACGCGACTCAAACGTACTAAACGCAGAAACCCGTGGATTACGTGTGGTGTGATCCACCTGAAAAGAAGGCTGCAAAGAATGCGAAAGAAGAAACGTAATCCTGACGATATCCGCCGACTTTCGTATGAGCTAAAGGCATCTATTAGGAAAGCAAGAGACGTTTTCTTTTCAACGACATTAACAAGTTTCATGACACAGCATCCGCAAAAGTTTTGGCGCTATCCATCCAAGCCCGCGGACCACGTTACTCAAATCGATACCAACGGGACTATTACGGATGAAGCTCTCACTATTGCCAACACGTTTAACAGGTACTTTCAGTCGGTTTTTACACGCACTTCTGCGTCTGCTCAAAACAAAACTGTGCTAGATTCTGCGTTATCAATGTCGGAACTAGTCATAACTCATGATGGAATACTTAACTTGTTGCTGCAGATTGACGTCAAGAAACGTTCAGGCCCTGACGATCTTTCAAATGCCTTTCTACGGCGCTACGCAGAACAAATAACTCCCTTTCTACATGCAATTTTCGTATCATCGCTTCAAACAGCCACACTGCCGACGGACTGGCTTCGTGCCAGGGTCTTTCCTATTCATAAAGGGGGTAACAAATTACTTGTGACCAATTATAAGCCGATTTCACTGACTAGTTCTTGTTGCAAGCTAATGGAGCATATAGTCAACAAGGGAATCACCACTTACTTAGAAGATAACAGCCTACTTTACTCCAAACAACACGGCTTTCGAAAAGGGCTCTCTACCATAACCCAACTTCTCGAAATAGCACATGACTTTGCTACCGTAATTAACTCAAGACTTCAATGTGACGCAATATTCATAGATTTCTCCAAAGCATTTGATAAGGTGCCCCATCAAATACTAATTGACAAGCTGAAGATTATCGGGATTGAAACCAACATAGTACACTGGATAGCCGCCTACCTCTCAAACCGCAGTCAGCACGTTAAAGTAAACGACGCTGAATGTGAAGAATTAGACGTTTACTCGGCGGTCTCACAAGGGTCTGTGCTAGGCCCGATTCTTTTCCTAATTTTCGTTAATGACATTCATTGTCATGTTGAACCTGACGTCACAGTTAGACTGTTTGCTGACGACTTTGTCAATTATACCACAGTACGAGCGATCGACGATCAGTTACGGCTTAATACCTCCCTAACTAACATTTCAAGATGGTGTCAAGAATGGGGAATGGAAATAAACGTAGGGAAAACCTCGTATATGCATAAAACCAGAAATAGAGCACCCTTAAAATTTGCGTGTCATTTAAATGGACTACACGTTGCATAGGCCGCTTCGGTGAAATATTTAGGCGTTACCATCACAAACACATTAAAATGGGATGTTCACATTAACCAGACGTGCACAAAAGCGTACAGACCGCTGGGATATCTTCGCAGGAAACTCGCTCTAGCCTCTTCCAAAGTTAGACTAACAAGTTATAAATGCCTTGTACAACCAATCCTCGAATACGGCAGTGTAATCTGGAATCCGCTTCAAACTTACCTTCTTAACCAGCTGGAGGGAATACAAAATAAAGCGCTCCGATTTGTGTATTCTCAGTGTTCTCGAGATGTCAACATAACCGCGCTCCGCAATAGGGCAAGCATTCAAACACTGGCGATCCGGCGACGCATAGCTGCATTAAAATTTCTTTATCTGCTTTATCATGACAACATTAACATAACAAACACGAGTACTTGAAACCACCGTATCAGCGCTCCACCAGAACAAACCACGACAAGAGTATCAGGCCTTTCATCTCCCGTTGCAATTCATTTAAGTATTCCTACTATCCGTCAGTAATAGAAATATGGAATAACCTACCACGTGATATAGTGTCCTCAGAATCTCTCGAATCATTCACTGGCAATCTTGAAAAGTTTTTGGATCAGTAAGTTGCAGCGTTGTAGAATAATGGCGCAACTTTTCATTGAATGTGCGTTTTGATTTGTATGCCACTCGATGTTTCAATTCTCAGATCTGTGTCTAATATGCACTCTTCCCTGTTAGCCTGTGGTGTTTTAGATGCGGAGCATCTAATACTCGAGGCTTGTAGTGCGGCGCCGTCCGCAAGCTTCCTCCTCCTCCTTCCACCATCTGCGCATCGCTTCCTCCTCTAAACACCGCGCGCGCTTCACTCCTCCACCATCTGTGCACCCTTCCTCCTCTACACACCGCGTGCGCTTCTCCTCTTCACGAACATTCGCTAGCTGTATAATGTAGCGCGCATGCGCCGTAACGCTTCGAGAACATCGGCAGCTGACGCGCGCGCATGCGCCGTTGCGCTTCTCCCCCTTCTCGAACATTCGACAGCTGACGCGCGCATGCACCGTCACCCACCATCTGTGCCACGCGCGCTTCTCCCCTTCGAGAACATTCTACAATTCTCCTGATTCTCCAGTAGACGCGCATGCGCCGTCGCGCTTCGAGAACATTCAACAGCTGACAGTGCATGCGCCGTCGCGCTGTATATATACTCAAAGTCGGCGCTCGGTCGCTTAGTTGCCGCTCGTCGGTTGGTTTGTACGGCGCGTCGACGTCCAAGGTCGCGGTGAAATGAATTCCAACGAATCCACAAACACAATGATCGACGTCCCTTCGACCAGCGCCGCCCTTTCGCATACGTGTGTACGTGTTCACTCATTTAACACCCCCTCCTACAACCACGTTAACCAATTTAGCCATCGACCCAAGTAAGTCGCAATTTAACACCCCATTTCACAACCACGTTAACCAATTTAGCCATCGACCCAAGTAAGTCGCACTTTAACAACCCGTTAATCAATTATATGCTCCGCATCCTCCTCAGTGTTTCCCCGAGGGATGCTGCGGGCAATTTTTTTATTCTGTTTTATTTGTTGGTTCTTCGACTAGATGTACAGTTGTAATTTGTAATTGTTTAGAGAGTCTGTACTGTTCATTCTTATTTTTTCCCGTGGTTTTTTTTTTGTCTAATGTAAAGATGACAATCTGTATAATTTCTTCCCACTCCTTTAAGCCTGTTAAGGCTTACAGTATCAATAAAATAAATAAGTAAATAATAAATAAAATGGCAGATCCCACGTACAGTGGGAATTGATGATATGCGAAGAACGAATGAGGAAGGTTGATACGTCACTTTAAAATCAGCACAACGTTATGAGGCAGAGTTAAATTATGCCAGACATGATTTCCATCTCATGATTATCATATTTGAACGCGTCATTTACCTTAGTCGTCTATTCACGTCACCTGATAACAAATTGGGTATATCTGAAGCTAGCGAAACAGCAGCGAGCGCATCAAGAGTATGGTATGTTGTCATGTTCTTACGTGACACGCGTGTCATTATTGTCTTGTTTGGACCAGTCATATAATTTGTGATCCACTGACATCACGTCACACCGAATTTGGTATGTTTGGAGCTAGCGAAACGTTCGTAAGCCCATCATGAATGGCCCATTATACTCCAACGTAACGTTGACGCGCGCGCACGCTGAGCGCAGCGACGCTGCGTCTGCAAAACACAAGCACTCTATAGTCTGACGCCAGGCGCGACCAGGATCCGTCGGCGCGGCCCGACGGCAACCGGCACGAAATGCGACATGCTGCATTTCGCTTATGCGTTACCCAGACAAGACTTCGTCTCCCTCTTTTCAAGACGAAGGGACCCCGGACGTGCTGAAATGCGCATGCTTCAAATCAACGCAGCGCGCACGCGCCAGCGAGTATATGGCAGGTCTGGCGCCTGGCGTGACGAGACGAAATAACTTCCGGTGAGCACACACACCAAAAGAAAAAAAAGAGAAAAAACTTGTTAGTAAGAGGGCCGACGCGTATGCAATGGCGCCACTACACAAGGTAAAGGCGTTCACATAGGTATACCGCAACACTAATGAGGTTCTCTAACAAACCACGTTAATTGAGACAATGCGGAAGAGCCATTTTCCTTGCACTGAACATGGTTACGCTGGTGTTCAAGGCCATGATGCTGACAATGACACAGACGAAATTGCGTAGATGTTTTGTATAAGAAAAGGGTATGGAAGTATAGGCAAAGTGTTCACCAGGAAGGTATGTAAATTTGGATTACTTCGACTCTTCAATTAGTATTTTTCACTATCCTTTCTTCAGGGGAGATCCCACTAAGTATAATCTTGGTCGAAATCTCATCAACACGCGCGTACAGGATTGTGTGAGCGGCACTTCATCCGAGGCGTTGTTTTGATGCCAAGCATTCGAAGGCGCGTTCTGCCATGTTCAGACCGTAATCACCCACGCGCTCCCAGAAAAGGCCTCGGTCTTCGCCACGTACGTGCATGTCCCAGTCAGGCGCCTCGAGTGCTAGCCTTGAGCTGCCAAGAACACGGACGCACTCATCAACCTAGTTCACTTCCCACGCAAGCTTGCGGTGACGTAGAGAGGAGATGTCCCATCGGCGATAACGCAATTAACCACCCTTTCCGGGCGCCCTCACTTCGATGACCAATTCACAGCGATCCCGTTCACTCGGTTCATTTATACATCACCAGAACCAATTATGAACGAACGCTGTTTTCACGATAGAGAGGCTAGCTCGATCAATTCAACGAAAAGTCGCACGAAAGCAAAGCAAAAAAAGAAAGGAGTGAAGCCTCAAGATAAGTAGCGGGGCTTTTCGTTCTGCTGCCACCGCTAGCACTGAGTGTCGTATTATCAAACCTCCGCAGGTACTGAAAGTAAGTTTTTTTTAAATAAATGTATGTAAAGAGAGGTTTGTGCCAATGCGTGGCGCCGGCTACTCCTCTTCTCTTGCACAAAAGTCAACATCGCACATTTTGTAGCAAAGACAAGGCTATACATATGTACATAGCACAACACTTACACAATGAGTTCACGTTTTTCAACACTGAGTGTGCACACCACACAGAAATGGGTTCAGACTGCATAGAAATGTGTCCGCACCACACTGAGATTGTAAAAAAAAAAACTCATGTAATCACGTCAATTTAAGTGTTCACACAAAAACGTGAAAGTTCAAGGAAATGTCTAACGTGATTTTGTCGCTTAAACACTGAACAGTTTTCAGAAAGGTTTCCCCAAATATATCGTAGTGAAACACGAAAATACGGTTTCGAAATATACCGCGGTTAACAGTGAAGTGCATTTGTCTTTTTGTTTAGTACTTTTGAGCTATTTCTGATTTCTCCAGAAAGTGAACGACTGCACGCGCTGCAGTGGCTTTTAGCTTTCCCTTTGGTCATGGACCCAAGAATTTTGCAATTGATGGAGGTCGCTTATCCAAAGAAATGAGTTTTTGAAAAAAAGGTTTTTCAAGGTACGTCATGAATTTTACAATGCAGAAGAATGTGCTCCGCGTCTTCTTGAGCTTCTCCACATGAGCAGGTAGGACTGCCAGCTTTCCTTATTCTATACAGGAAAGCGTTCGTGTAGGCTGTACCAAGTCGAAGCCTATCGATGACTGTTTCTAGTGATCGGCTAAGCTTTAACGGAATATTAAACTCTATACCGGGATCAATGTTATACAACAAAGAGTTTTGCGCGCCATTTTCGAAACAGGTTTTCTTAGACAGTTGACAGCTCAGCTTATTTATTAGACACCGTGCATCGCTCATCGATAGAGGTAGCAGTGACATATTATTTTCTTGATGTGCTGCAGGTGCAACGTGATCAGCTATGTCGTTTTCTGTGATTCCACAGTGACTTGGCACCCACTGGAACATTATGGTGTGGTTTAAATCTTTTACTATAGCGTACGTCCTCTGTATTTCATATGCGAGCTCACTAGCTTTGTTGCCCAAGCAGATTCCTTTTAAAGAAACCAATGAGGACTGTGAGTCACTGATAACTACCCATCGAAGTAGACCTGACTGTAAACATATGAAGCGTAAAGCACAGAGTATTGCATAGAGTTCTGCTGTTGTCGATGTTGTGAAATGGCTCAGTTTAAAAGCTTTTCTCGCTTGGTATGCAGGTACAAAGAATGCCGACGTACAGCTTTGATTCAGACATGATCCATCGGTGCACACGTGAATATAGTCTTCCTAATTGGTATAAAGGTGTGTTAAAATTATTTGCTTTATTACAATTATGGGTATATCATTCTTACAATTTATTTCCGGATTGGAAGTTGTAATATCTGGGCGCTCCGTGTGTGTGTACTGTCTCTCTTCGTCCGTGTCGTTTTCGCGCCTTAAGCTGCAATTATCTGGGATAGAGATTCGACATGGTGGGTGGGATGCACATGGAGGCCAATATTCGTGCGTAGACAGTAAACTCTTGAATTTTACTATAGTTTTATGTATTCTTGCAGCTGATCTCTCCAGACTAACTCGCTATAGGGGATGATTAGCGTGTTGACTGGCCAACCGAAGATAATGCCGGCAAGTTTCCATAAATCTCATAGCATGGAAAGTCGGTTGACGAGACTCCGCGATTACTAAAGCACTGGCAGGCGCTCGTGGTACACCAAGACATATACGAAGGCTTCTGGCCAACAATCTTTGAATCCTCTCCTCTAACTTACGTGATATCCCTTGTAAAACCGGGGCAGAGTAAGCTATTTTCTGTCGAATTATTGCTGAATGTACACGCAATAAAGAAGAACATGAACTACCCTATCTCACTCATGTCAGTCGACGTAATATATTGATTAGGGCGTTGACTTTGTCCTCTAATGATTTTATCTGTGGTGCCCAAGACAGACTTCTGTCTAAAATAACCCCTAAAAATTCGTGCTCTCGCACAAGTTGTAAGCACTGAGAGTCTATCTGAAGTTTGAATTTCGTAAGGCATTTCCTTGTGAATGGAATTACAGATGTTTTCTCATGAGAAAGAATCATGCCTCTACTCTTAAAGAAGTCAATGATTATTGTCAGTCCATCTTGAAGTTTTTGCTGAACTGCCTGAATGCTCGTGTCTGATGGCCACATGCACAGAAAGTCAGTTTCGCTTGTAGTCTATTTTGCTCGCTTTTCATCTATGCTCTAGACTCTATCCGTTTCAGGTGTCCCTGCAATGACGTATGCTAAAAAAGCCTGCTAAAACAAATAAACAACGTAATAACTTAAGCTACGGTAATATTTGAAATATGTCGCACCCACCATAACACCCTTCTCGTTAGCCGGTTGCCTGATCAATACATTTAAAGCGCATAGCAAAGTCCCCAAGAGAAAACTTGGGGAATGTCTCATATGAACTTCTTGTCTGTAAAGGGTCAGTTCACTGGATACCATCCGCAGTGTTTGGTTTTTTAGAATACCTTACATAAAACGAATTAGCTGGTCGCTTGACTGGCTGTCTACTCTTCCTGTGAAAAGCATACTGAACCATTTTCTACCTGGTGTGTTTACTCTACGTGTCGCACACTTGTGGAAGAATAATGCGTTATTCAACATTTCAGTTTCCTTGACCATTGACCAACTGGACGCTTTTATTCAACTTGTAGAATCAATAAGTGTGGCGTAACTGAAGTATGATGCTTCCTCGGCACCGCTGGTTTACCAGGACTAGTAGCGTTCAAGGTTACAGCGAGTGATTCCGTCTGTTCTCAAGATTTTTGAAGGCGCAAAGGGGACATTGCAGAAAATTGATAACTGTGTTCGAAAACATTAGTTGGCATACGTGAGTTTATAAACATTTTGTATACATAGGCTGCGTATAAAATTGTTTTAGATGACGCCAACTCCATGCCTGAGATTGATAATACGACTGCAAAATTATTTCAGGCCACGTGACACCTCCAAGTATCCAGCATTGTTTGTAATAATAGAAATAAAGCCAAATATTTACCTTTATATTAGCAAGTGATTCGTCATGAGAATAATTGCGTACTAATGCATATTTTCAATATTGAAACCTAAAACAAGCATGGCAGTGCGTTACATTGTGTAATGAGTGAAGACGAAACAACCGACGACACACCGTAAACGCTCAAGGCAGACTTGGTAATGCGTTAGAGAAACTGTCTACTGCTCAAAAACTTTTTTCTGACTGTAGCACAAATAAAAATATCACTCATCACTTCGGTGGCAATGAGCATGCTTTTGTGCGAGAAAAAAAATTCAACTTGATGTTGAAAGTAGATAAAAAGTGACCACTAGCGTCACCCAACAGCGAATGTGGTCAATCTTGACAATTTATCGGTGCAATGAGAAATTCTCACAGGTAGAGCTATTTTGCTTGAAAACAAACATGTTTAACTTGAAATTGCGTTTAATGCACTTGAGGCAGCTTTAGGTTGTACCAGAGACCAATTTTTTTTCACAGGTGTTCGAATGAGCACCGTGTGGCGCTGCTGGCGGTGTGTTCGCTTGCCTGGATGCCTTCCTGCAAATGGCGGGAAAACTCATGAGAACAACTGAAAAAGTGTGTGCGTGCTGCAAAAGACCGTTAACGTATTTTTAATTAATTACCAACTTGAATAAGCGTGCAAAAAGCGCACGCAGTATCAGTTTTCGACTTTAACCAACACATACCAATGTTGTGGGCATTCATTCTACCGATGGAAGGATACAAAACGCCGAGAGAAAAGTTCTGTTTAAAAAATTTCAACACTTTCCAGAGAAACCGCTGCAAGGTTAGACACTTCACATGGTATGCCTTTTTATTGCGACACAAAACAGGAGAGCAATGAAGAACGGTAGACAGTCACTTCGAGTTATCCATCGGAGACCAGACTTCTTGCGAGAGATAATGAGATGCGGTGTCAAAGAAACGTGCTCAATTGCGTTGATGTGCCTAGATAATTGAACGGTTCTTCCCTCTTCTCCGCAACCCTTTATTCGCATCGCTTACTGTTGCGCTACCAGCGCCACCGGCTCACCTTGGAGCAAGCGGAAATGTCTTCTGATAGGACGTCGTATAGTGGCGTCCAAATTTGGTGGGATGTGACCTCACGAAGACGCAGCAGCAAGCTGTCATTCATGAATCGTCTCATCGTTAACATGTCACGTGCCTCCTTTTTTCTTTCCACACGCAGCTAGCTCGGAGAAGCTGACGTAGCTTTTGTGACATCACGTGAGTACGTCATAATATGATGTCATTGCGACGGTGGCTGCGTGGATTTTTATAGTCCCATAAGCATCTACATCGTTTCGCCGAAGGTCACTCCACAACAAGTCACTTTGTGGGTTCGCCCTAAAAATTGTGATTACCGATAGCCTGATGTGTGCCATGATAGCGTGGAGTGCTGATATTCAAGCTGAAGTCTGAAGTTTGTTTCAACATAGGTACAAAACTTGCATTAACAGCGAAAATTGTTGGTTAAAAAAAGTAGCGTACAGGCAGCTTGACTGGTTCCACTTCGTCGAACAGTAACAGCAGCAACATGATAAGCACTTGTACTTGTTGCAATAAAATAGAGATTCACCTAGGAAACTGATAAAAATAGCAAAAACACATTTTCGAAAACACAAACGCAATAATAAAGTTAATCACGATAACGAAAGGAGAAGAAGTAGCCGCACGTCAAATAGCCACACGTTTCCGATCGAGCAAACTGTTTTCGTTTTTCTCCATTACCAGCGATTTAGACACTGCGCACAGATAACGGCGAAACTAGCCGCACGACAACCAAGTATGCTCGATAAAGGCGCGTGTGAATATGTTGAATAATTGACAGCTGAATTTTTATCATGGTATGCGTTCTAGTCAAAAAGATTTTCGCCTATTTGTAGAGCACTGAGTCGCATTGAGGGCTTCTGTAATCGGGCTCTAGGATTAAAATTATGCTGTAACCGATCATATTTCTGTTTTTGAGTTTCCCCAGAGTACGTGCAAATCGCGTAGGCAGAAAGCCGTCTTCCCACGCGTGAACGGCACTGGATCTCGCATCGAAATTTATGCCCTATGTGCAGCAGAAACCGAATCGCGTCACACGGACGCGTATCCACTACGCTCTACAGCTGAGGGACTCGAAGGCTGGCGCGGTGCGAATTAGAGCACCTTGCGTGCCTAAGATTCCGGTAATAATGGCGATATGGCAAAGCGGAAGTCGAGATGCACAAAAAAGATTCTCGCCGCGTCATTCTATATCAGTCAACTTAAGTGAATCATTCGTGCACATTTTGTTAGCTATTCCAAATGCATAAATAAACCACATGAAAAGAGCGAAAATATCTTCCTCCTCGCCTAAGACCGATGATGTTTGAATGCAGAAAGCAAATAAGAAGCAGATAATGAGCTTGCGGTTTTTATTGAATGGTGAGTCTCTTTTTCTAGGTCATCTTCGAATCGATCCATATTTGTTCACATTAAATCTCGGTTCGGTTTCTCTTTCTCTTGCTCTATTTTTGCGTTTTTAGTTCTTCACGATTTTACAGTGACTTGCATCATTACCGACGTTCGAAGCATCCTTGACGTCCGTACTACATATTCTTGCGTGCATGTCCCTCCTTCAGCACACAAACACACACACACACTCACGCACATATACACACAAACATACAGCCACACAGACGCACACATGCACACATACATACACAGATACTCACTCTTTTGCACAGAGTCCTTAATATGTTTTTTTTTGTCTTTCAAACGACAAATAGTCTGCATTGAAGCTTTCGGCACGGCAAAGTGAAACAACGATTTCAGCATCCCATGGGCTTTTAACACATACGTCCACAGATTACACTACCCGGAGGTTTCTGTGATAATGAAGTTTTGGAATACAAAGCAAGCGGTATTTTCGACAACTGTACACTCAACAAGAAGTGGGTGCCTCCCTGAAATAAGCTTCAATGATTTCCTCATTTTCTAATTAACTTAAACTGAGAAAAATAACTTCTGAAATCTATTCACAACCAAACTTGCCATACGTGGATGTAACAACGATGTGCCGGTGGTTGCATATACCTGAAAACACTAAACAAAGGCGTAGGTTCAGAAGAGTTAAGGGCTCAGCATTTTCTACGCCTCCTGTGATGATTGCTCTTCTACGAGCACTTCGACCTCTCGCGAAAAGTTTTGTAGCTGTAGACGCTCGATTGAACGTTTTTCGAAATGCTACAGGATTAAAATGAGTTGCCCTGCGAACGCTCTGTATTGCGTACACGAATTTTTACCTAATATACGACGGGCTGTGTAAGAGGCGAGTACATGCTCAAGAAACACATCAAAATCTGCCAAATTACTCATGTCCATATGTAAATTACCCCACATTTCAACACTAGTAATACAAAACCTATCTTCTTTTCATAAGCATTTCCTTCGCAGGAGGTATTCATTAAAATCATTTAATAAGCTGACATAAGGTCGTTAAACTATCAGTCAACGTAATATGCATGTGTAAGAAGAACCACAAGACAGACTTCATCAACGCCATCCTCTGACTGTGACTGCCATGGTGACATGGTTGGTGGTGCAATATTACGTTGATGATCACCAGTGCAGTGCACAAACCTAACTTGTTTCGCTATTTCACAATTTCCGTTCCTTGTGCGACCACACAGGGTGTCGAAATTACAGCTTACACGTAGTTGTGCAGTCGTGACTCATTCATTTATTTATTCATGTATATTGCTGGAGGAAATTGCACTGCGCAATACTAAAACCATGTTACTTTTATGTTATAAACTGATTGTGTATTCAAAAACTCTAAAACGCATTGAACGTTCCTGAATACAATGGAGCATTGAGTCATTATATCATAGAGGTTATCAATGAACACTCAAACAAAAAGTAATGAATTTACAATATTGTTTTATGAAAACCAAGGCGTTCGTATGTCATATTCTTAAACATTTCGACTCACAAATATTTTGGTATATGAGAACAGATACTTGCTGTGGTCTGTGCAGTTTTAGCCAATTTCACAGTGCATTTTTTCATCTTATCAGATACACGGCTCTTTTAAAATTCGCATTCACGAAAAATGACAGCCTTTTCCTTTTTTTTTCTTTTCAGTAATAATTCTCCGAAAAAAGGGAGGGGGGATTTACCATCTGCTGTAACTGTAATCGATGAATTCTAAAAAGAAGGATTCTCTTTCACGAATTCGCCCGCGGCTCAGTTTTTTGAAATGCGTGTTGCTGCGTTCCCTCGAAAGCTGATAAATGACTCTCCAAATAATTGAATACTAAACGAAATGCTCAAATGAACAGATGATAATGCTGCTGAGTGGCCTAGTTGTTGCCTTGATTAAGTTTTCCTTCATTCCTTTCTTCGCAAGACCAAAAGAAATTCACACGGTGCGTTATGCGTTCACCTAAACTTCTGCTCTCGTGGCTCATACCCAAATGCAGGAGATCAGATTACTGTTAGGGGAATTTTCTCAGTATTTTCTTCCCAATACATCTCGTATAGGCTATTAATAGCTATTATGACAAATTTAAGTATGGAATACTGGTATTGAACTATGTAAAGGAGAAAGCATTAGGCTCGGTATTCTTTCACACTGACTGATAAATTCCTCAATGGCATAGATAAGATTTCAATGACTGTGACATAGAATAGAAGCGCCAAAAAGAAAATAACAACTGATTCGAATACTTCCAGACCAGGATTTCGAAGAGGTGGTGCTATGAATATTCTCGTCCATGGCGTGTACCGGTGATTTTAGAAAGTAATGACTAATTATTTTCTCATTACAGAGGAAACACAGAGGAGACTGTGCTTGACTTGCTCTATGCAGGTAAAAAACTGATAGAGGTAACGCGGAAGCGAACTTCAGTTATAGCCACAGACGCCTCGAAAACTAAAGCTGTCATCTTGTCCTAAACACATTTCTCACACTCTTGTAGAGGATCTGCAGAGTAGAGGTTGAATTCTTGCCATATTTAATGTGATAGTCAGGGTGAACCGTGGAGTGCCTCAGATGGGCTGGCCGACGTTTCGATAGGATGACATATCTTCGTCAAAGATACCTTGTTATTTTTGGCGTGTTAGATTTAAGAGTGTTAATAATGACGTAATCTTCTGGTGGTGGCACGTCTGCCTGTTGGCCATCGCAGCCTGGAAAGAGAAAAACTATATAGCAGGGAAGTGGAGTCCTCGCTTCATTTCAAGTTAAAAATGTTCTGGGAGAATGCGGGAGAAATAAGATAAATAGAAAAGGGGAGAAAAGAAAAAAGAGGAAAAAGAAACGCGCAAACTAGGAGGAGTGTGCTGCAAAGCTTGTCTGCTATACATACGAAATATTTATTTACTGTGTTATAGTACTCTGAAGTGCACCAGTTAATAACTATAATTAGTTGCTCATTCAAAATATAACAAATTACCAATAAAAACACGGTTATGTGCACCGAATTTACCAGAAGAAAGCTTTAGTCACCATGATATAGTTCTCAAGGGCAAAAAAAAAAACATCCCTCTGGATAAACCCGGAGCATTAGCCCCAAACGAAAGAAGACCATGTTCTGATAATTGGTGGTGGTCGTAGTGGTCAGAAGAGGGAAAAGGCACCTAATTTCTGCAGCCTGATCGGGAGCACGGCACAGAGCCTCTGATAATTCCGGGCTCAGCTTTCGAAGAGGTGGTACTAGTACACTCTTACTAAATGCATTGCAATGTAGAGTAGATATAAAAAAATGACCAATCGTCTGGTCCTGATCACACAAAAAACAGAGCGCAAGTTCAGTACACCTGCAATATAGATTGAGGGAGGTAACGAAGCAACAAATATTCGTGATAGCAACTTGCCCTTAAACTAGCCATACCATTGGGCCTGGGTACAAAAAGGTGTTGTAATATGGAGAAGCAGGTATTTTGCCTGATTGTATGTGTGTGAAATCACGCGACCACGATAACTGCTGTTAGAGGAAAACAGATTGATCGGAGTAGAGAGTGACATTTTTGCAAAATAATCAGCCATTACTTTGTGATTTATTGAATAATCAATCGATTGACCGATCGAATGATTGATTGATGAACTTGAAGGGTCGAACGTCCCAAAACCACCATATTAGTATGAGAGACACAGTAGTGGAGGGCTCCGGAAATTTTGAGCACCTGGGGTTTTTTAACGTGCACCGAAATCTTAGTACACGAAACTGGAGCATTTTCGCCTCCATCGGAAATGCATCCGCTGCAGCCAGGATTGAATCCCGTGACCTGTGGGTCAGTAGCCGAGTACTTTAGCCTCTAGATCACTGCGGTGAAGCAGCCATTTTGTTGCCAAACAGAGCTTTGTCCCCAGGTACTCAGATTAATTGATCACTTTTAAGATGAGAGGAAACTAGTGGTTATGAAGTTTCTCTATAGGCATGCCACCATGTGGAAAGAGATGAACGCAGTGACAATAGGCGAGTTAAAACTGCTGCTACTGCAATATAAAGTACTTAGCCGGCGCCAAGCTTATAATATTGGCGTGACTTAAGTAAGAAAGACAGGAATAAAATCAGATAATCGTAACAAACAGTCTGGTCAAGCTCCGTGAAAAATATTCTGATTGTTCGTTAGATTGCGAGGCGTTTGTTGCAATAGCCCAACGGTTGGCGAAACCTATTGAAATGCCTGAAGGTAGTGGTGGGGCGTATTTTTGAAAATGCATTGGGATAAATGATTCTGCAGAATTATGTTGTGTAGCTATATATAAAGCAATCCACGAATCTCAACATTTAGTGGATCAAGTAAGGATGAAACTCCTAATTGGAGGATTATAAAGCTTTGCCTTTAGTAGTTGAACGCGATAGCGATGTCTTGCGCTTAGTGCGTACTTCGACCACTTATTGTATGAAAACTTTTCGAACTCGCTATGAAATCTTTTCGAACTTGCTTTTTGTAAAGTTCCATGACTATTAAACGTTGTTGTTTGTATATATTGTGCCTAATGTTTGTGTATGTATTTTTGTTTTTTCACCCCTGTTATAGCCCAAATGGGGCTGGCAGTATAGTAATAATAATAATAATAATAATAATAATAATAATAATAATAATAATAATAATAATAATAATAATAATATTAATAATAATAATAATAATAATAATCTCGTCATTTTACTGACGTGCACAGGCTGCCTACTCACAGTCTCGATATCGCCATTCAAGGTAGATGGTGAACATTTCAGGTGACGAGCAATTTTCAAGGTCTCGGCAAAAATGGGTTCGCCGTAAATAGTGACGAAATATTGTTTTCTCAACTGACCATCCCTACATTTATAACTCAAAAGGAAATTAACGAGCTCCTCTTAATGAGCTGTCTCAGTGTGATTTCAGCAGCGGCTAAATGTTTCCGCCCCGATGTTTATTTCGCCTGCAAAAACGACGGCTGCCTGATTGTAACATTATCTTTATTAAAAATATATATATTTATATTAAAGGGACGAAACCCTCCAATCGCAGATACCATCTGTTGTGAAGAAATTCGTTGTAAATCACCTTGAATGACAAATTCACACAATAAATTTGTGCACATGTCTTCTCGAAGTGGAAATATAAACTGTGTTTTTTGTTCGGTTGGTCGCTGAGCTAACAGACTTTAGTAGCAGGGTCACAAGGTTTCATAAGTTTGTTTGTTTCGTGAGACATTGCAATATTTCATTACACATGTTATCCTAAACGACCTTCAAATACCACCAACCTGTCTCTAAATTGCAGAAAATATTAGCTCTCATGTTCATCATATACATGCTCTTCGATCTTCATGCCATCACCTTCTGCCAAAAACATGAACGGCGAACGCCCCTCTCGCATTTTACACAAGTAATGACACAATGTGGTAGTCAATAATGCCCAAAGCAACACCATTATTTATTTGAGAATTACTATTTTAATCAAAAAACAGCTCAGCCACCAAAATTTGCTACACCGATTTTATATAAGAACAGCCAATAGCATGGCTAAAGCATCTGTCAATTGATAAGCACGATTGATTGGTGTCTAATGTAATCCACCAACACAATGGCTATATAGTCTGTTGATAATTACTGAGAATACTAATCTTTTACGGCTACGCATATTTTTAGCGTGGATTGTGACCGCGATGTATAAAAATATACACATTTTATAAAAACGCAACTGCACTTTCTTAATTATAATCACCTAACCAATAGCGCCAACTGCGTGCTTATAGCACGAACAAGGTCCTAGTTGTAAGAGCTAGGGCTTGTGTATGATGACAATGTTTTTACCGGTTGAGTAATTTTGACAGCGCTTGTCTAATATGATTGTTTATCTCAACCGAGCGGAGTTTCTATTTGCACGTCATAGCCCAAGCATACTCCACTCGAATGTGCCGTTGGCGGTAAGTGGATTGTCGCCATTATTTGGGCAAAATGCATAGCACAGACGACATCTTTACAACGGTGAAAAATTATTACTATCACAGGAACTCGTCCACGTTGACAAAGAATGGAGCTTTCGATCGCATCCTCGGCAGTCGAATGCTAAGGTCTTTATGTGAGCGGAACGATAGGCATAAGTTGAAAAAAAATTGGCAGATCCCACGTACAGTGGGAATCGATGATATGCGAAGCGCGAATGAGGAAGGGCGATAGGTCACTTTGAAATCAGCACAACGTTAAGAGACGGAAGTAAATTATGCCATACATGACTTCTTTGTCATGATTATCATGTTTGGACGTTTCACTTACCTTCGTCATCTATTAACTTCACCTGATACCAACTTTGGTATATATGGAGCTAGTGAAACGGCCGCGAGCCTGCTATGAGGGTAGCATGTAGTCATGTTTCACGTGAAACCCATATGATGATTATCATATTTGGACGTGTCATTTACATTCATCGTCCTTTCACGTCACGTAATACCAAATTTAGTATAAGTGGAACTGGTGAAACGGCCGCGAGAACGCTCTGAGTGTGGCATGTAGTCATGTTTTTCATGAAATGCATATCATGATTATCAGGTTTGAACTTGTGATTTACCTTCGTCTTCCATTCACTTCCCGTGATACCAAACTTCGTACATGTGGACCTAGCGCAACCACGGCGAGCGCGTCATGAAGGACCCTATATAATCCGACGCAACGTTGACGGACGCGCAGGCTGGGTGCAGCGACGCCACGCTAACAAAACGCGAGAACTCGTTCGTGGGCGCGGCCCGGTGGCGACCGGCGCGAAATTCGACATGCTGCATTTCGCGCCACGTCTCCCATATTCATATGGTGGTTTTGGGACGTTAAACTCCACATATCAATCAATCAATGTATTTCACATCGACGACGTTACTTAGACAGCACTGCGTTAGCCTCTTTTCGTGATGCAGGGACGCCGTGTGCGCTCAAACGCGCATGCGTCAAAGCAACGCAGCACAACGCACGCCTGCGAGTATATGGCATACAGATCCACAATGCTCAGTGGGCAGATCCAGTAATCACTACTAGGGGGATATCGCCACCTGGCGTGGCATCGCCGGCGTGATGCGATAAAACGAACGCCGGCACGCACGCGCACCGGGTCACGTCGAAGTGCATTGTCACCTTATGTGTGGCGTGTATTAATGTTCTTACATGACACGCATCGAATGATTATCCTATTTGCACCTGTCACATATTTTCGTCATTCATTCATGTGACGAAATACAGAAGTATGGCATATATGAAGGTAGCGAAATGGTCGTGAGCGCATCATGAGTATGGGACGTAATCATATTGTTACATGACACGCATGTCATGATCATCATGTTTGGACGTGTTATTTACCTATGTCTTACGTTCGTGTCACGTAATACCGAATTCGGTACATGTGAGGCTAACGAAACAGCCGCGAGCGCATCATGAGCATGGAATGTAGTGATGTTACATGACACGCATCTCATGATTGTCAAGTTTGCACCAGCCACATACCTTCGTCATTCATTAAAGCTCCGTAATACCAAATTCGGTATATGCAAAGCTATCGAAACGGCCGCGAGCACATCATGAGTGTGGCATGCAGTGATGTTGTGACATGACACGCATGTCATGAATTAGATGTTAGAGTCAGTCGCTTGTGTTCGCCATGCAGTCATATCATATCATACCAGCTATGCAACGTATCATGGGAAGAAAACCAACGCAAGAGCATGACATGTAAGTCATGACATTTATGACATACATGTCATAATTTTCTATGTCGTGACTAGTCAGTTATGTTCGCCATACAGTCATTTTATATTATACCAAGTTTGGTATCGATACCATTATCCAAACGACCAGGAGAGCTAAATGTCGTAGGTGGCTAAATAGATAGATAGATAGATAGATAGATAGATAGATAGATAGATAGATAGATAGATAGATAGATAGATAGATAGATAGATAGATAGGTCAAAGTCGCTGAAGGTTGTGTTGGTGGTGGTGGTGGCGCAGCAGGTAGGGTTAGCCTGGCCTGCATGGCCGGCAATTGTTCCGCCTGAGCATCTCCTGAATTTGGAAATTGTCACCACGTGCCGTACATCCCAATGTCTCGCAGGAAGACCAACAAAATTCGTTGCACGTTCCTCCTAGTTGCCATGGGTCCTTCAGGAAAAATGACGTCATCATCTGTCTGGTGCCTACGACATTGATTTGATTGATATGTGGGGTTTAACGTCCCAAAACCACTATATGATTATGAGAGACGCTGTAGTGGAGGGCTCCGGAAATTTAGACCACCTGGGGTTCTTTAACGTGCACCCAAATCTGAGCACACGGGCCTACAACATTTCCGCCTCCATCGGAAATGCAGCCGCCGCAGCCGGGATTCGAACCCGCGCCCTGCGGGTCAGCAGCCGAGTACCTTAGCCACTAGACCACCGCGGCGGGGCTGGTGCCTACGACAGCCTTTTTGCAAGGTGCGGGTCATCGCTGCTCTTTGCACATCAAACTGTGGGCAAAGCTAAATGAAATGTTCAATATCTCCGATGTCGCCGAAGAAAGCACAGATCGGGAAATCGCATCTCCCAGTCTTGAATGACCAGGCCAGGGTGTGTGCGGAGCCGACTCTTATGCGGTACAACAGCGTCGCTTGTTCACGGGAAAGTCCATGAATTACACATGCTTGGTGTGGAAACTTGTAGATCACCTTGAAATGATTGCGTATCACATCTTTGTTGTTCTGGTAAGTCTTGGGAGTTCTTACTTTTCGAACAGAAGTGCGTGCTTTGCATGCAAGGGCATAAGCCTTTTCATTGCCTTCAATGCCAACGTGGGATGGGATTCAATGAATCTTTATAATAAAACTCTTACAAATAAGGTGTTTAATTAGTGCCAGAGATTGCCTGGTGAACTTTTCTTGTGGTAGGCTACGATGCAGTCTTTGTAGCGCCGATTTCGAGTCCCTCAGCACTACAACATCTCGTGCAGAAAGGGATCGCAATTTTTGCAAAGCTGCCGTGATTGCAGTGCTTTCTACCGTTGTGTACGAAACCACGCGATCCAGGCGGCCCGACCATGACACGCCAAGGCAGGGTATGCAGAAAGCCGCTGCGCAGCTATCCGTTTGTGTGCACAATGATCCGTCGGTGTACACTTGTAGGTGGCTGCGGTACATGGTGCTGAAGTGATCCAGCACAAGAAATTTTGCTTCCGCGGCTGGAATGGTGCGCTTCGCTGGTAGCTTGGGTACGCTTAAGTTACACGCAACATCCACAAAACTTCGTGGCGGGTCCATAGGACGCCGTTTAGGCAGTTTCAAGCCTAAATATTAAAATGTGTTCAGTGCCGCGTTGAAATGTAAGCCAGTTCTTGCTCTTGGCCGCCGGAGAAGCGCCGTGCCTGTGAAGGACTCGCCCAGTCTATACAGCTGCGTCAATAAGGCCTGAGACGCCAAAAGGCGGAGTGGAAGAGACTCGGCTTCATAGGTGACCTTCGCGTTTGAGGCCGCCTGAGGAGCTCCCATCGCCAAGCGAAGACCCTTTCTGTGCACTGCCTCTAGGCGTTTGAATTGGCTCGGTGATGTTAATATCAGGGGCCGCTGATAAACAATGCGGCTTGTTATAAGCGCAGCATTCAATTTAAGCATGGACATAGTATTGTTTCCCCAACGTACCCCTGCCATGCGACGAAGAGCGTTGATCCTTTGCTCTGATGCAGTGACTATACCATCAACCGCACGTCGCCATAATAGCTTGTTGTCGATGGTAATGCCTACGAAACGGACACTTGTTGGACAACGAATTGAGTGGCCTCAATTAGACAGCGACAGACGTGTTGACTTCCGTCTCGCTCCCGAGAAGAGCATGAACGCCGATGTTCCCGCTGATAAAGATAGGCCAAGTGTCAACACGTTACGCTCATCGATTGAAATAGCGCTCTGGGCTATTCATGCCAAACGTTTGTGCTTATACCCTGAGGTCCAAATGCAGATGTCATCGGCGTAGATGGATGTTTTGACTGCTTTCAGAGCTAAGTGCAGAGTGTCAGAAAGGTTGGCCATGGCAGCGTTAAAAAGCAAGGGAGATAGAACACTTCCTTGTGGGACGCCGAGGAAAACGCGTCTCTCTTCACTCGTTACATTTCCAAGCTTAACCCGGACACAGCTGTCTCTGAGAAAATCATGTACGAACCGAAGAGCGTTTCACGACACGCCCATGGCTTGGAGCCCGTTAACGATGCCTTCCTGAAGCAAACAATCATATGCCTTGGCAACGTCCATGAAGACGGCGAGTGTCGAGAGTCCGCTGACGTGGTGGTGCTCGATGTGGCTTAATAGGTCCAAAACAATGTCCTGGACACTCAGTCTTGGGCGAAATCCCGTTATACACGATGACCATCATCTTCCTTGTTAAAGGTACCAAGTTAATCTTGTACATAGTAATCTTTCCATCAACTTAGATGCGCACGATGTAAGGGATACCAGTCGATATGAAGCGAGGCTCGCAGGATTCTTTCCGGTCTTTGGGACTGGCACCAGCCATGCTGTCTTCTAAACAACTGGGATCACTCCCGTGCTCCAGACATTATTAAATATATCCAAAAGGGCCGTTTTTCCCTCATATGGCAGATTTGTCAGCATTTGATTGCTGATAAAATAGGGACCCACGGCACAGGGTCTTCTTAATTTGCTAAGTGCCATATTCAGCTCTCGAAAGGTGAATGGCGTATCCATCGTCTGAAAAAAACTGGGGTGGCAGAGGAATCACCGCTCCTGCTGATCTGACAGATGTGTACATGTCTGCAAAATCCTCTGCAAGGGTTTGCAAATCTTTCCCTTGTTTCAAAGCGAGTGCTTCGAATGGCATGCGTGAGCGGATCTTCCCAGAAAGACTATTTGTCTCCGGGGAATAATAATGATTGTGGGCTTAGTGCATCAGTATAGGTGTGCATGGCGGACTCTTTCATGATTCACTTCTCACCAACGTTGAGCACTTGCGTTGACTCAGTACCAGCCCTTGTCGAATTTAGGCGCGGGAAATTTCCTGCGTACTCTTTGTCCAAACAACCATGTTGTGGCGCGCCGGACGTCTTCTTTGTGAGCGATGGTTCGTTCACAGTCTTTAAGGCGAAGACAAACGTCTTATTTCTTCGCTGCGCAGCTGTTCGTGCTGGACATCGGCCGTAGCTAGCTGGGTGGTCGCCGCTACAGTTTGCACACACAAGTTTTTCTTTACTTGTACATGTCTTAAATTCATGAGGCCCCCCCCCTACAGCGTTTACACATCTGTTCCCCACGACAGTGCTTAGGAACATGTCTAAAAGACTGACATTTAAAACAGCGTGGCGGCGTCTCCCCGTAGTCGACAAGCTCGTGCCTGGTGAAGCCTAGGTTGATCGCCAAGAAATTCGCCAAGAAAAGCATCGAACTTAAAACACAAGAGCGAAATTGATATACTTGCGTACTTCTCGCTGAGTAGGCGTGTTGATTCAGACGCTTTGTCGATCGGCACTATTCACCGAATAAGAAGCGCCACTAAATTCATGTCTAAATAATAATTACTTGTAACGTAAAGACATGAGTACGCTGGGCTGCATTCTAAGAGTAACCACTCCACTGGAACATTTTACCAATTGCGCTTAGCCACTTTAAGGCCTTGAAGGGTAAATTTCCTTTTTATCGCTCATAATAGTAACAGTTGTAAGACCAGACTGATCAAAGTATTAAAGACGTCTGATGACTGATGATGAACTACACTAACATGGTGGATAGCACATGAGGCTGGCTTGTCGGGTTCACGATGAAGCCTTGCGTTGGGTGGATGGGAGGTGGAGTGTGGTGGGTTATAATGCGCCGAGAGTGTGGGTCAGCCAGCTGACAAACGCTAAATTGTTGATCGTCTTCGTATGGCAGCTGGTCCAGATAGGCGAGCAAAGGCATTGAACGGAAAGTGACGTCCAAACAGATGTTTTAAAGAACAGTTGCAGGGATCCCATGCAAAATGACGCGAGCTCCTCGGGCAGAGAACTTTGCTCTAAGCTCCCTTGACGGCAGCCATGGCATGTAGACAGTGAGGGGGGCGTGACAGCAGCCTTGATGAAAATGGCTACAAGAACGCGCGTGGCGTTGAAAACGCATGTGGGACATTTGCGGTGGTCATCAAAGAAACACCGCGTGCGAACACGTCAGAGCCGCCAATCAGTCAACATTTTAACAGTGCAGCGAGGTGAGTTTTGCTGTCGGGCGATCTTTTAGCCAACTCAACACACGCCTCCCTCAGGCGTGTTCGTGGGCATTTGTCCTCTTTCGGACTGGTTCCTTCGTTTCAACTGCAGCGCGAAAATTTCTACTCTCGAAGGCAGCAAGGCTGCACATGCCGCACTCTCATGCTGCTCGTTTCGCTTCTATCAAATATTTCAGATAAATATAAGAACTGGCAATCACCAGGGGCGCTCGCATCATGGCGGAAACACTGGTGTGTGTGGATATGTCGTGAGCGCGGTGAAAATAATGCGAGACATCGTAGCCACGTGATGTTTTCGCTTTTACTTATGCGTGTGTGTGTGGAAAATTCGCGCCAAAATGCTGCTTAATCGTGCCGCTCAACGCGAGCACTGCTCCTCGCCTAAAAAAACATGGTGGGCGTTTCCAATCTCGCCGCGGACGTGTGTCAAACTTATTGACACGTGAACTCGGATACAAACACGTTGACTCTGAGAAGGCCCGAGTTCAACTTGTGATTATGATGGTGCCGGTATGACTGTCAAGCGTTTGATGCAGTGAACGCTACGCGGCATATTCATTGCATATGAAATAATGTGGTGAGATTTTACTACTTGTGCGAGCCTGGAGCTATAGAGAAGCTTGTGATAACCTAGCCTCTTCCAGATTTTTAGGTCAGTCGTCTACTCATCTGCTTGCTCGGCTTAGAAGTGACGACCGCATCAGCTTTCTATTAATTTTGAATCTACTAATTTACCCGTTACAATGAACTCTTTACACTGAACTAATTAAAATTACACTGAACTGTTTTGACTTCATTGATAAGGTTTTATTTAAAAGGCAATAATCTCCGGCACGATTCGGAAGTTCGCGATCAGTAGAGAGCTATGAAACGTAATTCTCTCTTGCATGATTCTAATCATAATAATAATAATAAGGGCTGATTATCATGATTCTACTTAGTGTTCTCGTCATTAATGGTGCATGACGTCTAATCCGTTTCTTTTCATCGTCCAGGTGAGAAAACATTACGGCAAATGCTTTCGCTCAAATAACCTTTGTCTAGTTGTGCTGCCGTGCCAAGGGCTGCTCTGCTTAATATTGACTGAAATGCTGTCTCATATTAAGAAATTACTGTTACTTTGTGGAGACGTTGAAACTAACCCTGGACCTGGACCAGACCTAACCCTCCTCCTTAAACAGATTCAACAAATTGCTGATGATGTCAAGGAAATTAAGAATGACCGGCTCACTGCCGTAGAATCCGAACTGGAAAAAGTAGCAGCTCTTGATGAGAAGGTTTCCTCATGTGTAACCGCGGTAAACAAATAACAGCAATCACTTTCTGCTATTGAAAACAGGCTAGATGACCTTGAAAACCGTTCGCGACGGTCTAATCTAATATTGTATGGAATTCCAGAGAATGGCAAAGAAAATGACAGGGACCTTGCTGAAATGGTTAATGAAGAAGTAATAAAGAAGGTACTCGAATTAGAACCTGTGGCTATCGAACGGATACATAGACTAGGAAGACCTTCTGCCAACAAAGCACGGCCGATAATACTAAAGCTTTTAGATTTCCGGGAAAAGACTACCATACTGAAGAATTGCTATAAATTAAAGGGATTAAAGATCGCGGTGGGGGAAGATTTCACTCCCCGTGTACGCGACATCAGAAAGAAACTGTGGCAAGCAGCTAAGGCAAGCAAACTAGAAGGTGACAAGATAAATCTTGTGTTTGACAAATTAAAAATCAACAACGAAGTGTTGGAATGGGACGATGATGTAAACTGCATTTGGCCTGTTAAGCGCAACCCTCAGCAAAAAAACGAAGAATCCCATGTGTGCGCGTTGCGACCACGCAACACTCAGTCACGCACCAAGTAAAGTTCGCAAACATAAACGTTTGCAGCATTCTTCTAAAGACAACTTGCCTAGAATCATTTTTACTCAGCACAGATCCCGACTTTGTTGCACTCACCGAAACGTGGCTGTCAAGTGACGTCAGGGACTTCGAAATAACGCCACCCAACTATGTAATCTTACGTAAAGACAGAGCTACACGGGGGGGGGGAGGTGTGGCCATCCTAATAAAAAAAGATATCGCCTTCACGGCCCTCCCCGATGTCGATGGGGTGGAAGCAGTTTTTTGTAAAATGCACTTGACTGCCTTTCCAATGGTAATTGGTTGCGTTTATCGGAGCCCCTCGTCACACTCGGAAGCAATGCATTCCCTGTATAAATACCTGCACATTCACGCTCTTGCATGTAGGCTTATACTTGTTGGCGATTTTAACCTCCCTGATATCGACTGGCTCACCATGAACCATCAATCATCTTCGTCTGACATTATTATTGATACTATGCTGACATTCAACCTCTCCCAAATTGTTAAAGAGCCCACTCGTGTACGAGGGTGTTCCTCAAATATACTTGACCTAGTTTTTATTAGTGACCACTTTCCTGCAGATGAGGCCATCATTGAGCTAACTGATGGTATATCAGATCACAAGATAGTATTGTGTTCGATTCCCTTGCATTATCAAGAATTCAAATTCAGTTTTATCATTTCTTGATTTCAGCAACGCTGATGACACTAGTGTACTGGACCACTTATCATACGAATTTAGCTCATTCGAGCAGCTTGCTGATAATCCGGATGTTGATATGGAAAGTTGTGGCAGAAATTTAAAGAAATTGTTTCTTATTGCGTCTCTCACTATATACCTTCTAAAACAATAAAAGAAAGACAATTCAATCCATGGATAAACCGCGACATTATTCATGCTAAACGTAAAGTAAAGCGCCTAAGAAAGTCTTTCAAACTAACATCGAATCCAATAACTGGTAAAAACCTTGCGGAAGCCATCAGTTCAATGAAGTCTCAAATTAAAGCAGCTAAGAATCACTACTTTTCTTATACTCTACCTAATTTTCTTAATGATGCACCTCAAAAATTGTGGAACTACCTAAATCCAAAAAACAAAAAAATATAGTACAATGTCTCCAGAAGAAAGTAGAGACCGAGCTAATCTGTTCAATAACTACTTCCACTCAGTTTTCACTACAGATAACGATATCCCACCGCCTCTCGAAATTCATGGAGTAGACCCCATTGAACCTCTGCGTATAAACGAAGCAGGTATATTTGACCTTTTGCTAAAAACTAAGATCAAGAAAGAACGAGGGCCTGATAATATACCTAATGAGTTTCTCACACGTTACGCCGAATGGGTAACTAAATATCTGTTTATTATATTTAACATGTCCCTAACAAAATCTTCACTGCCCAATGACTGGAAAATAGCACAGGTCATACCAATTCACAAATCGGGTAGTGAAGCTGACGTCGCTAATTATCGCCCGATATCCTTAACAAGCACAATCTGTAAAATATTTGAGCATATTATTCTTAAACATATAACTACTTACCTTGAAAACGAGAACATTTTGACACCATCTCAGCACGGGTTTTGTAAAGGTCTTTCTACCGTTACGCAGCTTACCGAATTAATACATGAATTGTCATCGGCCATTGACCATCAAAAGCAGATCGACCTCATCTCACTCGACTTTTCTAAAGCATTTGACCGGGTTTCGCATCAAAAGCTCATGGAAAAATTGCAGGTGACAATAGGTAAAGGACAAATCACAAACTGGATTAGAGCATATCTAACCAAGCGGACGCAGTTTGTGAAAATAGACCAGCAAACATCGGAACTAACGGAAGTTACCTCAGGTGTACCACAGGGCGGCGTCCTAGCTCCTATTCTATTTCTGATTTTTATCAACGATTTGCCTCAATCCATCGGGACGAACATAAAGCTTTTCGCAGACGATTGTATTATTTACAAAGAAATTGACTCACCTTCAGATCATATGGTCCTCAGCAATGCTCTATTATCAGTGTCAGATTGGTGCACGAAATGGCAGATGACATTAAACGTAAAAAAATCAGCCTTGTTAAGAATAACCCGTGGACAAAACATTTCAAATTCTGCCTACACTATTGGCGGCACGCAACTAACTTCCCTGAAACAGCATAAGTATCTTGGACTAGTCATTTCTATTGACCTTAGATGGGAGGCACATGTTAATTACGTTACATCCTCAGCCTTAAAAAGATTATTTTTTCTTAAAACACGACTACAAACCGCACCACCTCAAACAAAACTCTTAGCCTATAAAACCTTCATTCGACCTACAATAGAATACGCTAACTTAGTCTGGTTCCCGGCAACAAATAACTTAATTAAAGAGCTAGAAAGAGTACAAAGAAAGGCGGTTAGATTTATTTACAACAAATACATTCTGCTCGATTCACCTACTGAATTAATCGCAAAAGCTTGGTTACTAACATTGCGAAATCGCGCTCAACTCTCACGTTTAAAAATGCTCTTCCAACTCATTCATAAACAGCTAAACATCGACAGCTCTAGGTTCATATCAATTTTGGAAACTAGACAGTCACGCCATAAACATCCATTAACTTTACAGGAATACCGTTTCAACAGCAACTGCTTCAGGTATTCTTTCTTCCCACAGTCAATTAGAGAATGGAATAGATTACCCGGCTGTATAATTAATAGCAAAGATTTGAATACATTTTTGATGTTGCTTAATAATCATATTCGTGCCACCCATAGTTAAATTGATTTTTTTTTTGCTCAATTCTTGAGTGCCTTTTGATCATGATAAGTATATCAGTGTCGTACGCATGGAAAAGTCTTTCATGTTTAGTGATAATTCTTGCATGTTATTAATAACCGTCTATTATGTACCAAATCTGTGTTCTAAATGTTTTTCACCACATTGTTTATGCTCCCATATAATCCATGTAATATCGTATAAGATCTGTAGTCATACATTTTCACTTTTTCAATGTAAGTGTATCTATAGTATCTTTTGGTTGCCCTCCTGCAATAGTCCCCATTGGGACTGGCAGTATGTATAAATAAATAAATAAATAAATAAATAAATAATTAGCATGGTTTCGTTAGCTCAACAGCTAGCATGCTTTATTTAGCTCAGTCCTAGCTTTACAAACCTTCAAGTGCATGGTCTTCTCAAGATGTGGCATAATTACTTCAGCGTTACCTTGACTTGTCGTAATTAGGTTGTCATAGCATGTCCTCGCCTAACCAGCCAAATATCTAATTAGCTTGGCGCACGTTCTCGCGTGCTAGCAGACGATGAAAAGCTACGAAGAGAGCACACACCGGTCCCGCAGCACACTATAATGTGCAGGCCGGCGATGATGATTAAAACGTGGCCTGGGGTTTAGCTGTGGTCGCAATCCGATTAAAGGACACTCGGCCGAAACTTACCTCACAGACCACCATGCTTATGAATTAGAAACAAACTTATTACAGGTGACAAAATAAATTTAAACAGCCCCGTGCTTCTAAAAATATCATCACGAAGAATGTTTTATACAATTGTAGCATGGGTGCACTTTTGCACTTATCGGAACAACACACAAATCAAAGAAAATGTCTGTAGTTTGAAAACACCGCCTAATTTTGTCGACCGTCCTTGACGCGACGCTAGTTTTCATCGTAACTAATAAAATGCAAAGCACTGAGGGGTGGATTTGACTTTTTCGTACTGCTTGCGAATCGAAAAGGGGGTTTCACCAGAGCTAAGAAAGGTCGCGAGCTGATCCCAAGTTCCGCAAAGCTTGAGCGGTTCCGCATAGTGCCCTGGGAGTGTCGAGTGGAACTAACACTACTGCAGCCATTCTTGGCTTGTAAATTTTGTCTCTCATCCTTTCATTTGTTAAATATTTAAAGAATGCGTTATAACTTCAGTTTTTTCTGGTATTTTGCCTCTCATAGTGCTAGAAGTTTAGGTGCTTAGGTATACTTATACAATAAATAATCCCAGATGATCCAAATAAGCGGAGCCCCCCAACACGGCGTGCCTCATAGTGATATCCTGGTTGTGAAAGGTAAAACTTCGACAAGTATCATTACAACGAAAGCTTTGCACGCCTCATCAAACACTAAAACTACTGGCTAGCTTTAACACGAGTACCGCAGCCACGGCCTCATCGTAGAGTGTCCGCTTCGGCTGCAGGAAGTCGTGGGTTCGAACCCGCGTGCCGCCAGATACCCACCGGTTTCACAAAATGGGCACAGGCGTCCCCCGGCCTGACACTCGGCTTTCTCAGAGGTCTGGGAAGGGAAGTCTACGCCATTCCAATCCCGTCGAAACATGTAAGCATAAAATGAACCCTGAAAACGGAGGTAAAGGTCAAATAAGTACTGGTACGCAACACGAGTGATGCAGAAAATCATCTTTTTATGTCGTCAATGTGAAGTCCTCACGACGTGACATAGTGACGTAATGACGCAATGGTATAACTTGATAAAAAAAAAGCTGTCGTTCAAGTTCACCAATAAACAGAAAGGAAGAGAGGACAATTGCATATCCAACTAGCCCAACTTTCGAGTCCGGAGATCAAAAGTAGGCTGATTGTGGATAAAGTGCGAAAGCAGAACTGGAGAAAGTGTGCAATGCCTACGATCTTGGAACAGTGGAAAACCACTCAAGGTGAAAACGCTTTCAGAGAAGGGTGGGTAGGCTATTTACATTGATTGAGAAGAACAAAAAGATGGCCTTTGCGTCGTCTCAGGCAAATCCATAGGAGAGACTCAATGTTTATTTTGTGTCATAATTGCATTTTATGTCCGGTTGCTTTTATTGAACCGAGGATTCTCGAAAAACTGAATATTTGTTCATTCGGTGTGTGCCTATGTATGCTTTATTGTCGAGGCTGCTAAAACATCACGGGGAACAATATGCTGCTTCTGGTTATCCAATGCTGTGAAGTTGCGCAGAAATTGCCTTAAATAGGAGTGCAGTTTGAACCCCACATAGGGAGGACTGTAAATACTTGCATTTGTCAGATTGCATTTGTCAGCATCAGCTGTCAACCTGTACTATGCGCCATCAATAAGTCGCAGTGGGGAACTAAACTGTCCCAGTTCTTCACGTTGTTCTAAAAGCAGCGCGTCACTCTGCGTGAGACTTGATGACAGTAGCGCTCGACGGGATGCAATTGCCTTCCATTCAATTTCGCGTCGTTTAGTACTCACCAGTAGTTTGGTTCTCTCGGTAATCGGCAGTGCAGCTCTTCAACTATATATTTTTCTGCTCTTTCTACCAGTGACAAACAGTACAAGGAATGCTTCAATTTGGATATATGTTTATCGGTTTTAAGGGCGCAGCTCCTTACGCCATGGGCTGTTCGTCCAATGTTTGTAGTAGTAGCCACCTCTCATTTAGTCTTAAGAGCATCCGCTGGATGGCGGTACTTGTATAGGATGGATATATAATGAAAAGATGTGATATAGCGATACTTGAAGTGTTCAGATGTTAGACTAATGGGTGGACAGACTGACAGAGAGACAGGAAGACAGACACATGGATGGACGAATGAACAGATGCGTGGATGTACGAATCAATGCACTCACTAACGGAGAGACGGCCGCACGGATAGTCGCACGGTTGGACGTTCACAAGGAGGGACGCGCGGATAGACGCGCAGACGGATGGAAGCGTGGACGGACTGATGGACTCTTCATCCCGCTCATCATCATTCATTCCGTGGATATGCTGCGATTTTTTATTTCAGAAGACAAATACTGTCCATGTTGAAAAAGATATGTTTCAGCCTGGTTTTAAACAATGCTTTAGGAATGACCCTGTAGAAGGTAAACAAAAGAAGATTCAATAATGCTCATGTTCAGAACGATTCGTCAGCCGTTGCTGTATAAGATACGGTGCAACTATGTTGCGTGAACACATGCATTATTGTCTTGAAAGTTCATCGTCCACAAGTGCGAATACAAGTTGCCTTTAGACATAAGTGCTCTATGTTGATTTCTACTACTTCAGGGGCAAAATATTGGTCACAAAGTTGACGTCGGTAATCTTCACACGAACAGATATCAATGAAAACTCAAAAGGAAATTAATATTTTATGCTAATGTCCTGCCAGTCGAACATAAGACATTGATATCAGGAGCCGGGTGCTATAGTCATTGGATTAACAGCCCTCACGAATGACGCTCCCCAATTGCGCCTTATGTCTCGCACATTTTGCCTTTCACTGTGACCTTGCTTTGCGGGAGGTGGTGTCGCAGTCGTAGATCGATGAAGTACAGCATACCGCATCGTGACTGCATCGTGACAGTTGATATGGAGCTGACGTATGGCACAGCGTGCAGTGTGTGTCAGGAGTCAGAGATTTTTTACCACATAGTCTGTGCGTGCGACTATGGGACTATATGGGACTGAAATAGAGTCTCCAAAGTGTGTCATGCATACATCGTTTGCACTCTCGACACGTTTCGGTGGAAAAGCTTTTGTGTGCTTGAAAACATGCAGACCACGCCCAAGGCTGCTTAATGACCTGTAATAAGACATTAATGGATAAAAGTTTAAATGCTCATTTTTAGAGGAAGTGAAGTGGTTTGAAAAATATCGCGTGTAGCACACGTTGGCACCCAGGAGAGAATGTCTACGGCACTATTTCAGCGTCTCCTATCAGCATAGCTTCCTCTTTCTCTTGCAACCAGATTAGTCCTAAAACTCGTCCAGTTTCCCTGTGTCAAGGCTTGCGCGGGTACAATACCACGTAAGTATAAGGGCTACCGGAATCGCCATCTATTTTAGCGTGCGCGCTAGTTCCTTTCGCCTAGCCCGTGATCTGTCCGAGAGCTAGAAGCTAGCTGACAATAGGCTATCTCATACTACCTGAAGGGATCAAGAGAGACTGAACGAGACTTTCGCAAAAAATAACAGAAGAAGGGTAATCAAATGACTCTATTTTTTTCACTGACTTAATGGCAGTGTGGGAAGCATGCAGTGCTGGCTTCAAGATATGGTCGTTTTAATACATACGAAAACTCTTCCGATCAGCGATACCATGAGCGTCACAACGGTTTTTCAACACAAGCTGGCATTGAAGAGGCTGGCATTGTGCTTGCATCTCTAAGAAAGCAGTACATCATACACACAAGAGAGTGTACTCTGCGCTCTCGCATGGCGTAGTAAACATCGTTACTTCCCGGAAGTAGTAGGCAGAATGTCTCCTGGGAATAATAATGATTGAAGGTAAAAGCCCCACAAAATTGTTGCGGCTGTTGCGGTTTTGTGGCCCAGAGTACCGATTTAATTATAAAAGAACACGGTAGATGAGGGCTCCGGAAATTCACACCAAATGGTGTTCATTGACGTGCACCTGAATTGGCGTTGACGGGCCTTTAGCAATTTTTATCCATTGAAATGCAGCCACCATGGAGGGAATGTGATACAGTTACCTAGGGATCAGCTGTGAAGCACCATATTCACTAGACAATGGTGGTGGTTAAGCTCGGGGCCAACTCTCGCACACTATTCATGATATTCGTGTTCTTCAGCCAGAAGGGGTCCAAAACAAAACCGTAAGATGTATTTTTAACTGATAAGATAGGTTCTTGGTCAGGCTTAGTGGCTTAGGTTAATCTAAAGCACACTTCCGAGAGGAATAAAATCGCACGTTTGCGTTTTAGGCTTGAAATAGTTAAAGGTCTCTCAACAGCCGTATGTCCAATAATGTGCATTTTTTCGGCTGGTTACGATATCAGAATGTGACTTTTTTTTTCAATCAGTCTACATCAACTGACTAATATTGATTTAAGGTATTCTTTTTTTCCGCGAACGATCATCGTGTGGAATGTCCTAGAGGCACCCACCGTTGAAACCAACAGTATATAACTGTTCGATTCATTACTTAGCAGTTGATTATGTGAAGCTCGTTTGTTATGCATTACATACCTTTCGCCCTATATTCCAACTTCAATGGGTTGTCGGTTTTGGGTTTTGGGTTTTTTATGCGTTTTTCCTTTTTGTTCTTCTCGTCAATATACATTGCGCTCTTTCGATTTACGAATTTTGCTGTTTCATTGCATTATATTGTCTTCACTTTACACTACTGTATTCGCTAAAGCGTTGTACTATATTTTTTATTTGGAACATTACTCGCAGCGCTATCTTAGGCATAATTGCGGGGGGCACAGTGCTTCATAGAATGAATCCGCAGTCTTGTGACCAACTAAATCAGCTGGTAACATATTCCAATCGACAACGGCTTGCGGAAAAAAAAGAATGCTTAAAAAGATCCGTTCTGGGGTTGTATGGCCATACTTTAAATTTGTGGTCATAACGAAAGGAATGATAATACGCTGGTTCCAAATATTCTGAAGGACTAATGCCCGTTTTTTGTTATAAATAAATAAAATAGTTTCAATCTTAGATTACGTCTTTGATCTTGTAAGTATTGCCAATTAAGCTGCCTTTTCATACATTGGGGAGCTTTCAGTTAGGTCATATTTTTCCAGAACAAATCTTGTTGATATCGCGTGAATGTGCTCTAGCGCATGAATGCCTACTTGGCAAAACGGATCCCACAGAGGACAGGCCTATTCCAGTATTGGTGTGACATAGGCGTAATATGCGGCCTGTTTAACCGCATTGGTTACATGTTTATTTTTTTCGTAAAAAGCCTAGGGTTTTCCCAGCTCTGGCAATGTGTTCAGGCCATCCCCCATCCGAAGAAAATGTGATACACAAGTACTTTTATTTATGTTCTTTTTTATTAACTTCATTGTTTAAGAAGTACTGTTTTGTAAACCTATTGACCCTTTTGGTGAAATTGACGCGAACGCATTTATTAGTATTTAGTACCATATTATTATTTTTACACCATACCTCCACGTGATTAAGGTCATCCTGAAGCTGGGTGCGTCATTCTTGATTGTAACCGCCTTCGGCAACGACTCCACCAGGAGTTAACACTGTTGTGAAATAATAATAATAATAATAATAATAATAATAATAATAATAATAATAATTTTAAAGATGAATTCCAGCTTACTTGAGAGTGCTAGTGTTCTATGTTAATGGATACTTTTTTTAAGCCTTTTTGTCCCTTGTCTTCCTTGCTTGCTAACGAAATTGAAGTAGCAGAGGTGTGTTTGCATGGTTCGGCTGACATGATTACAAATACGCGATCATTTTTGAGTTAGCAAATATCGTACAACAAAAAGATAATGTGATGAGTCGAAGAAATATAAGGGACTCTCACAGACATGTAGTGTGCGCTTAGATGATGCAGGCCATAGAATAGAATTGTCTGGTGGTAAACAAATGCCAGTTAAGCTGATTAATAGGCGTTAGGTATACGATGTAAGAAGGTATACCATGGAGAGAATTGAACACGCTCTGAAAAACAGAGTAAGCGTCAAAGCAGTGAAGAGGAAACTTGGGATAGGCAAAAAACCGGATGTATGCACCAAGGGACAAAGAAGGCAAAATAACTACCAATATGGGTAGGATAGTTAAAATAGCGGAGGAATTTTACAGAGATCTCAACAGTAGCCGGGACAACAACCACCTTAATACTACAAGAACTAGCAGTAACCCAGATGACACCCCACCAGTAATGACAGAAGCCAGAAATGTTTTGGAGAGCATGCAAAGAGGCAAAGCTGCTGGTGAGGATCAGGTAACATCAGATCTGCTCAAAAATGGAGGACAGATTGTGTTAGAAAAACTGGCCACCCTGTTTACGAGGTGTCTCCTGACGGGAAGAGTACCAGAGTCTTGGAAGAATGCTAACATCATCTTAATACATAAGAAAGGAGATGACAAGGACTTGAGAAATTACAGGCCGATCAGCTTGCTCTCTGTAGTATGCAAGCAATACAGAAGTAACTGCTAAGAGAATAAAGAAAACATTAGAATTCAATCAACCAAAGGAACAAGCAGGATTTCGTACAGGCTACTCAACAATCGATCACATTCATACTATCAATCAAGTAATAGAGAAATGCTCAGAATATAGCCCACCACTATACATCGCCTTCATTGATTACGAGAAAGCGTTTGATTCAGTAGAAATAGCAGCAGTCATGCAGACGCAGCGTAATCAGGGCGTTGATGAAGCATATATAAACATCCTTAAAGAAATTTACAGGGAATCAACTGCTAACATAGTGCTTCATAAAGAGAGCAACAGAATAACAATCAAGAAGGGTGTAAGGCAGGGGGACACAATCTCCCCAATGCTATTTACCGCGTGCTTACAGGAGGTTTTCAGAAACCTAGGTTGTTAGCAGTTAGGGATAAGAGCTAACGGAGATTACCTTAGTAACTTGCGCTTCGCCGATGACATTGCATTGCTGAGTAACTCACGAGACCAATTGTAACTAGTGATTACGGAGTTAGACAAGGAGAGCAGAAAGGTGGGTCTTAAAATTAATCTGCAGAAAACGAAGGTAATGTACAACAACTTCGGAAGAGAGCAGCGCTTCGAGATAGGTAACAGTGCACTTCAAGTTGTAGGAGGGAGGAGGAGGTAAGTTTATTAACAGAAAGGCAGAGAGGTCTGCCTGAGTGATAGCTTGCTCTAGCCTGCTACTCTACACTGGGGGATGGGAAAGGGGAAAAGAAAGATTATTGGATGACGATGGTGAGATAGAGAGGTGAGTATGTAGTGTTCTTTCTGGCTTAGACACATTTCGTAGCCGCGCACATAATCTAGTTGTTTCCAAAAAGGTTATAACTGCTCTTGTGACCGCAGTTGCACTGTTGGTGTCTGGCCAAGGGCCCAACATGGTCTCATCAGTTAGTGACCTTCTGCAATATAGTTCAGTAGAAGAAATCAGTATTTGTCGTTCGCGTGCGTATGCTGGGCAGACACAAAATATGCGCTCAAGTGTTTCTGGCACATCACAGTGTTCACAATTAGGACCGGTGTCACTGTGACTGATGATATGTGCGTAACGTCTGGTGTACGCTACACCAAGACGAATGCGGTAGATCATACTTGTGAGTTGCCGTTTCAATTTAGGGGGGCATGCGGAACCTCATTTCCGGGTCCCATTCGTGAAGTCGCTGGTGTCGCCGTTCCGGTTTGGTCCAGTGCTGAAGTGTGTAGCTGCGCATCACGCAGCGAAGCAGGGCGTTCGTGTCAGCTCGTGAAAACGCAATGCCTACTTCAGGGGCACTGCTTAAGGCATTTTTAGCTTCAGCGTCTCGCTCTTCGTTTCCCATCACGCCGAAATGAGCGCGAATCCACTGGAAAGTTATAAGATGACCATTTGTTGAAGCAATCTGAATAAGGTCTGTGATTTCTATTGCCAAGCTGTAATACGGACCTTGCTTCATGATGCAATTAATGGTTTGAAAAGCGGGTTTGGCATCACAGAAAATCGTCCAGGCTCGAGGTCGCTCTCTGGAAATAAATCTTATTGCCTCCCAGATAGCGACAAGCTCTGCGGCAGTTGATGTGATTTTATGGTCCACTTTGAACCGTCGAGTGATATTCATGTCTGGGATGACACAGGCTGCGGCTGAGGTGTTTAGCGTGGTGGGTCCATCGGTGTACACGTGCAGAGAATCGCTGTACGTTGTATAAATGTGATATAGGGTCAGTTGTCTGAGGCCAACAGAAGAAATGAGCGACTTCTTCGTGATTCCAGGTATCGTAAAAGAAACAGGTGGTTTAGGCAGGACCAATAGAGGCACTGCAGGGGCATTTGGCGGAGAAACCCTTGATGTTATATTATTTTCATGCCGCGATATTACTCTTGAGAAACTGCAATCTGGGTGACTGGCGGGTAGTACTGACCGTCGGTGTTGTCTGTGTCTGCTCAGCAATCGGAGGTGAACTCTAAGTGACTCGCAGAGCATGTATACACTGATGGGACAAGCCCGAGCCTCTGCAATTGTCCCATTTGTTGAAGTACAGCGCGGTAGTTCCAAGCATCCTCGTAAGCATTGAGCTTGAACACTCTCTAATGTCTTCAAACAACTAGGTCTCATATTGGAGAGCACCGGCATGCTGTATCGAATGTATCCCACAAATGTAACATTGTACAATTGAAGTAGCGATGATTCTGACGGGCCCCACCTTGCTCCTGCTACGTCGCGAAGAACGAGAGCAAAGCTCTTCAATTTAGATTTAATTACTGCGACATGCCTCGTCCACGATAGATCTCTGTGTACGACAACTCCAAGGAACTTGTGGTGCGTTAAAGCAGGTATCGCTGTCCCAATAATAAATATCGGGTATTTCGACATATGCTTGCGCGTGAACGCAAGCACTGCGCATTTGTCGATTGAAAGAGAGAGCCCCTGACGTCGTAAGTATTTGTATGTGATCGTCACTGTACGCTGTAGTCGAGCTCGTAATTGCGGACGAGTAATTCCGGATAACCTTATGCATATGTCTTCAGCGTATGCACTCATCTTCACCGTGCTGGGAAGTTCTGCTGCTAGGCCGATCATTGTGACATTGAATAGGATCGGGCCGAGAACTCCTCCTTGGGGAACACCACGATGAACCTTATATCGATCGGTGTCTCCGTTATTTGTCGTAGTGTAAACGGTGCGGTCCCTAAGGTAGCCAAAAATCCAAGCGTACAGTGGTCCACCGATGTCGAAATCTTCCAGTGCGTCAAGGATCGCATAATGCAGCACATTATTGTAGGCACCCTTAATGTCTAAGAAGACCACCGCCACTAGTCTGCGTCGGCTTCTTTCCTCTTCAACGCTGATGATCAAGTCGACCACACCACTAATAGCAGATCGGCCTCTTCTGAAGCCGTTCATAAATGCAGGAAAGGATTTGTTGCTCTCTAGAAGCCACTCTAATCTTGACAGCACCATTCTTTTCATCACTTTTCAGACGCAGCTGGCTAAGGCGACTGGCCTGTAGGAGGAAAGTGCATAAAGACACTTCCCCAGCTTAAGCAATGCAATAATGCGACTGCATTTACAATTAGCTGGGACTTCTCCTGACTCCCATGAGGTGTTATAATGAGATAACAGGATACGTCGTGCTTCTGTATCAGAATGGTTGAGTGCAGCATACGTGATTCCGTCAGGTCCTGGTGCCGATGATCGGCGGGAGGCAGAAATCGCAGCGTCAAGCTCATGCATTGTAAAACGTACATCAAGGCGCTCGTCAGACGATGGAGGCGCAACGGTAGTAAGAGGCTCATTAGTGGCAAGACCATCAGTGGTGTCCACGATGAGGCTACAGTATTCACTGGCTATCTCAACTTCTGTCCGTCCCTGATGTAGAGCAACAGCTTGAAATGATTGACGTTGTTGGGAAGTTGTCTGCAAACTTCGTACCACCCGCCAGATCTTAGATAGAGGTTGCCTGGGGTCCAGAGATCCACAGAAATTTCTCCAACGTTGCCTGTCAATCTTGTCAAGATGCCGAAGAACATGTTGTTGAGCTCGACGACAGCCGGAAAGGTCTGAAGGCGACTTCATTCGTCTGCATCGGCGTTCGGCACGGCGACGGATTGCACGAAGGGCCTCGTATTGGGAGTCAACTGCCGATCTCTGCATCGGTAGGTTAACCTGTTTGGTTGTGCCACGCAGTGAAGAAGCAATAATGTTCTCTACCTCGGATGGATCAGTCATGTGCTCACAGCCAGACTTGACAGATGCCTTGAACAGTGTCCAGTCGGTTTGACGGATGTAGCGTGTGTGCGTGCGGCGAAACCATCTGAACTAAACATAGGTTGGAAGGTGGTCACTGCCGCGAGTGTCCAAATCTGTGCACCAACATGCGGAAGACAGAAGGCTTCTAGAAACAAAACAGAGGTCGAGGCAGCTGCTGTAGGACATGGCACGAACAAATGTAGGTGATCCGTCGTTGAGTACGCTTAGTCCATAGTTGCATATAAAATTGGCCAAATCCCTTCCGCGATAATTTGTTGTAGTGCTACCCCGGAGAGGATGATGTGCATTAAAATCGCCGATCACAATGTGTGGCCTTTGTGCTACTTGGAGAATGGTCCCCAGGTGGAAGCAGTCCATCTGTGCGCTTGGGTGTATGTATTCTCCGATTACTGAGAATGTCCGCTTTTTATGTGTTATAGTCAGGCTCACGTAATCATTGCTGGTATGCGACGCGACTTCATGTCTCAAGAACGTCAAATCACGGCGTATACAAACGAGAACTTTGCTTGTACGTTGATCACTGCGGGACCAAATCTGGATGTATCCAGATATACGAAAAGTTGAAACCATATTCGGTTCGCATATAACGATAACAGGAAATTGATATTTAAAAACCCATTGTCTGAAGTCTGACAGACGGCCGCGTAGGCCACGAGTATTCCATTGCATAACAAGCGACTGGCGCATGCGTTCTTCGAACATCAGTGCTATGTTCAGTTACTGAAGAACCAGTAGAAGAGGCTCCAAAACCTCAAGTAGCTGCACAGCCGCCTTTGCAGCGGGAATGTTTAGGCTGCTGAGGATCTTACGCATCGAACCCATCAAATTATTAAGCATAGCTTTGACATATGCGTTGTCCGTCTTCTTGTTTTCTTCATTGAGCGTAGGGGCACTATGTGAAGATGGCACTATCGTAGCTCTTGACGGTAGTGAAGGCCACTGAGTCTCCGACGTGGGGAGAGCCAATGACTGGTTACATTGTACTTGCGTGGACTGTATTGGCATTTGAGCATCTGTATTCTCCTTTCTGGCCGACAAAAGTAGGCTAGTAAAGGGCACGGTTTTGTGTGTCGAATTCGATAAGCTATGAGCACTGCGGCTTCGTTTGCGTTGGTGTCGCGAACGATGTTTACGGCGCCGTACAGCCCTTGCAGCTTCTCTGTGAGTGGAGTGGTCTCAAACCATCTTCTTCAGGATACTAATTTCATTCCTCATTTTGGGACATTCTTTTGATGTTGCGTCGTGGGCACCTGAGCAGTGTGGGCATTTGGCCGCAGCATTGCAGTTATCACCATCATGAAGGCCACCGCAATGCTTGCAGGTTACTGCACCCTTGCAAACTGCACTGACGTGCCCATATTACATGCATTTATGACATTGCAGAGGTTTTGGTACGTAAGGACGTACCGAGTGCCTCACGTACCCAACTTTTACATGTGTGGGGAACGCCTTCGACTGAAACACTACTTTAACACATCGAGTGCGTCCAAAGCGGTGGAAACCAAGCGCGGGAGCCGACGATGACAGCAGTTTCTCGAGACTCGAGTCTATTATCTCCTCAACCACATCGTATATAACTCCTGTGGTCGTTTCTTCGTCATACCCGGAGAATGCGTGAACCGGAATGTTTACTAATCGAACAATAGCTTTCAGCGTGTCCACTAAAGCCTTCGTAGTGACCTCCACGGACAGTATGTTCTTTCGAGTATTCATGCGTATTTCTACGACTTTCCCTGGAGCGATGAGCTCAAAGTCCTCTGACAGGCTCTGCCTATTTAAAGAGTTCAAGATGTCTGTCTTCGATGTCGGCACATACGAAATGGTGTACGACCGCATGCTACTCGCCTTTGTCTGTGCTTGCCAGTCACTTGGCGATGTCCGGCTGATTTTGCTCTTCAGGCATCGGCTTTGTACGACCACGTAGTCGCTGTCCGAAGCCATATCTTCAACGGAGGAGTCATCCGAATTCTCAACGTGGACCACGCTTGGGACGGGGTGAGAACTTGTATCAGACGCACTACGATGTGGTTGGCCCGGTCCCGGTTGCTGGATGGGGTTTTTATCCCCCATTCTAAGGGGGAACGCCCCTCCGAGGTGTGTCGAATATTGAAACGTCTAGGCAAAAGAATTAGAAAACTCACACAGCTCGAAGCAGAGGCTGTTCTCTGTGACAACTTCTTCCTCCCCCCACTTCAAGTTGTAAAAGACTTCAAGTTGTAAAAGACTATGTATACTTAGGGCAGGTAATAACCGCGGAGCCGAACCACGAGATGGAAGTAACTAGAAGAATAAAAATGGGGTGGAGCACATTTGGCATGCACTCTCAAATTATGAAAGGTAAATTGCCACTATCCCTCAAGAGGAAGGTATAAAACAGCTGTATCTTGCTGTTACTTAGATACGGAGCAGAAACCTGGAGACTTACAAAGAGGGTTCAGCTTAAATTGAGGACGACGTAGCGAGCAGTGGAAAGAAAAATGGTAGGTCTAACCTTAAGAGACAAGAAGAGAGCAGAGTGGATTAGGGAACAAACGGGGCTTAAAGATATCATAGTTGAAATCAATAAGAGGAAATGGACATGGGCCGGGCATGTAGCGCGTAGACAGGATAACCGCAGGTATTTAAGGGATTTAAGGGTAACTAACTGGATCCCCAGAGAAGGCAAGCGGGTTAGGGGGAGACAGAAGGTTAAGTGGGCAGATGAGATTAAGAAGTTTGTGGGTACAAATAGGCAGCAGCAAGCACAGGACCGAGTTAACTGGCGGAACATGGGAGAGGCCTTTGTCCTGCAGTGGACGTAGTCGGACTGATGATGATGCTGATGCTGCTGCTGCTGATGATGATGATGAAACAAACGCTGAGCCTTATGTCTGAAAAAGTATTGGCAGCATATCCACAGAGGGAATGATGGAGAGTGGGGCGAAGCATTCGTCTGTCCATTCGTTCTCGCTTCCGTCCGTCCATGCGTCCGTCTGTGTGACCGTCCATGCGTAAATCCGCCCGTCCGTGTGTGCGTCAGTTCGTGCGTCTGTCCCTGCGTTCGTCCATGCATCCGCCCCTGCGTCCGCTCATGCGTCCATCCATGCATCAGTCTGTGTGTCCGTTCGTCCATCTATTCAACACTCCAAGCACCACCATCTCATAACTTTTCATCATATATTCGCCATATAGAAGCACCACCATCCAGCGGACATTCCAAGGACTAAACGAGAGCTGGCACACGCACACTTTCTTACGGCATGCGCTTTGGGTCTACTTCCCACCTTTAACCACCTTGAACCCTGGTATACTGGTATATACTAGTTCACTGTATTCATGGCACTGCGGCCCAACGCTCGCTAAACCTTTCTAAAACCAAGGAGGTTACGCCCAGCGAGTATAACGTAGCAACCTTTTCCTGTCAGATAGTCCTCAGTGTACATGCCAATGGCTGCTAATGGGGATCGCAGCGTGCGTGTTAACTGAAAAGCGAATGCTTCTGTCTCTCATTCCCCATTATCAGCCATTGGCATGTACATTGAGCACTACTTTTTATTGTTCAACAACGCACAGGAGAAATCCCTCACCGGCATCACCTTGGAGGTCAAAATGTTATTCTTGTTACACACTACAACGGCTACGAGGGACGAACGGGTGCTCCTATAAGGAGATTCGCCCCTACAAAACAACGATCGGACCATTCAGCGGTCGTGATGAGCGGCCGCTTGGGCAGAATGCGCCGGCTCTGGCCTTTGTTGGGAACGTGAGCCTTCATCGACAGACGACAAATGAACTCCCCTTAGTGCTTGGAGTGAGGCTAATGCGAAGTTTTGGGTTCCGGTTCGTTACTGGATTCTGACGCATATAATACCTACCGTGTATCAATAAACATCTCTAGATCTCGCGGCAACAGGCAACATGGTAACATGAAAAATGTGTTTGGCTATCTTGTCTTGAGTACTTACACAAGGTTAGGTGTCTGGATTTCCGGCTGGAAGCGGAAAAATAAACAAATCACTTTGTAAAGATGGCCATACCATTCCATGAAGTCGGTCGGTCAGTAAAACTGTGAAATATTTTTATGAGACATTTATTTACGTGTCGCAATCAACACACCTTTTAAGCGGAAAGAGAGAGAGAGAAAGAATAGTTCTGAAAGAGAAGATAAATAAAAATGGGCTATTTTCTGCCTTCGGTCGGGGGGGGGGGTAATGTTCAGAACTTTGAGGTATGGGGAAGGGGAAGAGGTGGGAGACGAAGGCAAGTGTTCGGTTAGAGGGTGGCAAGGGTTGCAGGAACCGTGAACTTGAGGAACGCTCGCCGGCCTGGAATCTTCTACCACGCAGGAAAAAAAATGTCCTCTGCAGTTGTCGTTGGGAGTCGAATCAGCTGATTGTGGAAGTTCCATTTTGCGTTCCATCTCGCCATTTTGTGGAAGTTTGAGTGGTATTGTTTGCAGGCTTTGTGTAATTACCCTTGCAGCATCACACCCTCAATGCAATTTCTATAGCGAGAACACGTTGAAGTCACCAAGCTAGGCGCACTGCTGGCAGTAAATAGTCTATATAAAAATTTCGTTGTTGCTACTGAAAGCGTAGAGGTTGTAGCCGAGTCATTTCGCGCTTTGGAACGAGAGACCATGCGCTCGACTCACGCTTATCTCAATGTTCTTTTTTTTCAGTTTGTTAGCCCATAATATGCATTATCACATGATTGATGGTAACACGACATTGGAGCTATGGTGGACCCCAGCATAAAGCACGCGCCTGTTAAAACAATGCTACACAAATCAAAATGAGCTGGGAATGTTGTAAGTTACAAGCCGTGAAAATGCCTGGAGCAGCTGGCAAATGAACGCCGTGTAACCATTTCTTACGCCATCATTCACTTTTGGTTTTTTTTTCAGTGAAAGAGTGAACACGCATTCAAGAGATGCTTATGCTATACAGTTTCGTACAATAACCTAGAGTAGAAAATGGCGCTGTGATCATTGCACCACGGTGGGAATGATAGGAATTGCATAGCGTGAGCTAGCTAGTGAACTGTCTACAATTTTTTATAGTTTTACGTTTATTGCTCGCGCAACTTGGTAGAAGAGTGTGGTGCAAAGCTCCGAAGCAGCTTTTGTTCAGAGAGGCTGACGACAGCCGGATCTCCTGGATTGGTGACGTTAGTGTAGTACAGGCTGTATTTAAGAGTTTTGGCGAAGTGTCGTCGCTTCACTACTACGCATAGATTTAGCCTTTCTCGCCAGTGCAGGATATCGCACAAACTTCGCGTTTATTTATAAGTGCGCCTTGCCGAACCCACATCAAATCGACGGCAGCGTGACGGCGCACAAAGTAGAGGCACCGTCATGCTTCTTTGAGTTGACTTCACAACAAAACGCGCCATGTGGTGAGGGTAGGCTACTTGGACAGACGCACCTGAAATCGCAGAAGACGATACGTTAAGCGTTTTCAACTCAACAGGGTCCGTTTTTTCTTGTTCCACATCACGGGTGGGTACAGAAAAGGGCCACTTTTATCGCCATAGTGTTAAAGAGTTCGTTTCAAAAAAATTCAGACGTGGATGTTCTGCGTGAGTGACCAAATAACCGAGAAATAGGCAAAAAAGCAAGAAATTCTGTCTCCGCCTGAAATCGAACCAGGGCCATTTCCTTGACAACGGGGTGTTCTACCATGCAGACAGCTCGAATCCCGGCTGCGGCGGCTGCATTTCCGATGGAGGCGGAAATGTTGTAGGCCCGTGGGCTCAGATTTGGGGGCACGTTAAAGAACCTCAGGTGGTCGATATTTCCGGAGCCCTCCACTACGGCGTCTCTCATTATCTTATGGTGGTTTTGGGACGTTGAACCCCACATGTCAACCATGCACACAGCCAAGTGTCTGTATTTTTATTGCTTGATTCTTTTGAATACAGTGAAAATAACTTCCTGTGCTTGGGAATGCAGTGAAAATAACTTTCGTGCTTTACAAACACGTAGGACTTGTTTACATAGTATAACTGTCAGTTGAAGCACACGAATAAACAGAAAGGAAGAGAGGACAAATGCTTTCTCGCAACTAAACGATTTATTAGAAAGGGAAAAATATATACTCAGGCAATTACAAAACAATGCACGTGTGTGTAGGCAAAAAGTACATCCGTGGCACTTCGAGAACACAGGATAAAAGAAGAAAGATTATCTTGGAACATAATCTAGAAAAGCTAACTGTTTATCGTGCAGCAAAACGGAAGGCTGGCTGACGCATTGTTCACCTCTTTTTCTTATGTGAAAAGTTTCTGTCAACTCGCGAGGTAATTGATTGTTAGATCGAAAAACCACTTCAGTATCCTGAAAAAGAGGAGAACAACAGCACTCTCTGCAATGAGCCGCGAAAATCGATGCACCCAAGAATTTCAAAGAAGAATCGTGCTCTCTTAGACGAACACTGACGCACCTTCCCGATTGACCTATGTACACTTTACCACAGCTAAAAGGAGCCATGTAAACAACGCCCATTGCACAGTCTATGAACTTTTTGCTGTGTTTTATGCGACATTGCGGAAACTTACTGCGCATGCGCGAACAAATAGTTTGCTTTTGGCTGAGAAAAGCACATCGACTTTATATCCATTAGCAAGTTGCTTAAGTTCATACATGTCTTATGAAGGTAAGGAATCACGGCTATCTTCCCACCTTTTCTACTCTCATCACGACCCTCCGAGTGGTTCCCTTCAAATTCAAGTTTCTTAATCATGTTGTTACGCACGGACGTGATGACATCATTAGGATACCCTGCTTGTGCTAGTTTCTATACTTGACTATCAAAGCTCATTTTCATTCTGTGTGGGCAGGACTTTTTCAGAGCAAAACCCATACTCGTGGTAACAATACTTCTCTTCACTAGCTTAGAGTGGCTCGACCTGTTTGAGTATGGGCTTTACGGATCTAGGGCAATATTACCAGCAAACATGCCGGGGTTCGAAGACCAGGTTAAGATCTACAAATTGCAGTTGCTTTAGACGTCGCAAAGAAAAAGTTAGTTTTTTGCCTTTTTCTTTAAAAACCTTGAAAATATTCACAACATCTCGCGTAAAATTTGAGGGCGTAGTGAACGCAAGAAAATCATCGACGTATCTGAATACGTGAACCGGGATTCCTGACATATGCTTTTGAAGTGCCACATCAATCTTTCCGAGAAAGATTTCGCTTAAAATCAGAGCTACTGAACAGCCTATGCATATCCCTGATCTCTGGGCATAAAGATTACCACCCTAAGGCAGAAAGGTTGACTTCAGGTAGAAGCTAAGTAATTCCAAAAAACTAGAAACAGAAGTTCCACACTTCAGCCTAAAAGACAATTCATCATTATCCTGTGCAATGCAGCTTTGAACGCTTACCATCAGCTCATGTTGAGGTATCGAGTAGTACAAGTCCTCAAAGTCTATACTGAAAGCACTACATTTGCTAGAGCTATCGGTGCTCAGAAACTGTACCACCTCTTCGGAATTGCTGACACGAAAATGATCCGAGATAGAAAGATTTTCTAAATTGCTTTGCAGGTATCTCGAAACAACGTTTTGCCATGTGTCTTACATGTTACACGTGTCTTACATATTACTTGTTTACATGTTACGCAATAGTACATAAAATCTTGCAGTAATAATGCGTTGTACAAGCGTACATTGCCATCGGGCTTCAGAACATGTGGTTGTCATAATGACTTCACGTATTAGCCGATAACCCCTCACAGAAGGCACACATGTTCCTGCGCATATTCCCTTAAGGCCATGTGGTAAGTGCGTAGCAAGTTCAAAAAGATCTCATCTGCTAAGTTTCAATTACGCACTAGGAACAGAATATCACTATCGCGTTGAACTTTTAAAGGCGAAGCGTAAGGATCCCCTAATGTTTTTCATGTGCGTGTAACCAGTTGTAAATGATGTATATAAATAGCTCATCACTATTACGCCCTGCTACGGATGGCACATGGCCGAGCAGTAAGGTGCAGCATGCTGCGGGGTGTCTCCGGCTCGAAATTTAAGTCGAAGGCTTCTGTCTTACTGAATGCAAGGCATTCGTTCGTGGACTGCAGTCAATTAGGCTATCTATCTATCTATCTATCTATCTATCTATCTATCTATCTATCTATCTATCTATCTATCTATCTATCTATCTATCTATCTATCTATCTATCTATCTATCTACCAATCAATCTATCTATCAATCTATCTATCTATCTATCTATCTATCTATCTATCTATCTATCTATCTATCTCTCTAGCCTCATACGTCTGACGGCTCCGTGACCACTTCGTGAACTTGAGGTAAAGCTGCCCATTTTGCATAAGAGAGTAAGTTGATTTGATGAATGGGACTTGATGGTCATCACATGAATAATGTCACAATGCCGTCGCGTGCGCCATCTAGAAGTTTTCTCCAGACAGTGGCACATACCCGCGGGTGGGTATGTACCACTCAAATGCGGGTATGTGCCACAAGTGATCGACACTTAACCCAGGAACGACAAGAAAACGCATGGGTAATTTTCGCGCATGACTGTTAATAAAAAGCTGACGTCAGGAGCTTTGACCCTAGTAATGCAAGAAACAAATATCAGGGCCTCTGCAGGAATCAAACCCCAGCATTCTGCGTGTCAATAAAGTATTCTACCACACAGCTACACCAGATCTCGGAACTACTTTTCAAATAGACCCTAATGTTTGTTAAACGTCACTTGTGGTTACAGTGCTGGTTATTCAAATTCATAAACATTACCCACCACGTTGGGTTGCCATCAATTCAAGTTAGGTGTCATGCACTGAACTTGATTTATATACCAGTGTCCAGGGAACCATACTCGTGAGCACCACTGCTTCATACCATCCTACCGTAAAACAACTGCTTACATTGAACATATGCGGCTGCCTAAAGTATATCTGTATGTGCATTTGTACATATATGTAGCGCTACTTCGTTACATTTGGCTAAGTACAAACAATTAGCCCTGTATTTGATTGTTTCATTGCAAATGTCATCAAAAGAAGATACTCTTGTGTATGGAGGGAGTGAAGAAAACGTTTATTTGTTGTCTTGTGTAAGAGTATCAGAGGATGGGATTCTGGATGTGCTGTGTGAGACTTGAGCGCCATCTGGCAGTAGTCTTAAAAAGAAATGGATGACCTTTGATACAGCGAGCGCGTGGCATGTGCAAGCAATCACGGAAGACATGATTTGTAATCGTGACGTGCAAGGCGTCGCAAAGACAGATAAAGAAAATGTGCTTCACCTTGTCCAAGCGATCGGGAAGTTCATTATAGAGGACATCGTCGAGGATGACATTTATATATTTCACCTTTTGTTCACACGAGACTCAGAAAAATCCAACATCATTGTGCAGTTCAAGTCACGGACCAAGCGTGATGTTGTGCCTAACAAAGCAAAGAAAGCGCGTATTTCTAAAAAGGACATCGGGAAAGATAACGCTCCGAAAATTTCTTGAAGGAACACCCATGCCCTACCCTGAAGTCGCTGCTTGGAGTCGCTATGGGTAGAAAACGTGACCATCAATGGAAGTGTGTGTGGTCGTACATAGCGAACTTTTCGCGACGAAGTCTGACGACACACCTATTGTAGGAGTATAGCATCAAGAAAACGTCTCAAAGATATACTAGGTTTGATTTTGCAATCTCTTCAAAATAAAATGTTTTAAGTTTCCTTTACCACAGAACGTTCACCTACGAGATGCCAAGCTCACCTCTGTCCTGCATGTTAATTCGCGTTCTGCTGTTCGCAAAACTGATAGTATCTCTTGTTTTCTGAACGAATTTTCTTTTCAGTTCGACATTATCACGATTTCCAAAACTTGACTTCAAAATAGCTTTCACTTCATCCGACTTTGTAGGCGAGGGGGTGGCGTTAATCTTTATACTAAAAAGAAGTCACAGAGATGCCCCAAAGGCGAAGCAATGAATGCGATAGCAACAAATAAAATGTCATGCGCAGAATAACAAGCAGATGGAGATGTGCCACGCATTCCTCACGCACACATGACAGATGAAAGTTAATCGCAGGCACAGATGAACGCGAATAAGCGTCTCAGTTGTTACCTTGCTGTATATGAAAAGTGCGCCATTTTCGCACACGAAGACTGTTCAACCATTGCAGTCACGTTTGTCTGCCCGGTAACTACAACATAATTGTTCCGGTAAAAGCCCAAGGCCAGCCAAGGCGTACGATTGACACCATAAGATAAGCGTGCGCGTTAGCAGCCACCCTGCTTTCTCTACGTGGGTGAAGTACGCGTGGGAGTTGAGACCACACCGTGACGCGTCGTGACGACGTGGCGAAGCGCACTCTTCGCGCCATCTTGCTGGTAATGCTGAAAACACGGCAGTCCCAACCCTTCCCCCCAAGATTTCCGACACCAGTGGTAATTGATAGATATACATAGCTTGTCATTTAAACGATGGAGGAGGGGCTCTTTCGTGGCTCAGTTGTTAACGCTTTTCACTGACAGTTCAGAGGTCTCAAGTTTGATTCCATGCGCTGGAGGGTTTTTCGGAAATGTTTTCTTTCTTTCGTCTCACAAATATAGACATGTATATATATATATATATATATATATATATATATATATACGGTGAATGACGGTGATGCCGACGTCGACGCTGACACCAGCGGCAATATCCAGCTGAGAGTGTTCACATTATTGGTAGCACAATCAAAATCATTGTCATTACTACTTGATGCCGGAATTCGCATTCATAAACTTTGACTGTCAGATGTTAACTATCAACAACAAGAACAAAATCTAACCAGAAGTATATTGCCCTGACTTAAATACAGATATTTTAGACGATAATAAACGTGCGCATAAATTAAACACTCCCTTACTATCATCTGGGTTTTTCAATCTTATCACTACAGCAACAAGCGTTACTCAGTCAGCTTCTTCTGTCCTCGACCTCCTTATTACGAATACAGAAATGTGTGCATTTTGCGGGTACAATTTTTAATGATATTACAGTGACCACTGTCCAGTATTTTTAATGTTCTCACTGGGGAATATTATTAAACCAAACATTGAATCAGTTACTTACCAACATAATTCTAGTGAAGCGCTGGACCTATTTTATCTAGCTTTGAGTGCGTACATTTGGGATTCTGTGCTAGAAAAAAAAACAAACGTAAATGAAGCTTACAACGAGCTTCTACAAGCTTTTGTGCGCAAGTACAATGCGCATTTTTCATTCAAGGAAGTTAGGAAGTGAAAAAAAGATAAATAACTATGGAATATGTGTGAGCACATTAAAATAATAAGAAATAGAAACCATCCTCATCATGCGCTCCAAATAAGAAATCAAACTTACGGAATTCAACTCTGAAAGAAATAGCCTGAATAGAATACTAAGAGAAGCGAAAATAGAATAATATCATCGCTTGTTTTCTGCAAATATAAGGAAGTGACCGGGTGCCATTTCGAAGGTAACAACTTACATGTTAGGTTGTCCAAATAAAAGTAATGCACCCCAGTTGATAACCCATGAAAATTGTGAATTGAGTGGCTGAGCACTGACAGACCACATTATTGCTCATTTTGTGAATTCAGGCGTTACGCACACCAGTGACTTCCAGGTTACCTATTCAAAAGAAAAAAAAAGTGTTTTGAAAACTACATTTCTGGAGGCTACCGACAGGTGTTCAAAATAACAAAAATTGGAATGACAGCAATGTACTAGATATATATAATTTACAAATTTGTTCAATTAAATACATTTCAAATCTCTTGCCATTTATTCAAGCGTTGGTTCAGATATTTAATTAGCAATGTAATAGGTGTCTTTTCCATATGGCATGAAACAAGCTAGAGTATCTGTGTTATTCAAACATGGCCTTATAAATAATGTTTCTAATTACAGACCAATGTCTATCCTACCTATATTTTTCAAAGTGCCAAAAAAATTTTTTTGCCGCACGCCTGACCAAGATTTTAGACAAACATACTGTAATAACAAAGTACCAGTACGGCTTTAGAAACGGAAGATCAACTGAGGCATCCCTTTTATGCTTAAAGGAAAGTATTGTTTCAAGAATCTGATCAGAATCTGAATCTTCTGTTTGGCAGTATCCGTCTTCAGTGAGCTCGGTGTTTGAGGGTCAGCCACTTTGATAGAGGATGACATCTCTCCATCGCTAGAGCAGTCTTTCCGTGTTGGTCTTCGCCCACGACACCATCGTCGGCACATTGCAGCGGCAGCTTCCCTGTGCGTTGAATTGTCCCGCACCATACGCCTGAGTACCACATGCTCGTTTCGCACCCGCGGAAAATCTTTGGATGTGGCTTCATGAGCGCCGTGGCAGTTTGGACATCTTAACACGATGGCCCTGCAGGCGTCTTTTGAGTGAGATTCAGCGCACCGCGGACAAACAACTTTGTTCTCACAGACACCTTTTACATGTCCCATCATGAAACACTTGTAGCATTGCAGTGGCTTCGATACGCATGGACGCACTGAGTGGCGAACATGGACAACTTTGACATACGAGGTAAGGCTGTCTCCCTCGAACACAAGCCTCAAGCAGCGTGAATTGCCGAGTCTGGTAATGTGCGCGATCCGAGTGCCTTCTTTCGCTGTCTTTATCAATATTGGCAGGTCATTAGCTGGGATAGAAAGATCCACATCATAATTGACGCCTACAGTGCAATTACAACCTATAGCGACCATTGGCCGAACTTTTACGTTGCCGATTTCTGTTATGTGCCGAAGGTTTTGCAGTGCACTACGGTGCATAACTTCTACAGCAAGGACATTCTTCCGTGCATTCGTCCTCACGTCTTTGTCATTCGGTGAGGTTTCCTCAAGAAGCACAGAAAGAACTTGCCTGTTAAGGAGTCGCAAGTTAGATGCAGAGTCTTCGCGCATGAACCGCATATGGTGTGTGGCCACCGTGGTGCAGTCTTAACGGTGGAAACACTTGCCGACGGTGCCGTCCGCAGCAGTCTTCGTTTTGTAGATCAATTCATGACGACCGTGAAGTCATCATACGATGACTCACAGCCATCCGAGTACAAATCGGTTGCCTCGATGTTCGTGTCGTTCGACGCGTTGCCAAGCTTGCATAGAGAAACATACTTAAAGAGCGGACACTCCCGTATGGCCCTGTGGCCCAGCTGCCATACTGCTTTCAGCGCTGATGTGGTTGGTCAGACTCGAAATTGCCTTCAGCATAAAAAATAACATTTTTTTCTTTCCGACGTTTGGATTAGCACCCGTACCCTCATGCCTCGAAAGCGAGTGTCTTTACCACTAAGCTACAAACCCATGCTTACACAAAGGGAGTACATGTACACTGAAACCATATGAATGTGTCTCTTTGTGCAAAACAAATGCAGAACGACAACAATTTCTAGTCATACTGTAATGTTTTCTGTTGTAAAGCATTAAATGTCCTCAGCGGGACATGATGTAGTCCGGATACGGAAACTTGCACAGATTAGTAAAGTTTCTTCTTTGCAAAACGTTCACTCCAAACATGGGTATTTGACATCCTCCTGAGGAGGCTATTACATGCTTTAACGAAAGAGTAAAAGCGAGCATGGGTACGCCATCTAGCGGTTGGTACGACACACTCATGCTGGGCCGCGACAAGGCTCCAGTGGCCACTCTTTGTATATTATATTTCTCAATGGTCATCGCTGGAAATGGCTGTCGACGAACGTGCCTTATGGCCCATATTTGGGTGCGTGAGGCGTAAGATAGTTGCGTGCCTCTTCGAAGAGCTCTTCGTAGGAGAACACGAGTTTCTGCTCCGATGACCGCGCCCTTTTGTCAACGTTCAGCATGAACGGGTACAACTAATTTTTAGGCCGACATTGTGCTAGGCCATACCAGGAGGTCAGAGTTGATATGCTTCTGAGCTTGCCCTTTTGAACTGTGTTCGCCATGCCCTGGTGATTCTACGACCAAGTATGTATACTAAGAAAAAATATGTGCACCTACCCATTTACTCATTTCACCTAATATTTCCTATAGTGTCAGTTGTCAGTTATATCAATTTGTTATTCTGTTGATCTGATTTCTGCTAATCGCTGTATGTGGAAATCTTAGTATTTGTATTGTTTTGACGTGATGTACAATTGGGAATTGTGAGTGTATTCCTGCCTGAATACTGATTCGTCTTGCATAACCTATGCTCGTACACAGGGTAAATAATTTTGTTCTATACAAGAAAGACTATAGACTTTAATATTACAACACAGTCCCACTTTTTTATTTGCGCCTTTTTACGTGTACTCATATATATATAAATAAATAAATATATATATATATATATATATATATATATATATATATATATATATATATATATCAGGGACATGACAATGATGGTGACGGCAAAAAATCTGCCAAAAGTGTCCATATTATTAGAATCACAATAAAAAGAGCGAGAACAGAGCAGCTCACAGAACGGACGCACTTCGAGGACATCCTAGTCGAGAAAGAAATAGGCGTAGGCAGGATAGATGATTTATTGATTGATCGATTGATTGAGACAGGACAGCGTGTAGGATAAATGATTGATTGATTGATTGATTGGTTGACATGTTGGGTTTAACGTCCCAAAACCACCATATCACCATGAAAGACGCCGTAGTGGAGGGCTCCGGAAATGTCGACCACCTGGGGTTCTTTACTGTGCACCCAAATCTGAGCACACGAACCTACAACAGTTCCGCCTCCAACGGAAATGCAGCCGCCGAAGCCAATATTAGATCCCGTGACCTGCAGGTCAGCAGCCGAATAGGCAAGATAAATGAGCTCTCCTTGGGAAGAGTAAAAGACTGGATACAAATAGCAGGTAAATCTACTCAAAACGAGACAGAAATCTACGTGGGCAGATCATAATAAATAGTCTGCGAGAATAACTTGTCTGCCGCAGATGCATTTCTCTGAAGGAACAGGAAGATCTCCATGAGCTTGGACGAGAAGATGCGCAAGTGAGTAGTGTGGATACTGAATAGGACGTCTTCCATAACTCTTTGCAGTCTGACGTGGCGTGATTAGCGATATCTGACGAGAAAAGATGGAGGCACATGTTCCTTGACTCAGGTGTCTGGCACTTGCCGGTGCCTGGTGCTATTCTCGAGTCAACGTTGTTTTGGCGCTGCCGAGGAGGATCTCAGAGGCTAAATAAAAATAAGGGGCATGGTTGAAGCTGCTTCTGACACTTGGCATAACGATCCTAGTTTCTCACTGGAATACCGCCAGCTCTTTAAGCGAATTTATCGAGCTAATTTTCACGAATAATACACAAGGTTTATCGGCTCATTCACGCTTAGGCTAATTGAACTTGCCAATTTGACAAGCTTGTCAAATTGGTAAGTTCATGCTTGTATAGTAACACTCAAACAGAACCAATTACTTCTTAAGTGTTATTTTGAAAACAATTTTCAAACTTAACAAAACAAGAGTAAGTACTCAACCAGAGGTGCTTGCAACAGAAACAACGAGCTTTGCCGTTCACCGAGTCAGTATAGGGTTATATGCAAATCATGAAGCACGTGCGACCTAACAGAGGTTCTCACTAATTCATGCTACTTCAATTACCATATTACTAAAAACTAGCGTTACCATTGCGTCCAGCAAAAAAAAAAAAACAGCCTTTAAATTTACACTGCGTTCAGTAAAGCAGTTACCATAGCCACTTCTTCACTACTAATCCTTTTTACCACTGAATAATGGTCGCCTAACTATAGCTACTGCTGGTGAGTTCTGGCTAATGGTAGATAAAAAAAACGCTACAAAATTACTACTGGGGCAACTTCAGATGAAGGAGCATCGTTCTGGTGTTTTTTTTTCATTTTCACAAAACGTGAAAGATTGACATCACAGGAACTTTGCTTTGGCTTCAGAAACCATGCTTTCGTCATTTCAGCAACCTAGATGTGTAAAAAGTAGAATGCAAAGGAACAAAAGAGAGCTTGTAATCATATGCTCTATCCGCCTATCTAAGATTCTGAATCTGAAAAATGCGATATTTTTATGCATTGAGTGTCTACCGACATCAGCGCCCGCAAGATGTACCTTCTAATACTTTTTTTAACAAGGCTATTTGGCTTTTTTAAAAATAATCATATCAACAGCTCTTACAAAACAAAATATGCGACACGTGCATAACTTACACATGACAGCTGCTGGCGAAGTTTTTGGCTTGGACATTGTGAGCTTAGACTGATCATGAAATGAATGTTCGACACAAATAAGGCCTTTTTTGTGTCGGGAATACGCGCTAACTCTTTTTATTCTTTAAAAGCGAACCATTTCTTTGCATAGTGCTGGCAGTTCTAGCGTGTCTATTCATTGTATCTGTCTTGCCGCCAGCCTCTGGCTTTTCTCGTGTGCACTTCCTCAACTTGGCGTAAACCAAAATTAGTATGAAATGGTAAAAGTTTTTTCACCCCCACATACGAAACTTAACATACCACATGCACTAACCCTACGCCTATTACAGACACTCACGTACCCAAACCTTGCCAAGCTTCACGTTTATTATCCTGATGCATACCCCAGCAATACATGCCCCTCGTGTGGACACACAGCGACACTCGCCCACATGCTCTGGGAGTGTGGAAACATTCCTGCCGACTCTACCTCGAACAAGTGCGAGAGGCCCTCAGGAGTTCACTTCTCGCCGACCAGAAATGGCCGTCCAGCAGGCCCACACAGTGGAATGTCCTTGCGTTGCGTTGCTCCCTGTTGGTCCCTACGTAGGAGACGCCTGCCAGCACTGAGCGCGTCCTGTAGGACTGAAATAAATTTTTTAAAGACGATAATCTTTCTTGGGGACCTTCGATACAAAAATTTGGTCTTTCTGTCTGTGTTTCTGTACATTTGTCTGTTTGTCCGCTCTTAGCTGTACTCTAAACGGCACCAGACGATACCTCGAACGGCCAACCCCATCAGCTGCGCCCACCAATATCCCTCAAGATTGAGCGTTCATACATGTGCGATTGTCAGTTAAAAAGCAATTATTGCGTATACCTGAGGCACCATAACACCACGTCAATATTCTGCATGTGTGTCTCTCACTAGAAAAGGCGTACATAAGTAATTCTAAGTGCCGTAGCGTTTATCACGTCGCGCTAATTATGCAACGCTTGCACGAAAAGTCAAGTGTTTCCAACACTTTGCTGAGACAGCACCTACCCATCGCCTTGCATTCTACACCTTATCAACTTAGAGACGGGCACGCAGAGCACGCGTGCTTCGTTTTCCAAGAAAACTGCCAGATAGCCTTCACGTCTTACGTGTGACGTGACTTGATGCGCTCGTTCGCCTCTGCTGCACGCTCGAGGCACTCTAACGCAGCACCTCCACAATTCCACTCACCAATTTTCCCGCACAGAATGAGAAATAAACGTTTTGTTCACTCTCTCCAGACGCAAGACTATCGTCTTTCGATGACACTTGCAGTGTAACATGCAGATACGGGGCCAATTTTTTTCATTCCATTTTATATGGAATGATAAAGTGCTTTCATGCATAACGTGACGATTCCTTCGCGTACGCCGTCAAACCTTTTACGCCAGACAAGTGTGGCACATATCCGTATACCATATATATATATATATATATATATATATATATATATATATATATATATATATATATATATATATATATATATATATAAATGTTAATGAGATCTAACAGACAATAATGCCAAGGAAAGTATAGGGGAAGATCTTGGACCAAATTGTAATGTAAATATGAAGAAAAGTGGGTGAAAAGATAACTTGCCGTGGGCAGGATCAGAACCCACGGCAAGTTAGCTTTTCACCAACTTTTCTTTATATATACATTACAATTTGATCTAATATCTTCCCCTATAATTTCCTTGGCATTATTGTCTGTTAGATCTGATAACTATTGTGTAAAAACACGGAAAACCGAGCCCTTAGGTATACACTTCTTTCCTTATATATATATATATATATATATATATATATATATATATATATATATAAATATATATATATATACTGGTTCGCAATGTGCCGCAGGTCTTTGACTGTTTAAGTGTACACAGGAATGGTGAGAACAGACATGGGTAATTTCAGCGCGTAACCATTAAAAAATCTGACATAGTCCGGGCATACCCAAGGACTGCAGAAAATGAACCTCAGGGTCTTAGCAGGAATTTAACTGCAGCATTCTGCGTAAGAGTCAAGTATTTTGGCAAAGAATCAGGCGAAACTTCAGAACTTCCTTTTAAAAAGACCATAACGTGCATAAACCATCAATTTTGGTTGCAGTGCTATTTTACTCTTGGCGTCTTCAAGAAGCAGTAAAGAAACGTACATATGGTTGCATAATATTTTATGACACTGTCAAACATATCTATGGGGTACATCATTCGGAAGCCGATGTATTCATTGCCTTGACGCCATATCAAATCTCAGCCGCTGTGACTGCTTCAACGCGCTGCGCTCGGTGCAGAAAGAGTTTAAAAAATCAAGGATAGAATGAAGCCCCGAATTAACAGCACATTTCTTGCGATATCGCTCATTCGTACACAGTTTTAGTTTTCATTATTGGCATGCCTTCGCCTCTATTTTTCACATCTCTCCCGCGCCATTACTGATAGCCATTAGAGCAATGGGCCATGTAGCCCGGCGCAGAATTTCCATTTAGGAGTGTACTTCACCCAACCAACTATAAACTTGGCCAACTCCTTTTTCTTCGTCATTATCACTCTCTATCGCACTGCCTTTTAAAACCTGGCCTTCGGCAACGCTGCCTTGGTAGCCTATGTTAGCTTTCATACGGCGGTTTTCTTTTCTTACTGGTATGCCTTCTATGCCTTATCTAATAAAAAAAACATTGAGGGGGGCTGACACTAGTATGTTCGCATGCACAGAAGCACAGTATAAAATGGATAAGAGCAGGAAATTCACTCTAGCTCGAATGATACAGCATCGGATGAGTTGTCCAGCGCGCGATTGGGGGCTGCGGTCTCCCAAGGGATCCCCGCCGACCTCCTCTGAAATAGCGCAACCAATCTCTGTACTGGTCCCCTACTTTTTTGTTTTGGTGTTGTTTTTGTTGTGGGAAAAATGAAGATACCACCACACAAGTAAAGAGATTCCGGTCCTTGCTGATGTCTCGCACTACGCAAAATTACTACAACGAAGTTAAATATGCCAATGGCGTCTCCTATTCCTTCGATAGATTATTTTTTTCTTGGTTTTGGCTAAAGTTTTATCATCAATCCAAAAAAGTTCGAAGTTTGGTGAGACATCACAGGACGGCGGCATTAACACCAATGAAACAAAATAAGGGCTAAGTAATGATAGGTCAGCCTGAAGTGACGCTATTGATTAATAAATCAGAAAAAAAAACTCAAAACAGACAAGCCAGGTTTTTTTTTTGAGTCGGTATGGAAGAAACCACAGTTGTACCGAAATGAAAAAGAAAATAAACTGGGAGTCACTTTCATCACGACGTAAAAAATTCTATACACAAGCCAATCTATGTGCGCCGATAACTTACTGATAGCCCCATGAACTCAACTATAGGACAAATTCAGGGACGTAACCATGTGGTGTCATGGCAGCCTCACAGACCATCGAAGCTTGTCGCGTAGAAATGTCGCCATAGGGACGTCCTGATAACGACACCACATGATATCGTCGCTTCGTAAAAAGTGGGTTCACTATGAAGACAAGACAAAGCAACGGCAAAGCGCAGGCTCTCGGGGAACGGAAGGTACAGTCATTACAATGGGTTGACAAGAAAAAAAGCAGAAAAGGATGGCTATCGTTTTGTACTGCAGCCCCATCAAGTAACTGCAAATTTTCTTAATTCTCTAGATGTTCCTCTTGTGATAGTGACGAGACCTTAGAACTTTTACTATAAATTTACGTTTGATTGTTTTGCGAGCGAGCGCAACGTGATCCGCGAAACGCTGAACAAATAGACGATAGACATTTTTGCGAACATCGCTGGATCATGGCTCTCCACCTCGCAGGCCAGCAAAGCGACGCGGGCATTGCTAGGTTTCTTAAGTCACCCGGACTGCTTGTAAGCGTGCAATGGAAAGGGACACATGTACCCTGGCAGTGCTCGCTTACCTCTTTTTTTTCTATTTTAATCCCCTCACTCCTTTCTTCAGTGCAGGATAGCTAACCAGACGCGCTTCCGGTAGACCTCCGTCTTTCGTTTCTTCCTTTCCTCCCCCTTCTCCATTCTACTTTTGCACTGGGGAGAAGTTAAAAGTGCTGGTTAGTTGCATTCTCTGTTAAAAGATTCCTGCCCATAACAGAAAGAAGTTGCGCAGTGAGTTTCGAAATGCTTCAGGCGCATTTTCACATCAAGATAGAACTGGGTTGTTGCTGATGGAAGTAAGTGCGGCAGTTCCGTTACAGTGTCGTCTGCGGCACTCATCAATGAAAGTCATCTTGGTATGGCAAGCTTCTAAAAAAACAATGCCTACTTGATTGTTAGCTATAAAAATAAACACGTGGCCCCTTCAGCTCAACTGTGAAAGGACAAATCTGCACGATCTTTGCACCTCAAACTACTAGACGGTATCACTACATGAACTTGCCTCCTTGCAGTGTTCGGAATAACATGTTCAAATTCAGGTTTTACCCTTACACTTTAGACTGTAACTAGTTTTCTTTTTCTGTACTTTCGCGCCCATCATCCACAATTGTAGCCGAAAATCCATGACATACATCTATAACACACGCTCGTCTATTAGGCCGTGGTAGGTTTTCAGTAGCCTTCAATTGTTTTTTTGTTTTGTTTTGGGCAATATTTTTCACAATTCACTGATGGTCATCGAACATTTTACTCTTTGTACCTTTGCATAACCAAACAACTTTGTTAGTTAAGCCGTTTTCGTAAGTTCATTGCTGTTAATTATGATTTTCGTGTATCCCTGTAAACCCAATTTGCGCGGCAAGGTATAAGGAAGCATTTCATAAGAAATGAGAACGGTTTGCGTATCTGCGGGACACCCCTCGCTGTGCACATTTCCTTAGCCACGCTAAATTTGCTCGTACTGGGTATGGCACAGACCTTTATTGCTCGACATCAGTGACATCACCTTCGGGACGCCCTCCACTTTACCGCCTTGTCTTCATTCATACTATCAAGGTGCGCTGACTGACGACTGTTAAAAAGAGAGAAAGTGCGCCGAAAGTGAGCGTAGTTTGTAGTTCTGGTACTCTAGCGGTCCCTTATCAAACTAGAGCAGAGCACTGAACGCACCAATTTTGGGGGCCCGAGTCCGAAAGGCTTGGGCTCGGCCGTAGCCCACCCGTTCTAGACAGATATGCCTTGAATATAAATGGGGCATTGTGTGATCTTCGGTTTTTGTTGGAATACCTGCTTCAAATAAGATACGTTCTAGAGTGCTTTTAGAACTTCCTTCCGTGTCACCACTTACACTGGTACTGTGTATGCTTTCGGTTTTTCATGCCGGTGACTTTTTCGCGAAGTAATTGCAGCGCAATATAAAGTGTAAACGGAGTCATAGCTGCTTGTTTCTCGTACTTAGGCCTAACCATGCAATCCTATTATTGCATTTCAAAGAACGAATACACAATTAATTATGTCTATGAAGTAAAAACAGGCAGAGACGTATAGTATGAGTCTGTATAAATTACATAGGAGCAGGGGCAAGTATCAAGTTTTCTACAAACTTGATTTATTTCCCAATGCAGTGAAATAAAAAGTGGGCTCAATAGCTGCTTCTGGGAGGAATGCAGCAGGCTTGGCGGATCCGTGAAATAGAAGTGTTGTGTTGACACCTCGGTAGGCAACCATAAGCGTACGCCTTGTTCCCCTTCAGGGGATGGTGAGGAAAATTCACCCTCTGGCCCACCTATTTTCCCGAGTAGCCACCACGACAGTTTCAGAGATCTGTCAAAACGAGCCAGGCCCGTAGCAAGCGAGCCACCATCCTCCCTGTTCTCTGAAGACGCCTATTTCGTTATATTCATGTAATAGCCCCCAAACATCGAAATTGTTATGTCTTAAAGCAAGACCGGACCAAAGGCTTCAAAAGCAACTCTCTATTAAAACGACAAAGTGATCCATCTGGCGTTTTTTTTTTTTAGTGCTCTCCGTCGAACTGGGTTTCTCGGCCGTCTAGAGCGCGATGGTGGGAACGAAGGATCGAGAGTATATATGTGTCCAAGTCGCCGATGATCCAAGACATCGGTAAAAACATGGGAGCGAGGTATGGCTGTGTTTGGCTCGCGATTGTGGTAACAGGCTTCCAGGTTGGGCAGCGACGATGGAGCCAGCGATAACGGGTGTTGTTTCTGGAAGAATTTACTTTAAGAGTACCGCACCTTCTTTCTTCAGCAAATTTAGTCTACGTGTTGAGCAAAACTGCTTGTGTAAGGTGTCCGAAGCTCATTTTATTAGTGCTATTTTACTGGCACATGCGCCTCCAAAAATTTAGCAAAAATGAGTTGTGTTTGCAATTTTTTTATCACAATACTGCACTTTGTATGAATATTTGAGCAGTGAATACTTTCTGCAGAAAAAAGGTATTTTGAGGAAAATATATTTTAGGACTTCTAAATCTGGTAATCTTTACAAGAAAAAATTACAAATTTCGCAAAATCGTCATTTTTGTCTATATTCAGGCGCGATTTACACCCTGTGATTGTCTTATGAAAAATCGCGTTTATACCTAAATCAAAAGCTAATAAGCAGTTCTTTTTCATAGCAAATCTTTGTTTATGAAATGTGTTTAACGATTTTGAGTACTGAGCACAACATTCAAGCTTGAGGGGGTTGCATGGTAACGAAACTTATTTTTGCGTATTTCGTTTTAAGAAAGAAAATAACTTTTGAACTTTCGCATTGGCGCCTATCTTCCCATTTGCTCATACGACAGCTGCCGCCTTTATATTCCTCATCGCCGTCAATGGTAAAGCTCAAAAATAATTTTCTTCATTAAAACAGGAACATAATGATTAAAGCTGCCATATTAAAATACCTGTTTATTTGCTTTCGATTTAAGTGTATGGGTGATTTTATTTGAACCCCCACTTGGTGCAAATTGCGTCTCCATATACACGAAAACAACGATCTTGTGAAATTTGTAAATTTACTTAGAAAAGTTTAGCAGCTTGAATGGTTTAAAATATGTTTTCCTAAAGTTATGCTTTTTATGGACTACTCAGACATGTATACAGTATATACAGTATTGCAACAGAAAGAACAGAAAAATAACCCACATTTTCTTAATTCTTGGAGTCTTATGTGCAAGCGAAACTTCACTAATGTTACAGAGCTTCAAAACCCTTACACAAAAACCTTTGCTTGACACGTAGATCATATTTAGTACAGAAAAAAGCAGCGGTACTTTAATTTTTTTTCATGCACAACACGCAAACGACCGTCCAGGAAGTTAGAAAGTTAGACACGTGACCCAACAACTTTTTTTTCTTTCGGAAGTGTTCTACCGTTTAACTGTTTTCAATGCAGTCAATCAGCACATTTTTTTTTCAGATACATTCAGGGTGGTAGCCGAAATGGCTGGGATGATTGGGAAGGAATGAGCCAATGATTCACCAACAAACGTAAGTGTTATGCATTCAAATGTATGTTCTTTTGTGCATGCTTATTTGGGTGGTGAATCTATTTAGAGATCTAAAATACATTTACTGGATTCACATAATAACGTGGCAAGATATACTTTTACCTAGTATTTAGAATTGTTGAGAGCAATAACGAGTAATAGGTACTTTAGTTTTCATCAATGGGATGACGCAGGCTCGCACGAAATCCGAGGAGCATGTCCGGCTCCCAAAAAGTGCACTTTGTTAATTATAAAGCGTTGCACATGAGTGGCCTTATTAACAGCGTAATTACACAGAAAAAGAGAAAAATATAAGATTGAAAAAGCAGGATTATCAACAACTATTCGAAGCTATTTCACGGGAACATATTGACGTTGAACCAACATTCCAGCTATTTATACTGGAAAACAAGACGCCGAGTTTCGCTGAATTAGGGATATACCAGAAATTAACTCCGATAAATTTAGAATTTTTCCCGAAACATCAACTCCAAAGAAGACCCCCACCCACATTTTCAGCAAAACAGACTCCAAAAATACGGAGCCCTCTGTATCAGGGACGAAGTAAACTGAAACCGGGAAGTCCATCACAGATTGACCCCACGCTGGCCAGCATCATCACTACCCGATGCCGCCATGTGATTGATTCACAGCCGACATGCTTTCTTTATGTCTTTCTTTTTCTTCCTTTCTTTCTTCCTTTTACTCTTTCTTTACTTCTTTCTTTCTTCCTATAATTTTCTAATTTTTTCTACCTTTTCTTTTTTATTCTTTCTTTCTTTCTCTCTCTCTTTACTTCTTCCTTTATTCTTTCATTCTTTCTTTTTTTCTTTATTTTTTCTCTCTTTTTTCTTTTTTTCCTATGTGCGCTCATTCGCGTTCGATTAACCTCTGCACGACGACACCGAAACACATGAAGGGTGGGTTTCTCGCGCGCGATGCCACGCTACTCGGCTTCGCTTGTATATCACCATTGACCTCGGCATTGCGGATGGAACCCCGTTTGCGTTGTTTTGTGTACGTATTTTTGTCTTGTGGACGGGGGTACAAACGTTCATCGGATCGTCCAGCAGGGGGGCACCATGTTTTTTTCTGCCCGAACCATTATTTAACGCATAAGCAGGAACGAGGATTTGGATTCCCTTGCCGTGAGATGAATGAGCCTACAGTGCCTTGTCAATAGTTTATCCGAACCCATGTGTGCCTTTTCAAAGTGTCTCTGCTTGGCTTGAAAATGATAGTGCAGAACGAGAGAATTGCATATCAGTATTGTCAAATCGAACCAATCAAGCAAGTAAGGTGGTATCAGTAAGGCAGATAATGTAAAATGAAACACTGGAGGACCCTTAGGGAAAGCCTTTAAGAGTTAAATGCGATAGCGATATCCTCTGTCTAGTGCGTGCTGAGTTGAAAATGGCTTGTGTCCCCGAATCTTCCGCACACGGCTGCAATTTTTGCAACGGGTAGCATGTTTTAAACCACGGGCAATTGTGCGCATAAAATATTTCCGAGCTTGCTATACAACCCTATAATGCCCACTGTATCGTGTCTGCTACAAGAAATATATTACCTCAGTAATCTTGATAAGCAAATAATGTGGATTTGACTTTTTATGAAGAAGGTACTGTTACTTATGTAGTGGGGAATTCGCAAGGCACTGACTAGTGGGACCATCTCTCACGGAGTTCAAAGCGCGAGTGTGTGCACGAGCTGTAGACGCTGGACTGCTCGAGCATTTCTGTCCGTACCGGCTGCCTGCCTACTACCTGGCGTCGCTATTAAACTCCCTTGCAAAGTGATGGAAGTGTGCTGGGTACGCAAACCTGGAACTTCGAAGCCGGAAGCTGCCTACTGCATCAGCAATGCCTGATCCGACGACCGAGCAAGGCACCCCCCTGCAGAGCACGGCCCAATCTCAACTGGTCATCGTACTTACCACCCTGCGCCAACGGGATACCCTCTTCTTCAGCGGCACCGAGGACCAAGATGTGGAAGACTGGTTGCAGCTGTTTGAAAAGGTGAGCGCCGCCAACAAGTGGGACGACCCCTCGAAATTGGAGTACGCCCCATTTTATCTCAAAGACGTCGCCAGCCTGTGGTTTACAAACCACCGTACGGAATTTACCACTTGGGCCGCTTTCAAGACCACCCTTGTAGCTGTGTTCGATCGCCCCGCAGTGCGCAAGCTGCGTGCTGAACAGCGCCTACGCGGACGAGCGCAAAGGCAGGGCGAAAACTTCACTAGCTACATTGAAGATGTTATCAATTTATGCCGGCGCTTTAACCCAGAAATGACCGAGCAAGACAAGATCAGGCATATCTTGAAAGGAATAGACGATGATGCCTATCAAATGTTGCTGGCAAAGGGCCCAAGTACCGTATCCGAACTTGTGACCTTGTGCCAGAACTTGCAAGAGATTCGCAAGCAGCGTGTATTAGTTCGGAGGTCAACGACAGCAGACGACTCTCTCGCTTCCCTGGCCGTCAGTGGTGACAGCACCCTGCTGGAGCAGATAAAAGTATATGTACGTTAAGAGGTCGCACGACAGCTTTCATGTCTCGTATCTTCCGACCACCGAAGCCCCAACGAACCGTCTAACGCCGACAATCAGACAGGCTATTCAGGAGCAGGTCTCCGAGGCATTGCCATTACCTACGCCTGCCTCTCCATCAACACCTGTTGCCGCGCCACTGACTTATGCGGCCGTCGCGGCAATGCCTCCGCCTCGTCTTCCATTGTATACGCCACAACCTGTGCGACCTTCCACCGCGCCGTTTCCAGCTACACAGCAGCACGCTGGAACTCCTTGGCGCACTGCTGACAACCGGCCGATATGCTACTTTTGCGGGATTCCAGGTCACGTTGCGCGTCTATGTCGTCGGCGCTTCGCAGCTAATACACCAAGATACCCTGACCACTCGTTTCGGCCTCCATGCCACGCGCCTCACGTGCCACCTGAAGTTCACGAACGCGATGCGCAAGCTGCTTCCGGCACCCGAACCTCCGCTTCTCGACGTTCTACTTCCCGCTCGCCTTACCCTTCACCAAGTCGTCATTCCATGCCGCCTCTGCGTCGACGACCCACCTCCATTGAGACGGAAAACTGACTGCCGCAGCTCCGGAGGCACGAGCTGCGTCAACGTCTAATCGTTTAAGTCCTCACCTGTCTCCCGCCAACCTTGTCGATGTAATCGTCGAAGGTGTACGAACACTTGCACTCATCGATACCGGTGCCGCGATATCTGTGATTAGTCAAAGACTCTGCCGCTCTCTTCGTAAAGTGACGATGCTTTCTCCCATAGTTTCTTTGAGCACTGCGAGCGCCCAACAAATTGAGCCAGTCGCGGCATGTACGGCAAAAGTGGTTATTCGAGACGTGTTGTACATCATTGAATTTCACGTGTTGGCTTCATGTTCCCACGATGTCATCCTAGGATGGGATTTCCTATCACGTCATCATGCCGTCGTGGACTGCGCTCGGGCCGAAGTGGAGCTGTTACCGTTTCGTGATGCGCCATCTGTTGATGCGGCCGTATCTAGTGTGGCTAACCTTGTCGTCGCGATGGACATAGACCTTCCTCCTTTCAGCGCCCAGTTTGTCCCTGCCTGCTGCACTTCACTTTCCGACGCTACCGTACTATTCACGCCATCTCACATCTTCGGTAGCCGCCATCACACATCGCTGCCATTCGACGTTTTTGCGCTTTGTGAAGACACTACCGGAATATTTATTTCCAATCCGAACTCGTGCCCCCTCAGTTTGCGCCGCAACGAGACGCTCGGCCACATTCAGCATACCGATGAAGGTACTATCGTACCTGCCGATTTCTTCGACACCAAGCCGAATACGGAGCTGAACGCGTTGGTTCCTCACTTTGCCTCGAACAGTGTGTCGTCCAATGCATTTCATCGTTCTATTGACTGCCATCTAGCCCCGGCTCAACGAGAGCAGCTTCTTACCCTGTTGCGCGAATTCAGGCGTTCGTTCGACTTTCCCCAAGCGGTTCTATAGAAAGAACGAACGCCATTGTGCACACAATTGATACAGGAAAGAGTACTCCTTTGCGCCAGCGCCTCTATCGTGTGTCTCCGGCGGAGCGTCGCGTAATTGCAGAACAAGTAGACGACATGCTAAAGCGTGGAGTCATCAAGCCTTCTTGTAGTCCTTGGTCTTCACCAGTTGTACTCTTCAAAAAAAGGATGGTTCGATCCGGTTCTGCGTAGACTACAGGCGCCTAAACAACATTACGAGGAAAGATGTTTACCCTCTTCCCCGCATAGACGACGCTCTCGATTGTCTCCAAGGTGCAGAATTCTTTTCCTCGCTTGACCTTCGCTCATGTTATAGGCAGGTCCCAATGGCTGAGTCTGATCGTCCAAAAACGGCGTTCGTCACACCAGATGGTCTCTATGAATTCACCGTAATGCCATTCGGACTCTGCAATGCGCCCGCCACATTCGAGCGAATGATGGACAGCATTTTACGCGGTCTCAAATGGAACATCTGCTTGTGCTATCTTGATGACGTTGTGGTCTTTTCACCCGATTTCACTTCGCATCTCACTCGTCTGCGTAAAATTCTACAATGCCTTACAAACGCCAGGCTTCAGCTTAACCTGAAGAAATGTCACTTCGGGGCTAAACAACTCACCATACTTGGTCATGTCGTCTCTAAAGCCGGCATCCTTACCGACCCTGACAAGCTTCGTGCTGTTGCCGAATTTCCTAAGCCTACTACAGTTAAAGAACTACGGAGCTTTGTGGGCCTGTGCTCCTATTTTCGTCGGTTTGTCCGGAACATTGCTTCCATAATCGCTCCGCTCACCAAACTCCTTGCTGGCCCTGCAGATCTTTCGAATTGGACAGAAGCCTGTGACGAATCCTTCACAACACTGCGCCAACTCCTTGCCTCACCACCCGTAATGCGTCATTACGACCCTACTGCGCCGACCGAAGTACACACGGATGCAAGTGGCGTCGGCCTTGGTGCAGTACTCGCGCATCGCAAACCAGGTTTTACGGAGTATGTGGTCGCCTATGCCAGCCGCGCCCTCACTAAGGCAGAAGCCAACTATTCTGTTACTGAAAAAGAGTGCCTGGCGATTGTGTGGGCGTTAAACAAGTTTCGCCTCTGTTTGTACGGCCAAACTTTTGACGTGGTAACATACCATCACGCACTCTGTTGGTTGGCTTCACTGAAAGATCCTTCTGGTCGCCTCGGACGTTAGGCACTACGCCTCCAGGAATTCGACATACGCGTCGTCTACCGATCGGGGCGAAAGCACTCTGACGCAGATGCGCTTTCACGATCACCCGTAAAATCTGATGATACGGAAATATCAGCCCTTGACCTTCCCCTCTCCTCCGTCAGCGTCACGGACATGTCATTCGAACAGCGGGAAGACCCTTGGATTGTCTCGCTCTTGAATATGCTTTCTGACACATCAACTTCCGGTTACCCGCGTGCTCTTCGCCGCCAAGCAACGCAATTCGCTGTACGAGATGGCCTGTTATACCATTGCAACTATCAAGTAGTGGGTCGTAAATGGCTGCTAGTCATACCCAGCCATATACGCTCTGATATCTGCGAATATTTTCATGCTGAGCCGCAACACGCACACGCCGGTGCGCTAATGACGTATGAACGGATCCGCCAACGTTACTACTGGCGGGGTATGTACACGTTTGTACGCAAACACATTCGCTCATGTTCCCTGTGTCAGCAGCGCAAGACATTCCCTCATTCACCCGGTCAACTGCAGCCTTTACCATGTCCTGCACGCCCATTTGACCGTGTTGGGATTGACCTATACGGCCCGCTACCGTGCTATGTAGGTGGTAATCGATGGGTGATTGTGGCTGCCGACCATATGAAAAGGTACGCCGAAACGGCAGCGCTACCTTCGGTTGGTGCTCGTGACGTTGCAACATTCATCTTGCATCAATTTGTTCTTCGTCATGGTGCATCACGGGAGCTCCTGAGTGACAGGGGCCGTGTATTCTTGTCCGAAGTTCTGCAGCAGCTCTTACATTCATGCCGCACGGTACACCGCACATCAACAGCCTACCACCCTCAGACGAACGGCCTAACGGAACGTTTCAATAGAACCCTCGGAGACATGCTCGCTATGTATATTGATTCGGACCACTCCAATTGGGACGTTGTCCTTTCTTTCGTGACGTACGCCTACAATACGGCGATTCAATCAACAACGGGCTTTTCTCCATTTTTTCTTTTATATGGTCGTGACTTATGCAGCACACTCGACACAATTCTGCCATACAATCCTGATGCCTCCGAGTTAGCCCAGTTTCTGAAATGGCAGAACATGCCGAAGAGTGTCGTCAGCTTGCACGGTCCTTCACAGCCGATAATCAAGCCCTCCAAAAAGATCGCCACGACCGTGATCTTGTTCAGGACACATCCCCCCTTCGGTTCTCTCGTGTGGCTCCGACTGCCTTTCCACTCTCCTGGACTGACTCCCAAGTTTGCACCGGGCCCTTACCGCGTCATACAGCACCCTTCTTCTGTCACCTATGTGATTGAACCGCTCAAGCCATCCACGGACAAGCACCGCCTTGGTCGTGAGACGGTCCACGTCAGTCGCCTCAAGCCCTGCTACGACCCTCCTGTTTTCTTGTCACCTTGAGTCGCCAGGATGGCTCGTCTTCGTCGCCGGGGTATTGTAGTGGGGAATTCGCAAGGCTCTGACTAGTGGGACCATCTCTCACGGTGTGTGAAGCGCGAGTGCGGGCACGAGCTGTAGACGCTGGATTGCTCGAGCATTTCTGTCCGTACCGGCTGCCTGCCTACTACCTGGCGTCGCTATTAAACTCCCTTGCACTTACATATTATACAATCCTAATTACCTATCTTTTTGAAAATTCACTAACTAGTTTGTGCCTCAAATAAAAGTTATTTATATTTTTCCTCAAATTAGTTGTACAAGAAGAGTTAATACAGTCCACGTTTTCTCGTAATTTTTCTAAAACATAGCTGTTCACGGGCCTGACAGGGTTAAAGGCTTAGTGACATATGTGCCGCTTGTAGTTGGTGGCCACTTTAAGCCATGCAGCCAGGGTAATCACATTTTCTGACACGCTATCACAATTTGCGCTTGTTCCATGCATGGTTACTACAATATCACTTGTTTCATTGTGAAGCATGTATATAGGACACATGCTTTTGTAAAGCTTGCGTGATTTTCACTGCATTCCCAAGCAGAGGGAGTATTTGTCACGGCATTTGCAAGCAGGCGCGTGGCTTTGTCGTTCCATTTCTGGCTTTTGAGCTATACGGTTGCGGCATTTTTGACTCCAACAAAACGCTATCAGTGGCCCTTGCCGACCGCGGTAACAGGGTTTTTGTGCCTAGTTCTGATGATTATAAGGTTATTCTACTCAATCGGTCTTCCGGAGGCAATGTTTTGGACACAATTTTCATGCATGGTGATCCAAGAGCCCGGAACTATTGCGTAGAAGATTACCGGGACACTCAAGCGAACTTGGGGCACTCGCCCAGGTTTTTGCGTTGAGGGCGTATCAGATGAACCATGTGTAGGCTGTGGCAATGATGACTGCATTCGTCCCTCAGAAACTGCTCTTTGCTGTCGACGTTGAGGGAAAGGATCACCCATGTTTGTTCATTGACACAAATAACCACGAGGTTGGCTTGAAGCTACCTTTGTTGCTGCACGGAGTGAGCGGTGAAGACGTGCGCGTAGCCTCGACTGCCTGGGAAGGTTTTAGAGGTGACGCTGAGAAGTGGAGAGTGCAAGGCGTCCCCGAAAACTGCCTAAAGTTACATTCCTATATCAAAGCTGACATTACGCATGAGGTGAATATTGCAGAAGTGGCTTTCGTTGTAGTTCCGGCCGCGCGCCGCTGTGCCTACGTTGTAAGAGTACCGGGCGCATACGTCGTGAATGCACAGTACCCCGCTGCAATCGTTGTCGCCGCTTCGGTCACAAAGACGTGGAATGCGCAAAAACACACGCCACCGTGACCGGAGCAGTGCAGGCAAATGACGTGCTGCAGCACCTCATGAACGAGGAAGACTTAGAAGAAACAGCAGGAGCGAGCCTCAGATCGGCTGCCCAACACGGGTTGTCAACCTCTCAACGGGACAAATTGCATTCAGCACCAGGTAAGCCTGAAGCCGGGCTTCCACACGAAAGTGTAGATTATAAAAGTGAAAAGGTCGATGCAAGGAATGGCGGCGACACTAAACTCTTAACCTGGTTCTACAAAGGTTCCAGCTAGTAAGCGGAACATTTTTGCAAAAAAGTTTCATTCAGTTAAGTGGAGATGCGTCCCAGATAACGTTTCGAGTATGAGCAACGCCTCCTCTAGAAAGATGCCTGCCGCATGAGAAAAAAAAAACAGCTGCCACACCCTTTTCCCCCCTTCATTTTGGAAATAATCTCGGTCGCTAGCGTCACCTGTGGCGGACGGTGCAACAACGCAACACTTTGCATAGCCTCCGAAACAGTGGTGCACAGTTGCAGGTCTCAAACAACACTCGACTGACGCGCCCTTTTGGGCCACAGGTGAAAAACACTTAGCTGGTACCGCCCGTAGCCGTGATGATGGATGGATGGATGGATGGATGAATGGATGGATATGGCTGTACCCTTTCGATCGGACGGTGGCTAGCGCCACCAAGCCGTAATACCTAATGAACCAAAAACTATATTTATTTTTTTCCTTAAAAAGTGAGTTTGAGGATTCATACTTTGCAGTGAAGAGTTTAATTTTCACTCGTGCCTTGACTTTAGCCACCAATCAGATAACCTCCTTCTAGTTAAGTCTACCCGCTTACAGTTTATTTTGCCCTCCCGGTCCCTAAACCCCAGTGCTTTGAAAAACTCTGCGCCATCATCCTGAACTATAGGGTGAAGCCCTTTACAGAACATTATCAAGTGTTCGGCAGTTTCTTCTTCCTCTCCACACGCACTGCATCCTGTGTCTACCCCTTCGTATTTGGCCCGATATGTTTTGGTACGCAGTGCTCCCGTCCTGGCCTCAAAAAGTAGAGAACTACCCCGAGTATTATCATAGATCCTTTCCTTGGCAATTTCCTGCTTAAAAGTTCGATAGATCTCTAGTGCGGACTTCTTAATCATGCCCATTCTCCACATGTCAGTCTCCGTTTCCTTCACTTTCTTCTTAACCGATAGTTCTTTTTGGTGTTGCCAAACCCATTGAACGACGCGACCCAAGCTCTCAAGTGCGCATGTGCACAATCTTATCCCCCTTCCCTCTCCCCCTTACTTTCCTATATATATTCACGAGTGTGAATAAAACGGGCTGTTCTTTTCTGTTGGCATGGTCCGACTGTCACGTTTACTGCTGGAGCGGCGTGGCCGCCTCCCAACAAACAGTGGCGACGAGAATACCCACCGATACGTGTAAGCCGGGCGCCAGCGGCGAGACCAAGACGAAGACGCCCATCAGCCCGCCCGCAGCCATGGCCCTCAAGCCTCCGGATTTTGCAGAGGAGACAGATAAGTGGCAAGCGTATCTCGTTAAGATTGACGCCTACTTCGAAGCGAACGAAGTTACGGACGACGCGAAGAAAAGGGCCTTGTTGGTGGCTGCGTTAGGATCGAGGACCGTTGAAATCCTTTGCGGCAGAATCGCACCGCGAAAACCAAGCTCGCTGAGTTACGAAGAAGTTGTTTCAACCTTGAACGAGCACTATGATCCGTCCCCTAACGAGATATCAGAAAGCTTCAAGTTCTTTCACCGAAACCAACAAGAAGGGGAGTCTGTGCAGGCGTTTATCGTCGAGATTCGCAAGCTAGCGCATAACTGCAACTTCTCTTCAATGTTGGAGCGAATGCTGAGGGACCGCATCGTTTGTGGAGTGCGCTCTAAAAACCTGCAGAAACAACTATTAGCCAAAAAGGACTTGACGCTGGCAGAAGCGGAAGCACTAGCTCTAGCAGCCGAAAGCGCGGAGTTAGGGTCGCAACAGATGACCGGGCAAGGTGACGCCGTTGGGGTGTTCAACGTGCAGCGTAGCAGGCAACCCGAAATCAGCAGGAGCGAACGGAGCAGCTTATCGCAGCACTGCAGCTGCTGTGGCAAACAGGGACATCAAGCCAGGGAATGCTCATTACGACGGCGCAGGTGCTACAAATGTGGGCGACAAGGTCACTTGGCGCGAGTATGCTCCCGGACAGCCACCACCAACAGAACCTTCGCGATAACAGAGTGTTCAGCGGAAAGTGAAGATAACGATTGTAACGCACTACAAATATGGTCAGTGAAGGGTAATGGAAGCCTGGTTCCGCCCCTACACAAGCAGGTTACATGGAACGGAGTGCCACTGAATATGATAATCGACACAGGTTCACCTGTCTGCGTAGTGCCAAAAGCGATATACGAAGCCTATCGTCATAAGTGGCCACCGCTTTGTAAAGCTGCATTAACTCTGTCATGCTATCTTGGGAAGATACCAGTGCGGGGCATTGTCAAAATGCAAGCTTCCTACAAGTCTGCAACAGTTGACTGTGATCTCGTTGTGTTAGACTGCGAAGGTCCTAGCCTTTGCGGCCGTGACCTGTTACAGATGCTCGAGACACAAGGGGCACCGCTTCTTCACATCGCGTCACTCTCATCGGACGGGAAGCTGGAGAGTCGGACAGCGGCACCCGTGCTGGAACAGTACGCAGACCTTTTTGCGGAGGGCCTGGGAGCCATCAAGGGACCACCAGCACGGCTTCATATAAAGGACGGAGCAACCCCAAGGTTCTGTAAGGCAAGAAAAATTCCATTTTCTTTGCTAGACAAAGTGTCCGCCGAGCTAGATCGACTCGTGGCCGAAGGCATTATTACGCCAGTTTCCTATTCAGAATGGGCAACCCCGGTGGTGCCAGTGCTGAAACGTGACGGAACAGTCCGCATCTGTGGCGATTTCAAAGTTACTCTAAACCCAGTATGTGAAATGGAAAGTTATCCTCTACCCGTAGTGGACGACATTTTCGCTACGCTTCGTGGAGGGCAGCAGTTCAGTATCTTGGATCTACGTGATGCCTACAACCAAATTCTTCTAGACGAAGATTCGCGCAAGTTAGCGGTTATAAACACTCACTTCGATCCCGCACGAGAGCTATTTCTGGAGTGCGACGCGTCACCCTACGGTGTGGGAGCGGCACTATTCCACCGAATTGAAGGACAGTATCAGCCCCTTGGATTTCGATCCAGGACGCTTACTGCCGCAGAAAAGAATTATGCACAGATTGAACGTGAGGCGTTGGCTCTGGTTTATGGCGTCACGCGATTCCGAGATTATCTGCTGGGCAGACAGTTCACGCTTCTAACCGACCATCAACCACTGTTGGGTCTCCTAAGAGCGGATCGTCAGACGCCGGCTATGGCCGCTGCGCGCATTCAGCGTTGGGCCATCATACTTGGTGCCTACCGTTATCGGTTGCAACATCGACCGGGTAAACTCATGTGCGATGCTGATGCTCTTAGCCGTCTACCCCAACCGTTGCAGGAAGAAGTGGACCAGGAGGACGAAGCTCAAGTTCTGACCCTGGACCAGTGGGATCAGCCGGCCCTGCCATGGAAGGAACTCCAGGCACTCGCCGTCGCGGATGAGGTACTTTTCCAGGTACGCAAGTATACCCGGGAAGGTTGGCCGAAAAAACTCGACACGGAAACTACAGAAATCGCCGATTTTTACAAAAGGCGGCATGAGCTGTCTGTTAGTGAAGAACTTCTTTACTGGGGCCATCGCTTTGTAGTGCCGACAGCAGCACGCGGGAAGTTGCTAAGGCTACTGCATGAAGCCCACCAAGGAATTTCCACCATGAAGGCGAAGGCCAGATCGTTATTTTGGTGGCCCGGCGTAGAGCAAGACATCGAGCGCGTTGCGGCGACATGCCAAAACTGTGTGCAAGCGTTGCCGATGGCTCAGGCAAAAGAACCAGTAAATTGGCCCGAGACGCACGAAAGGTGGTCGCGGTTACATGTGGACTATGCGGGACCAGTAAAAGGGAAAATGTTACTCATCGTTGTCGACGCGCACACCAAGTGGATTGAGGCGCTTCCCGTGTCGCAGGCCAACTCGCATAGCACAGTCGAGGCCCTCAGAACGATATTTAGCCGTTTTGGTATACCGCGCACGGTGGTTTCTGACAACGGGACGCCATTCACGGCACGAGAGTTCGAGCAGTTCATGGAGCGCAATGGCATTGCGCATATTCGAACACCTCCCTATCACCCCCAGAGTAATGGACTAGCAGAGCGAGCCGTGCGCACTATCAAAGATGGCTTGAAGAAGATAGGCGGCACTTGCCTCCTCACCTCACTGGCACGTGTATTGTGCAATTATCGGAACGCACCACACCAGGAGGGTCCTTCTCCCTCAGAGAGGCTATTAGGATACCATCTGCGCACAAGAATGGAGATGTCTTTTCCTTCCAGAGTCTATCCTGCCAAAGCTGCGAGTGACCCAGGCTGGAATTTCGCACCGGGAGACTACGTGTACGTGCGAAATTACGGCGCCGGAGACAAGTGGTTCCCAGGCACAGTGGAGGCTACGCGTGGCACTCGCCTCCTGGAGGTAAAGACTGTGGATGGCCTTGTCCGCCGCCACGTGGATCAAGTTCGCAAGCGGAGCCCAGATGAAACGCCAGCAGCCGACGACATGTCGAGGCCATCTACACCGGTTCCCCCAGGGCCGGTACGACTAGAAACAACGGCGCCGGCTACCTCTCAGAGTACCCCAGAATCGCAACCATACGTACTACGTCGCTCCACACGAGCCAAGAAACCGGTCGTGCGTTTTGGCTACTAAGGGAGAAGAAATGCTGTAACCCATTGAACGACGCGACCCAAGCTCTCAAGTGCGCATGTGCACAATCTTATCCCCCTTCCCTCTCCCCCTTACTTTCCTATATATATTCACGAGTGTGAATAAAACGGGCTGTTCTTTTCTGTTGGCATGGTCCGACTGTCACGTTTACTGCTGGAGCGGCGTGGCCGCCTCCCAACAAACATTAAGTCTACCCGCTTACAGTTTATTTTGCCCTCCCGGTCCCTAAACCCCAGTGCTTTGAAAAACTCTGCGCCATCATCCTGAACTATAGGGTGAAGCCCTTTACAGAACATTATCAAGTGTTCGGCAGTTTCTTCTTCCTCTCCACACGCACTGCATCCTGTGTCTACCCCTTCGTATTTGGCCCGATATGTTTTGGTACGCAGTGCTCCCGTCCTGGCCTCAAAAAGTAGAGAACTACCCCGAGTATTATCATAGATCCTTTCCTTGGCAATTTCCTGCTTAAAAGTTCGATAGATCTCTAGTGCGGACTTCTTAATCATGCCCATTCTCCACATGTCAGTCTCCGTTTCCTTCACTTTCTTCTTAACCGATAGTTCTTTTTGGTGTTGCCACCTGCTGTTTTCTAAGTATTTACCAGTCAACTTCCTGGTTCGCTTCCTCCATTTTGTATCGACATTCTTCATGTACAAGTAGCTGAAAACCTTCGTAGCCCAACGCTCTCCCCCCGTTTCTCTCAATCGCTTCTCAAATTTTATCTTGCTGCTAGCTTCGCTGCCCTCAAATGATGTCCATCCCATATCACCTTGTACTCCCTGATTTGGTGTATTCCCGTGAGCTCCTAAAGCCAGCCTACCTATTCCACGTTGCTTAATTTCTAATCTTGCTTGAACTTCTGATCTCATGCACAAGACCGCATTGCCGAACGTCAGCCCAGGAACCATCACCCCTTTCCATATTCCTTTCACAACATCATACCTATTTTAATTCCACAGTGCCCTATTTTTCATGACTGCTGCATTCCTGTTACCTTTAGTCGTCACGTATATTTCGTGTTCCCTCCGATACTCGGTCTCATTGCTTATCCATACGCCCAGATATTTATATTTATCTGTTATCTCTAGCGTGACCTCCTGTATTCTAAGCTCACTACCTTCGTTGTCATTGAAAATATGACTGCTGATTTTTCCTTACTGAATCTAAAATCTAACCTATCTCCCTCATTAACGCAGATGTCCATCAATCTCTGCAAATCTTCCTTGTTGTTGGCCATTAGCATTATATCATCTGCGTACATTAATGCTGGTAATGCCTGATCAATAGGTTTTCCTTGTTTGACCAAATAGAGGTTGAAGCCCAGTCCACTTCCCTCTAATTTTGCCTCTAATCCTTGTAGGTACATTATGAATAATAAGGGCGACAGGGGGCACGCCTGCCTAAGCCCCCGTTTTACCTCTGCAGGCTTGAATACCTGTTTTTCCCACTTTATAACTACCTTGTTACCTTTATAGATACCCTTTAAAAGATTAGTGACTACATGTTCCACGCCTAGTGTGTCCAGTATTCCCCACAATTCCTCTTGAACCACGCTATCGTACGCTCCCTTGATATCCAAAAATGCTAGCCACAGGGGCCTGTGTTCCTTTTCTGCTATTTTGATGCACTGCGTCAGTGAGAACAGATTGTCTTCCAACCTCCTGTGTTTCCGAAACCTATTCTGCCGTTCCCCCAGCACCCCCTCATCCTCTATCCATGCCTGTAGTCTTTCCTTTATAATCTGCATCGCCAGCCTGTAGACCACTGATGTCACTGTTATAGGACGGTAGTTCTTTATGTCAGCTTTGTCCCCCTTTCCTTTATAGATCATGCTCATCCTGCTAAGTTTCCATCCATCGGGAACTTCACCATCGATTATTATTGTGCTCACTGTTTCTCTCAAAGCCTGCTTAGACTTCGGACCTAATGTCTTTATCAGCCTAATTGGAATGCCATCTGGGCCTGTTGATGTACTACCAGGAACCCTTTTCTCAGCCCTTTCCCACTCTTGTTGTGAAAATGGAGCCATTGCACCACTTGATTCGTCCTTGTCTATTGTGGTGCATAAAGTACTTCTTTGTTGAAATTTTCTGTCACCCTTGTTCTTATATATTCAATAGCTTCGTCCCCTTCTAGCCTAGCACCTTGGGCTGTGGTTATAAAACTCTGCCTTAGGCTCGTCTCATTTGTGAGGGAGTTTAGATGTTTCCAAAATTTCGCAGCTGCCTTTCTATCTTTTTTATGTACTTCTGCCAACCACTGAGCTCCCTTCCTTCTAATCTTTTCATTGAGCAGAAGGGATGCATCCCTTCTACAGCTTAGAAAGGTTGACAATTTTCTTTCAACATCATCTGTCGGCTCACCCCGCTGCATAGCATGTCTGTGTTCCCTAGAGGCTTCCTGACGTTTTGCTATGGCTCTCTTAACTTCCTCATCCCACCAACGTTTGGGTTTGTGTCTTCTTTTCTGGGGTGACTTGTCACGCGTCTTAGCAAGCTCTAGCTCAAAGAGTCTAATTAGATTCATGTATGTCCACACTGTCTTATTATCCTCCGTGATTACTTTCTCAATTTGTTTAGTGGCTATTTCAATTTGCCTTTCTGGATAAAAATTTTCCTGTAGTTGCCCATCTTGACTTCTTCCCACTTTCACTGCTCTTCCAAAACTTAGCTTGATACGTTCGTGATCGCTACCCAGACTTCTGGAGCCACCTTCATCTATGTGCATTCCCCTGAGCTTATCATACATCCTATGTGACATCAGTGCATAATCTTTCGTCGACTGAAACCTTCCTACCTCCCATGTTATTTGCCCTTCACACTTCTCGGTATTGTTGCAAATGATCAAATCAAGCCTTTCACACATATCCATGATCATTTTGCCTGATGGGCCGGTATACCCATCTATATCTTCTATGTGCGCATTCATGTCTCCTAGTACAATTATCTCGCACTCTCTTCCTAACTCCTGAATGTCCTTTGATATACACTCTACCATTGTCTGGTTTTCCTCTCTGGCCTTTGCTCCCGTCCACAAGTACACGAAACCAAGGAGTGTCATTTGACCTGCCACTTTCCCTTTTAGCCATAAATGTTCCTTGCACTCCTGCTTGACTCTTTGCCAGTCTGTACTTTTATGAATGAATGCCCCAATACCACCCCCCTTTCTGCTGCTTTCTGTTCTATTTCAATATTCCCACGCGTAGTCCGGATTGTTCGGAGGTTGTTCCATGTCCCTGAGATGTGTTTCTACAAAACCGTGTACCATCGGCCTCTCTTCCCTTAGCTGTTCTTCTATCTTTTCCCACTTCAGCCTGTTCCTACCACCCTGCATGTTAATATACCCTATGTCTGATCTGGCTCGGCGCTCGTGGCTACGTCTATTTACGCCCCGGACTCTACCTATCTTAGATATTGGTGCCACTTTGGAATCGTATCTGTCCATACCAGCTGTCGAAGAGTCTCCCTGGTTGTTTTTCTCGTTACTAGCTATCATGCACCCCAAAGGGCTCGCTTGCCCCCCAAAAAAGCTACTGCGCGTCCTGCAAGTCGCCAACCCACCTCATGACCTAGCCGCCCATCGAAGTGAATTCTGTCTCGTTGAAACCCCCCCCCCCACCTATGCACCTCTCTGTTTATTTCCACCACCTCAAAGCCTTTCTCTCGACTCATCCACCATATCTCTTGGTTTGCGTTGACCACCGCTCTTTGCAGGTTGCTATCACGCACCTATCACGCACAGGGATATGCACGTACCTCCGGTATCGTGCATATCCCTACATGTACCTTAGGAGAAGTGGCACGCATGTCATCGACGCCTTTCGGCAGTGTGGCTGCTAGTCCTGCTGCATCTTCATTTAGGACATCGTTAAACCGCCTGAAATTATCACGAGGTTTCGTCTATCAGCTGTCGTTTTGAGCTTTGCGCTAGCTTGCCTCATGACTGCTTCCAGCTTGCGTCCTGGGAACGCCCCTACTGCAACCCTCTTGTCACCTCTTACCCTCTCTTTGATGGCTTCTGTGCATCGATTTAAATTCGAGTCCCCGGCGATTATCACTTTTCAGCTGGAGCGTTCTGCACCTGGGGGCTACTTGCACCTGTGACGCCGGCTGCTTTGTTCCCTCCCTGCCCCACCACTACCTCGCTGAAGCTGGGCCTTGCGACAGTTGAACTGGCTAAACCTGTTTTTTCCAAACTTGCTTGCTTTTCTTTCTCCATCGTTCTGGTTGCCGGTTCCCTACTGTTCTCTCGGTAGGTCGCTTCTTTGTTCAGCTTCGCTAGCGCTTCCTCGGCGGACTTCAGTCTTTCTCCCATTGCCCTCGTTTTCTCTTGCTCTGTCGCCAACGCAGTCTCGAGCTCGGCGATTCTCATCAGCAGTTCACTCTGGGCAACCATCATTTTGTCTATTTTTTGCTCGACCTCACATTGCCTACACTTCGCGTCAGCCTCATCTCCATCCGCTTCTACGCTTGGGTCCACTTTCAAACCCACTCCACATCCTGAACACTTTACAGTCTTTTTAACCATGCCTTTCTGGCACCAATTGTCCCTATACTCAATAATTACTAAACTCGAGCCCTGCACTACGAAAAAAAGAAAGTCTAAGCTCTACTACAAAAATTTGCGTGTTCAATGTACGCGCACCTCCCCCACGGGGTGCCCAAAGAAAAAACAACAACAAAAAAATTCCAACACACACACCCGCACTAACTAGTAAATACCTAGTGACTGGCCCCCGAAAAAGCCGTATCATAAAATAAGTGCTCCGTAGATTTCAACCGCTGCCTTATAATTATAAAGACAAGCTCAAAACATGCAAAAACACTTATCTCCGCAGTCGATCCGGAGCGCTCAAAAAACGCGTCCATCCACCTTGACAGCCCGAACTGAACTCGGTCGCGAGCGCCACCGTGCGGAGCTTGTTTAAAACTGAAGGCAGGCCAACTCCGCTGGGAGCGCGAGCTATTCCTCAGGCATCTTTTTATAGGAGGCGTTGGTATGAGGATCAGTGTTACACTCATTGGTCACTGGATTGTCCACGTTGCAGCGTTCCACTCATGAGGTACCTAGGGAATTCATGTATCCCAGGGAATTTATGCACACCATGATTAGCGTCACTCGTATTTCTGGCATAAGTAAAGAGCTATGAAACCTAAATGAGGGAAGTAAGCACTCAATTTTTTCAGATATTTGCGGCATACCTGAAAGGACTAATTGGGGGTCATTTCTCAGCATAATATGACAACATTGAAAAAAAAGTTTTACTGAATGGCTGCGCAGGTGTGTCATCGTGGAACACGCCCATATTTATGCTATATCAAAAGATGCCTGCCTATGCTTTTAACATATTGTACTGAATAATAACAACTTAGTTGTCTGTTCAGGTGTACACAAAACAAATTAGAAATTTAACGTTGAGTTATCGTGCTTAAGTTCCACATTAGCTTAAGTGTCATATATGTCAGATATTGGTTACGGTAACCATAGTAGGTATACAAGCATGTGTAGAGATAACCAAAAAGTAAGCCATTCATACATTCATTGAACTTCAAACGACAATTTAGATTATTTAGGTGAATCGGGAAACAACCACGCTGTCAGGCAGGGCCAAATAGCATCAATGAATAACCTGCAAAATCGTGAAAATTACCGTAGCAAAGCTACAGCATTTGCATTTGCCTGTGCGTGCTTATAATTTGGTTTAGATGTCTACCCAAATTATCCTACATCATACAAAACCTCAACCTCATAATTCAAGTTTTAAGATACAATTGTTACAGCTGTTGCTATTGCTTTGTGTGTGCGTGATCTCAAGGCAAAATGCTACTCACAGAAAAACACTAATGCTCAGAAAGCCACTTGACTTTTCGGCAAGCAGTAACACAAAGAAAAAAATATTTTCAACAATTTATTTCACAGAACACTTTCTCGCACATGGTTACGTGAAAACAAGTACAGTGTATAAGATATTACAAGACCACCCCAAACAACACACAAAGAATAAGCCATAGTGCATAGCAATACGGAATGAAATTTGTGTACCAACAACATCAATACATTAGGAATAAACTGAAGATCCAGAATAACTAACAAGTAAAAGAGGTATTCATACACAGTCTTAGGTGTAATAAATTATTAATTTCACACACATGCGATGTGTCAATCATATCTCAGAAAAGCATGTGAAAGGCGTCTCTCATAATCATATGGTGGTTTTGAGACGTTAAACCCCACAAATCAATCAAAAGCATGTGCAAGAAAAAAATTGTCGCTTGACGTAAGCTGTTCGTCAAGATGATACTAATATGGTACAGTTGTACAATTAGTTATGCCTACTGGATGCTATTCTTTGACACACTTAGCAAAACTGTTGAATTAGTATAGCGAAACATCAGTGCTTACATACCTACCTGACCTGTGGAGCTCATTGTAGTAGTAGTTGGTTCTGTTGCCGGAGCTTAGGTCGAAAACTGTGTTTCTATGGGGTTCACTTGGCTATTTAAGGAGCCTTCGCCACTGCCTTTTGACGCCGGAAGACTTGTTTGCATGGATGACATCAAGATCTCGCAATTCTTGACAGCATTCTATATCTTCAAAAAAAAAACAAAAAAAATCGTTTAAGCAATCAGGTGTTAAAACAGCAAAGCGAGAGGGACCTCAACTTCATATAATATAATTTCATTCTAAAATGCGCCTACTCATGCCATCTTGTAAGATAGTGTTTAAAACATTTGCATTACCTTTGTGGCAGTTTTAGTGCCTTTTCACCTCCAATCAGCTGGAACTTATTAGAATCCATGTTATATGTGTAAATACACATGAAGAATAAAACATACCGTACACCCCCCCCCTACACACGTGCACACACACAAACGCGCACATCGCGTTCCGTTTTGGCTGATCCCAACCTATTATTGCGTTTTTTCTCCACTAGCCATTGCGTTCTGGCGCTGCAGTCAAGCTGGAAAACTCGACTGCATGGTGCCTATTGTGCAACTACTTTCACTGATTTTCACTGGATGCGCGCGATTTGGCTCTGTAGCCTCGAATTCCAAGAAAAGTTGTTGCCGTGTATAGTGTGCGTCCTGCTGCGTTTTATCAGACGTTCTGTTTTGTGCTCGTTTGAATTGTTGCTTTTTATTACCATAAATTGTCTTCACTGCGTCGCTGGTCGACATTTGCATAAAGCTGTGCAAAAGAGCGAAATGCATGGGTGCGCTTCCTAGACCGCCTCATCTCCGAACATACATACCGCTTTCTTCTTTCACAATCTCTCTCTTGGCCAACTCGAGTTTAGACAGCCGAGAAAGCCCAACTCAGCGGGAACGTTTTCTCGAGGCTCGGGCATTTCACGCCTGGCAACAATTGCCGACGTCAAAAGTTTTGTTACGAAAGTTGTTTTATATATATACATATATATATCGGGCTCTTTTCGAAATCTGTTGCACTTGAGGATTGTAGTTTAGAGCCGACACCTGCGAGGCTTGTCATGTGTGCCACAACAGAATAAATGACGCGATGTCGGTTGAAACGCTGCGTCTCTCAGCTAGTGCTGTCTAGAGAGCGTGATTTGTGGCTGGCCCTCTCCGTAGAGTGTGCGCCTGGCGACGGCTGTTTTATACCGGTGTTACACGGGCGTTTCGATGGCCATTGAACCGATGGTCTATCCACTCAACTGACAAGAATGAGCTGCCACACGGGCGTTTTCGAAGGTTTTCGAGTGAATTGTCTATCAAGTCAACGGAGCACGACACCTTCGTTGAAACTGTGATGGCTATTGAGGTATACAGAAGCGGCAACAGCACAAATACGCACTTTTGTTCCCAGTGTACTCAAACTACCAATAAGAAATAGAAAAGTTGCACCATTAGGTTTTAAAAGTAGCGTGCGTGAGCATTATAAATGATTCAATAAAGTATTGGTGCCGTTTTGAATGTAGGAACAGCTCTTACTATATCTACAACAGCAACATGCTGGCTCACCGTGCCCGTTATTTTCAGTATGTTTCTGCCGACATATTGTGCGCATGTTTTTTTGTGTGTGTGTTTGTGTGAAACATAGTTATTGGATGCATTTCTTGTTTCGTTGAAGTTATTCCATTGACGTGTTTTGCATAAAATTGATGACGCGTCACCGTCTAAAAAGAAAAAAAAGTATAGCATATCCCGGTTCACAATATTTATGGCACTGCAGCCCAACCCTTGCCTAAATGAGTACTGACACATACTTTTTCGGTTATCATTTTTTAAAGTCAAATGGTAGGCCAATGCCCCAGGAGCCTAGAAAACGTACCGGTCAGTGTGAGTGCGCACTGAAAAATTAATTACAAGGTGTTTTTAAAAGCTAGTTTCGGTTTTTACTATACCCTGACGTCACGAGGTGGTGTAAGCAGTGCCCCCAAGCGTTGGTACGTTTATGCAAAAGTTATCGTGACGTATTCCTGGCCGCCCGTGGCTCAGTTGTCATCGGCTGTGCGCCGCACGTGTAGCATCGAGACAGGTGAACACAAGTACGCGCGCCGTGCAAAACGGGGCCAGTAATCGATACGAACTTTGGGATTTCTTCAGAAACGCTTGTTGCTAGAGGCCGTTCCACATCACGCCATGTGGTTGTGGCAGGGACCTCCGCTGGAGCACACACCTCGGTATCGTCAACACGCTTCAGGTTGTTGCCCGTGCAGTCCCTTTTAGGATAGCCTGTCAAAGCATCGTGACGCACTGTTGTGGCAGGGTGACACGTTGGGACGGCATCACTTCTGAGTTGCCGACTCTTTGTTCACAATCCGAAATCGGTCATCAACTGCATGCTGTTCATGTATGCGTCTGAAGTGAAGTGTAGTTAACAGAGCAAGCTCCGCTTGGTTGGCGTCCAAGTCTCCGCCTCGGCCGCGGCGCGCGAAGTCGACCCATGTTTGTCTCAGTGCCGGATCGGACCGGAATCGGTGGAACTTGCACCTATTCCCCGTTTCGCTAGTGCAATACTTCACAAGGCAAAATATCGGTGCCATGGCGAGAGATTCAGATCAAATCACTCCCTTGCCATCTGAGCAGTGCATATTCCGTACTCACGAGGACGCACAATAGTCTAGACTACGCTCGCTCGCCTCACAGGTTCACTGAATGATAGCGACCGCTCGCCACGAGCAAACGACCAAGAAGGCGACGTGCAGCCAGGCTGCCATTTGTCGATTTTTGGTGCCTGAAGTCAACCTAACTTGCCAGATTTCTGCGTGAAGTCAACGAAATTAGTGCTGTAGCCTCACGTCAAGCTAGTGTTGATGTCAATAGGATCACCAAGAAAAATTTCACTTTTACGTCTAAATAAAATACCTTATCCGTATTTCCTGAGCTTCACACTTCCCCAGAGCGATCGCTGCATACAGGAACTTTTCACGGCAGAAGAAACTCGCCTTAGAAAAAAGATGTCAGTACTCCTTTAAACCTTCTAAAACCAAAGAGCTTACGCCCAGCGATATTAACGTGGTAACCATTTCTGGTCAGATAGTGCTCTAAGTGCGTTCTTCTGATACTAGTTTTCTTTAATAAGTATCAAATTCAAGGCAAATTTTATTGGAGATCATATTACCGTTACTCACCTGTGTAGGTTATTTCATTAGAAACAAATATCTATTTATTTATGATTAACGTGCACCAGTTTCCTCCTCAATTCTAATGTGTGCACGCATGCCACTCCTCAAGTCCTACCCTGGAGGTGGCTACGTACTACTATACGATGGATTACTACTACATAAATCACGAACGCACTACCAACGGCTTAAGGAGCTTCACCCCTAAAAAGCTGCGTTACCACCAAGCCAGCTCTTGAGTGAGCAAGAATTAGCATTCTTTGTCAACTTTTGGGAGGACTGCCTGGTAACGTGGGACGCCCGTTTGAAAAACCTCTCGTCATGCAGTGGAACTGTCTCCTTGAACCAAGCCCCGCCGCGGTGGTCTAGTGGCTAAGGTACTCGGCTGCTGACCCGCAGGGCGCGGGTTCAAATCCCGGCTGCGGCGGCTGCATTTCTGATGGAGGCGGAAATGTTGTAGGCCTGTGTGCTCAGATTTGGGTGCACGTTAAAGAACCCCAGGTGGTCTAAATTTCCGGAGCCCTCCACTACGGCGTCTCTCATAATCATATAGTGGTTTTGGGACGTTAAACCCCACATATCAATCAATCATCTCCTTGAACCAAAGCGTCTGGCGAAACAAAAACCACCTTTATCTGTCCACGCTTTGTTCGGTCACCACGTCCATGGTCGTCATCAAATTGTTTACAAGCAACAGCTCTTCCTCAATGACGTCGGCTTCCTCCTTCGCCGCTTCTCTGCGAGAATCAAGCTGCATCATTGCGCTCGTTCAAAAAAACTATTGCAGCCTTTTCATCTATACATTCTCTTCCTTAGTTGCTCATGACGTCAGAAGCTTGCAGAACAAGAAGCAGCGGCGTCCGAAACGTGTAACCAGAACTCGCACTGCACAAACACAACCACAAAACGGCAGCCACACTCATGCACTGACAATATTGCCACAGTTTCGCTTCTTGACAACCTAGAAGCCAAACACGCATTATTTAGAATATATAAACACTATATCAAAATGTTCATACAAAAAAAACAGACGCATGTGCGGTTTTAGGTCCATTTATGTATTCACTTACGGTAACAAGAATAAGAGAAATAAGATAAAGTCTCCCTTTTGCAAGATGCTACGATTAGGCCGATGAACTGCTTGGCTAATAATATGATTCAAGTAAACGTCTCTAAAACACAGCTCATTTGCTTCCATATTCGACTGAAAAAAGGTAATCTAGGCGTCCCATCACTCACTCACTGTTCATCTTATTCTCCGTACTCTCGCGCTCCTGTTCCCTATGTTTCCTCGGTTAAATACAATGGAATACTTCTCGACAGTGACTTCTAGAATTCCCGTTTGCAGAACGATTGTTCGGGGCTTCGGGCCGTCTCTCGTATACTATTAGATACTATATGCCACTATCAGTTCACAAAGTGATACTAAAAGCCTTAGGTTATTGTGTTCTCCGGTGTGTTGCTTGCTACATTTTTGGTCACTGTGCGATTCCTTGGAAAAACAGAATAAACTCCATTCTTCGTCCTATATTGAAATTCATTATCCATACCTTACAACAGCATGCCCTCAGCCACAGACCTTTTTAAATCACTACAATGCTCTAATATTGATGCTCTCCTTACTGAAACGGCTAGGCATTTTTGGTCCATCAACTAAAAAGCTTTCATATGTCCCTACTAAAATGACACACATGATCCAACGGCTCACCAATCGCAGGAGAGGTTTCTGTGAGAAGGATGTCCTCCGCTTAGTACAAGCACTCATAGTTAGTCGGCTCACCTATCATCTTCCCTTTCACAATCTCACGCTAGCAGAAATTTAAAAAAATGACGGCAGGTTCACGAGGAGAATGATGATGAGATTAGGCGAGGCTCCTGAAAGTAATACCATGAAATTTTCTTCCGTTAATTCGCCTGGCAATATACGCGCTTCCTTGCCGCTTCGCATTGTCGAACGTTTTCAAGATCTGCTTCGCGACGTTGACGTGCTGCCTCGGCCTCTTGTTCCCGTATAAAAGAATCTTGCCGACGCTGCCGTGCCGCTGCAGCTTCTTGTTCACGTACGACGGGATCTCACCGATACTGCCTTGCCGCTGCAGCTTCTTGTTCACGTACCACGGGATCTTGCCGATACTGCCTTGCCGCTGCAGCTTCTTGTTCACGTACGACGGGATCTTGCCGATACTGCCTTGCCGCTGCAGCTTCTTGTTCACGTACGACGGGATCTTGCCGATACTGCCTTGCCGCTGCAGCTTCTTGTTCACGTACGGCGGGATCTTGCCGATACTGGCTTGCCGCTGCAGCTTCTTGTTCACGTACGACGGGATCTTGCCGATACTGCCTTGCCGCTGCAGCTTCTTGTTCACGTACGACGGGATCTTGCCGATATTGCCTTGCCGCTGCAGCTTCTTGTTCACGTACGACGGGATCTTGCCGATATTGCCTTGCCGCTGCAGCTTCTTGTTCACGTACGATGGGATCTTGCCGATACTGCCTTGCCACTGCAGCTTCTTGTTCACGTACGACGGGATCTTGCCGATACTGCCTTGCCGCTGCAGCTTCTTGTTCACGTACGGTGGGATCTTGCCGATACTGCCTTGCCACTGCAGCTTCTTGTTCACGTACGACGGAATCTTGCCGATACTGCCTTGCCGCTGCAGCTTCTTGTTCACGTACGGCGGGATCTTGCCGATACTGCCTTGCCGCTGCAGCTTCTTGTTCACGTACGGCGGGATCTTGCCGATACTGCCTTGCCGCTGCAGCTTCTTGTTCACGTACGATGGGATCTTGCCGATACTGCCTTGCCGCTGCAGCTTCTTGTTCACGTACGACGGGATCTTGCCGATACTGCCTTGCCACTGCAGCTTCTTGTTCAAGTACGGCGGGATCTTGCCGATACTGCCTTGCCGCTGCAGCTTCTTGTTCACGTACGACGGGATCTTGCCGATACTGCCTTGCCGCTGCAGCTTCTTGTTCACGTACGACGGGATCTTGCCGATACTGCCTTGCCGCTGCAGCTTCTTGTTCACGTACGACGGCATCTTGCCGATACTGCCTTGCCGCTGCAGCTTCTTGTTCACGTACGGCGGGATCTTGCCGATACTGCCTTGCCACTGCAGCTTCTTGTTCACGTACGACGGGATCTTGCCGATACTGCCTTGCCGCTGCAGCTTCTTGTTCACGTACGGCGGGATCTTGCCGATACTGCCTTGCCGCTGCAGCTTCTTGTTCACGTACGGCGGGATCTTGCCGATACTGCCTTGCCGCTGCGGCTTCTTGTTCACGTACGACGGGATCTTGCCGATATTGCCTTGCCGCTGCAGCTTCTTGTTCACGTACGATGGAATCTTGCCGATACTGCCTTGCCGCTGCAACTTCTTGTTCACGTACGATGGGATCTTGCCGATACTGCCTTGCCGCTGCAGCTTCTTGTTCACGTACGACGGGATCTTGCCGATACTGCCTTGCCGCTGCAGCTTCTTGTTCAAGTACGGCGGGATCTTGCCGATACTGCCTTGCCGCTGCAGCTTCTTGTTCACGTACGACGGGATCTTGCCGATACTGCCTTGCCGCTGCAGCTTCTTGTTCACGTACGACGGGATCTTGCCGATACTGCCTTGCCGCTGCAGCTTCTTGTTCACGTACGACGGCATCTTGCCGATACTGCCTTGCCGCTGCAGCTTCTTGTTCACGTACGACGGGATCTTGCCGATATTGCCTTGCCGCTGCAGCTTCTTGTTCACGTACGATGGGATCTTGCCGATACTGCCTTGCCGCTGCAGCTTCTTGTTCACGTACGACGGGATCTTGCCGATACTGCCTTGCCGCTGCAGCTTCTTGTTCACGTACGACGGGATCTTGCCGATACTGCCTTGCCGCTGCAGCTTCTTGTTCACGTACGATGGGATCTTGCCGATACTGCCTTGCCACTGCAGCTTCTTGTTCACGTACGACGGGATCTTGCCGATACTGCCTTGCCGCTGCAGCTTCTTGTTCACGTACGGCGGGATCTTGCCGATACTGCCTTGCCACTGCAGCTTCTTGTTCACGTACGACGGGGTCTTGCCGATACTGCCTTGCCGCTGCAGCTTCTTGTTCACGTACGGCGGGATCTTGCCGATACTGCCTTGCCGCTGCAGCTTCTTGTTCACGTACGGCGGGATCTTGCCGATACTGCCTTGCCGCTGCAGCTTCTTGTTCACGTACGACGGGATCTTGCCGATACTGCCTTGCCGCTGCAGCTTCTTGTTCACGTACGACGGGATCTTGCCGATACTGCCTTGCCGCTGCAGCTTCTTGTTCACGTACGACGGGATCTTGCCGATACTGCCTTGCCGCTGCAGCTCCTTGTTCACGTACGACGGGATCTTGCCGATATTGCCTTGCCGCTGCAGCTTCTTGTTCACGTACGACGGGATCTTGCCGATACTGCCTTGCCACTGCAGCTTCTTGTTCACGTACGACGGGATCTTGCCGATACTGCCTTGCCGCTGCAGCTTCTTGTTCACGTACGGCGGGATCTTGCCGATACTGCCTTGCCGCTGCAGCTTCTTGTTCACGTACGGCGGGATCTTGCCGATACTGCCTTGCCACTGCAGCTTCTTGTTCACGTACGACGGGATCTTGCCGATACTGCCTTGCCGCTGTAGCTTCTTGTTCACGTACGGCGGGATCTTGCCGATACTGCCTTGCCGCTGCAGCTTCTTGTTCACGTACGACGGGATCTTGCCGATACTGCCTTGCCGCTGCTGCTTCTTGTTCACGTACGGCAGGATCTTGCCGATACTGCCTTGCCGCTGCAGCTTCTTGTTCACGTACGGCGGGATCTTGCCGATACTGCCTTGCCGCTGCAGCTTCTTGTTCACGTACGATGGGATCTTGCCGATACTGCCTTGCCGCTGCAGCTTCTTGTTCACGTACGACGGGATCTTGCCGATACTGCCTTGCCGCTGCAACTTCTTGTTCACGTACGACGGGATCTTGCCGATACTGCCTTGCCGCTGCAGCTTCTTGTTCACGTACGGCGGGATCTTGCCGATACTGCCTTGCCGCTGCAGCTTCTTGTTCACGTACGACGGGATCTTGCCGATACTGCCTTGCCGCTGCAACTTCTTGTTCACGTACGACGGGATCTTGCCGATACTGCCTTGCCGCTGCAGCTTCTTGTTCACGTACGGCGGGATCTTGCCGATACTGCCTTGCCGCTGCAGCTTCTTGTTCACGTACGACGGGATCTTGCCGATACTGTCTTGCCGCTGCAGCTTTTTGTTCACGTACGGCGGGATCTTGCCGACGCTGCCTTGCTGATGTGGCCTCTCGTTCCCGTACGGAAGGATCTTGCCGACGCTGCCTTGCTGATGTGGCCTCTCGTTCCCGTACGGAAGGATCTTGCCGACGCTGACGTGCCGCTGCAGCTTGTTCACGTACGGCGGGATCTTGCCGACGCTGCCTTGCTGATGTGGCTTCTTGTTCCCGTACAACAGGATCTCGGTGGCGACGTCGCACAGCTTCCCAGCGCGCATCTGCCTCGCGTGCTCTAATTTCAGGGTCCTGTCTGCGAGCGCGCACAGCCGCTGTACTGCGCGCCCGCCTTTCGGCATCCTCATCCACACGAGCACACACCGACGCAACGAGCATCGGCAACTACAAACCTGTATCGATATGGTTTTGATTATAAAACCATTGCTTTAGAAAACACCCGGCGTCTTTCGTTAAGCAGCTGGCGTCTTCTTTTTGTTTTGCTTTAGAAACATCTGGCGTCTTTTCGTTTCGCTTTTAGAAAACATCTGGCCTCTGTCGTTGGTTTATTTCATCAAGTAACGGCGTCTTGAACAAAAAGTTTTTATTGTTTATTGACGCACAGGAGATCTCACCAGGCCCTACCTTGGAGGTAAAGAATGGCTGCTGCTGGGAATGAGAGACAGCAGAAGTCGGCTTTTAACTCTTCTACTTCTACAAACGTTCCCTACTGAAACATGCCAATGGCTGCTAATGGGGAATGGGAGACAGAAGAATTCGGCTTTTAGTTAACGCGCACGCTGCGATTTTTTTATTGTTCAATAACGCGCAGGAGAAATCTCCCACCGGCACCACCTCTGAGGTCAAAGCGTAAAACTGGTTACACACTACGACTACGAGGGACGAATGGGTGCCGGTATAAGGAGCTTCGCCCTTAAAAGATGGACATCCTTCTACGGACAGCTGTGAAGGCGGCTCTCGGCTTGCCTCCACACGCATCTACACAAGGTCTCCTTCAACTAGATGTCCACATCACCATAACCGAACTCATCGAGGCCCAGCACAACAATCAGCTCCAATGGCTCAGGCTGCGCCATCCTGTCTCGTCTTGGCTACCCCATTCTCCGAAAAATTGGCAGATCGCACGTACAGCGGGAATCGATGATATGTGAACACGAATGAGAAATCTCGATATGCCAATTGGAAATCAGCACAACGTTACGAGGTGGAGGTGAAATATAATATACATGGCTTCCGTGTCATGATTATCATGTTCTCATGCGTCGTTGACCTTTGTGATCTATTCTCATCAAGTGATACCAGATTTAGTATATGTGGAGCTAGCGAAACGGCCGCGAGCACACTTAGCGTGGTATGTGGTCATGTTCTTACATGACACGCGTGTCAAGATTATTATGTTTGCACCAGTCATATATTTTGTCATCCCTTTACGTCAAGTAACACCAAATTTGGTATATGTGGAGCTAGCAAAACGGCTGCGAGCACATCATAAAGGGGCCAATATACTCCAATGTAGCGTTGACACGCGCGCATGCTGGGCACAGCGACGCTACGTCAGCAAAACGCGAGCACTTATAGTCTGACGTCAGGCGCGACCAGCGTGTGCTGGCACGGCCCAACGGCAACCGGCGCGAGATGCGACATGCTGCATTTCGCGCACATGCGTTACCCAGACAACACTTCGTCTCCCTCTTTTCATGACGGAGGAATGCCGGATGCGTTGAAACGCGCATGCGTAAAAGCAACGCAGTGTGGCACGCACCTGCGAGTATATGGCAGGACAGGCGTCTAGCGTTGCAACGCTGGCGTGACGCGACTAAATGAACGCCGGAGAGCACGCGCACCGCGTCACGTCAAATTGTATTGGCGCCTTGGCTGTGGCATGTAGACATGTTTTCACATGACATCCATATCATGAATATCATGTTTGCACCAGTCACATACCTTCGTCATCCATTGGCGTAACCTAAGATCAAATTTGGCATATGTGAAGCTGGCGAAACCGCCGCGATGGCATCATCAGTGTGGCATGTAGTCATGTTATTACATGACACGCATGTCATGATTATCACGTTTAAATGAGTCATTTACTTATGTCGTTCGTTCGCGGGGCGTAATACCGAGTTTAGTACATGTGAAGCTAGCGAAACGGCCTTGAGCTCATCATGAGCGTAGCATGTAGTCGTGTTGTTAGATGACACGCATCTCAACTTTATCATGTTTGCACCAGAATTATACCTTCGTCATCTATTCACGTCCCGTGATACGAAATTTTCTATAAGTGAAGCTAGCGAAACGGCCGCGAGCGCATCATGAGCGTGGCATGCAGTCATGTTGTTACATGACACGGATGCCATGATTTTCAAGTTAGGCTCTGTTGCTTGTGTTCGCCATGCAATCATGCCTTGTAATACCAGTTTAGCAACATGTCATGTGAACAAAACAACCGCAACAGCTGCAGGACAATGAAATGTAAATCATGGTATTCATGACAAACATGTCATGATTTTCATGTTATGACTAGGCAAATACTTTCATTATACAGTCATGTTATTCCATACCAAGTTTGGTATTGATACCATTATGAAAACGGCCAGGAGAGCTAAATGTCGTAGGTGGTTAGATAGATAGATAGATAGATAGATAGATAGATAAATAGATAGATAGATAGATAGATAGATAGATAGATAGATAGATACGCTCAAAAACGCCAAATTTCCCTAAGAAATGCTTCGCATTTAAAACCCCCACAGGTACCGCGACATAAACTTGCTTCTACTGTCTGCGCACTCATCAAGTGCCTCCGATTTCACGCATATGAATCCCTCTCGCCATGCGGTCGTCGACGTGCCTGAGTTCAGGCTATGACACGCGTCTTTGGTGATGGTACCACAGACTTAGAAGTCCTTTACACTGACGCAGCACGCTACCCAGAGAAATCAGCCATGTGCTTAGCCGTGATAGACGACACAGACGCCTTTGTGGCGTCTGCCACACTTCGCAAAACAGACAATGGTTTGGCAGAGGAGGGAGCTCTCACTCTGACCATTGTTCACGCTACGACACTGTCACATGACTGCCCTGTCACTATTGTAACAGATTCAGAAGCTGCTTTCCGTGCTCTCGCTCAAGGACTTGTGGCTGCACATACACACAATATCCTCTCTTTTGTCTTACGTCCGCATTACGTCCTGTGCGTATCGTCTGGGCTCCTGGACGCGCCAGTCTCCATGGTAATGAACGCGTTCGTGCGGTTGCCCGAGAGCTGACCGGCCGGGCACCGTGGGAAGAGCTGTGCACTCCAGACGACGCATCGACAAAGCCGCTTAACTCTACACTACGAGTACTACCGACAGAGCCGTTATACGTGTCTTCCCCCTCATCCTTAACTTAACAGAGCAGATGCTGTCGCTTGGCGGCAACTACAGACAAATTAATTTCCTTGCCTCTCTATGTATATGCTAAATCGCTTCATCTGACTCTCTACCCTTCCTACTGCCCCTTGTGTGGATCCGTACCGACAGTGTAGCACTCCACGTGGGAACGCTCTGCCCCACAGGCCGTTCCTCTCATTCTCAACCCCACCCCTTCCTCTTGGGAGTCTCCACTGCTCAGCTTACGCCGGCAGGAACAGCAACAGCTGGTCCAGCGGGTTCGCAGGGTCGCGCAAGGCAATGGAGCCCTGGACTGAGGGCCCCACCAAAGGAAGGCTCATTGTGCGTTTGGTATTATAACGTTTATTCTCTCTCTCTCATATGCCCCTGCACGCTGCCTTCGACATAAAAACAGTTTCGGGTGATTTCCTGCTCCACCTGATATAGTTAGTGCACTCGTAGATACATTATACCATCTTGTTTCAATAAACTACCCACCAGTGTTTTTCGTGCTAAATCAAAATCCAAAGTGAGGCAAATTTTTCGTTGAATTATTCTGTAGTTCTCTCACAATTCGTCTTCCTTTCCTCGGGTAAATGCATCGGCGGTATCAGAACCTAAATGATTCGATGTTGCATAAGGTTATACGTTGCCCTTGGTGTACCAAAGAGAATATAACCGATGCTTTTTCCTTTATTTTCTTTTCTCTCTTCTTTTTAATACGCACGCATTAAACTAATGTTATGACGCTTTTTCGTGTCTTTTTTGTTTTTTTTGCTTTTTTTCTTTCTTCTATTTTTTACGTCATCAAAGTATGGTGGTGTCTTAGTATTGCATCGGCGCTATTGCAAGATCACTAGGTCACGTTACTTGTAATATTATCTCTTTATTTTTTCTTGCACGACCGCACAAGCATAGAAGTGTGACAGCTTGGACTAGTTGGTATGACATGACAATATTTATAGCGCGAGAACATAACGACGTGTCCTTCGTGTCCTTCTTGTCACTGCGTCTTCGTTATGTTCTCGCGCTATAAATATCGTCATGTCATACCTAGTAGCACAAGCTGCCACATTTCTATGCTTGTACGGTCGTTCAAGAGAAAATAAAAAGATAACCTTACAAGAAACGTGACCTAGCGTTACATTCGATCTTGCAATAGCGCCGATGCAATATTAAGACCCCACCATACTTTGCTGACGTAAAGAATTGAAGAACGAAGTGTCCTTCGTGTCCTCCTTGTCTCTGCGTCCTCGTTCTGTTCTCATGCTATAACTATCGTCACGTACAAGCCTGCCTTTATTGTGTATACATACGCAAAAAAAGTGTTTGCAACTCTGTGATCTTAGATAGCTTACTTTAAACCCATTCGTACCCGTCGTTAGCATACCTAAATGCAATTTATCCTCACAAATTCCGCGATGCCGCCTGCGCCACTTGCGGGCAGACCGCTACGTTAGCACACATGCTCTGGGAGTGCGGGTCGCTTGGACCGACTTATAGCAAACCCGAATGGGATGCGGTTCTGCACAGCCCTGAACTTCATGACCGAATCCTGGCCGTCCAGTGTGCCCGCGACAGGGCCGTCAGGCTAGACCTGCCGGTCGCCACGTGGGAGTAGCCGGGTGACGCGTGGCAACCTCAGCGTCTGCACTGGCACTGGACTCACTCACTCACTCTTCTCTTGTGGTCTGCTGTCTGTCAGCTAAGCCCCTCAAACCCAACGAGGCTTAAGCCGGCTGAATTTGTCTTTCTGTGTATGTTTTCATTATATATTATCTATTATTAAATGCTAAGCATTTCTTAGCCAACTACGGCGACTTTGGGCGTATCTATCTATCGATCTAGCCGCCTACGACTTTTGGCTCTCCTAGCCGTTTTAATAATGGTATCGATACTAAACTTGGTATGACATAGAATGACTGTACAATTAACACACTTGACTTGTCATGACATGAAAATCATGACATGTATGACATGAATGTCCATATTTACATTTTATGGTCCTGAAACTCTTGCGGTGGTTTAGTTCACGTGGCATGTTGCAAAAGTGGTATGGTATGACATGATTGCATGGTGAACACAAGGGACAGACCCTAACATGAAAATCATGACATGCATGTCATGTAATAACATGACTACATACCACTCTCATGATGCGCTAGCGGCCGCTTCGCTAGCGTCACATATAGCAAAATTATTATTGCGGTACGTGAATGGATGAGGGAGGTATGTGACTGGTTCAAACATGATAATCATTGGATGCGTGTCATGTAACAACATGACTACATGCCACGCTCATGATGCCCTGGTGGTCGTTTTGCTAGCTTGAATCATACGAAATTTTGGATTACATGAAGTGAACGGATGACGAAGGTATGATACTCGTGAAAACATGATATACATGAGATGCGTGTCATTGAACAACATGACTACATGCTACGCTCATGATGCACTCGTGGCCGTTTCGCTAGCTTCTCGTGCACAAACTTGATATTACGTGACGCGAATGAACGACACAGGTAAATGACACATCTGAACATGATAATCATGACATGCGTATATGTAACAACATGACTACATGCCACACTCATGATGCGCTCGCAGCTGTTGCCCTAGCTTCTCATATGCCAAATTTCGTATTACGTGACGTCAATGAATGACGAAGGTATGTGATTGGTGCAAACATAATAATCATGATATGCGTGTCATGTAAGAACATGACTACATGCCACAGTCAAGGCGACAATACATTTCGACGTGACGCGGTGTGCTTGCTCGCCGGCGTTCATTTTGTCGCGCCACACCGGCGTTGCGACGCTAGACGCCGGTTTTGCCATAACACGCAGGCGTGCGCTGCGCTGTGACGCTTTGACGCATGCGCGTTTCTGCGCGTCCGGCATCCTTCCGTCACGAAAAGAGGGAAACGCAGTGTTGGCTGGGTGACGCATCGGCGCGAATGGCACGCCGGTTTCCGTCGGGTCGCGCCGACGGACGCTGGTAGCGCCGGTTACGCCTGGCGTCAGACAATAGAGTGCTTGCAATTTGCTAACGTAGCGTCGCTGTGCCCAGCGTGCGCGCACGTGTCAGCGCTACATTGGCCTTTCATGATGCGGTCGCAGCCGTTTTGCTAGCTCCACATATACGAAATTTGGTGATACAAATGGAGGACGAAATATATGACTCGTGCAAACTTGATAATCCTGACACGCGTGTCATGTAAGAACATGAAAAGATGCCCCGCTAATAGCGCGCTCACCGCCATTTCGCTAACTCCACACGTACTAAATTTGGTATCACGTGACATGAATAGATGGCGAAGGTAAAAAACACACCCAAACATGATAATCATGACATGGAAGTCATGTACGGCATCATTTAACTCCAGCTCGTAATGTTGTGCTGATTTTAAAGTGACATAGCAACCTTTCTTAGTCGTGCTTCGCATGTCATCGATTCCCACTTTACGTGGATGTGCCAATTAATATTATTATTATTATTATTATTATTATTATTATTATTATTATTATTATTATTATTATTATTATTATTTGTGTGGAGATATATGTTCTATACCACGTATGTTAACCCCCTCGCATTTGTGTGTGCTATGGTGTGTGTGCAACGCAGTGGGAGCATTGAGAGCGCCAAGCCGAAGCCTCCAAGATGCCGAGAGGGCGCCGCGTTTTTCTACGGCCATCTCAATTGCTGCGTTCTCGAGTAAAACGAACGAGTACCGCCTCACGCGCTCTGTTACCACGAGAGGGCGTAAATTCCTGCGGTGGCGGAGTCCGCGGCACATAGCAGAGCACACGGGATTCCAGATTGCTGATTAGTATTGATATCTGGAGTTTAACGATCCCAGACCACTATATGATAATGAGAGAAGTGAATCTCATTTTTTTTGCTTTCATTTTTTTGCATAGTCTGCTTGTTACGAAGTCACAGTCACTGTGTTAATAGGCTTCCGGCGTCACTGGCAGCATGCCCCATTGACGCCGGCTTGCTCTGTAGTTTACGGGCAGAGGATTTATCTTTCAGCTGCTGGGAAGGTTTTTAGCATGGGTTGCATCATGCACCACCTTACCCAGCTATTCCACCAAACATCGATTCGATGGTTTCAAAGGGGTGGAATTATGCCGCATAATCTGATTTTGTGACAACCACGAGTGGGAGAAGTTGAGAATATCCGCCTGGCCTGCTAACCCCGACCCACGGAAAACAGCTGCCATCACTGCCTTCCCGTTACCTTCCAACAGGAACGCTGTACACCGATTTCTCGGCTTGCGTGCGACAGGTTACGTTAGGTTCCCGTTTAATCAACCCAATGAGCCCAATGAAGCAAGGTTATCGTCATAAAAATGGAAAGAAAAATGGTAGGTGTAACCTTAAGAGACAAGAAGAGAGCAGAGTGGATTAGGGAACAAACGGGGGTTATGAATATCATAGCTGAAATCAAGAAGAAGAAATGGACATGGGCAGGGCATGTAGCGCGTAGACAGGATAACCGCTGGACATTAAGGGTAACTGACTGGATTCTCAGAGAAGGGAAGCGGGTTAGGGGGAGACAGAAGGTTAGGTGGGCAGATGAGATTAAGAAATTTGCGGGTATAAATTGGCAGCAGCAAGCACAGGACCGGGTTAACTGGCGGAACATGGGAGAGGCCTTTGTCCTGCAGTGGACGTAGTCAGGCTGATGATGATGATGATGATGATGATGATGATGATGATGATCGTCATAAACACGATAATATCATTGTAAGTTGCGTGTCGTTCATGGGTATCTTCTGATAAGTTAAAAAATTGCATGGTCCACTCACCATGTGGTAATGAAGGCATTGGTTCCGGCGAGATGATGATCCAGGTAAGAAAGTATAACACAGATAAAGGATCAACGAAAAAGCTCAGCTATCTGTAAATACTTGGATTCAGTGTAAGGCAGGGGTCTCAACAAACCTCATCAAGTGGGCCAAAGGCATGAAATTCAGTATTACAAGAGCGTGAACCGTGAAATAGGATGGAGCAAGGGGACGGGCCAGCTTGAAAAAGACGTCGTATAACGTGGCCATTTGAAGGAAATTCTTCATCATACCTTACATGCAGGTCATTTCTGAACGACTTTTGACGGGAAGACGCAAGACACATATCGTTTTGAATCTTCCGACAGACTCATATCTGGAAGCAGATTCTGAAATATGGAATTTACCTATATCTTTTTGTCATGGTTGTTTCAATGCACAACCATGGCGTGGATGCCTGAAGGAACATATTCTTGAGGGCAGCCATATCCGTTTAGCTTAGAGACACGCTCAGTAAGAAAAAGAAAGTATGTGACGAAGAAAGGTGCTTATGTTTTGGCCGGGTCCCTAGCAAAAGGTTAACAGCTCGGGTATGAGATATCAGCCTAGTTAACAAAATATGGGACCCTGGAGGTAAATAAACAAATGCGTATAAAACTATGAGCGTGCTATTGTCAAGCAGCCATTCTATAAACATTCCAAAAGTTAGAACTTGGTGCTATCCCAGAAGTAATTGGAACGGCAGTGACTTCGTGACTCATTGCTTGTGTCTCTAATTGTAGGGCTGTTCTTGAGCCTAACCTTCGTTATTGCGTCAGTGGTAAAAAGCTTGTTTCTTTGAAATTCTGGTGCCGGCTTAGCTATCGAGAGGGCGTCGTTGGTGGCGAACAAAAAATCTTTTTCTGCGCTCCCGAAAAGTTGAGATATATGCCAATAATATAAAAAATAAAAAAAATTGTGTTTTAGACTGCGGATAAAACCCAGTTAGTTCGCGTAGCAAGCTGGTGTTCTACTACTCACGTATGCTTATGCTTGAAAATTTGAAGAAAATAACTTCCTCTGCTTGAAGATGCAGTGAAAGTAACTAGTTCTCCGCAAATAAAGCGGCACAAGCAACGCCTCATGAGGTCAGGACCGTTCCAACTGGTAACATCGCAGTAATATGGAGTGGTAGAAGCGTAGACTGCCATCGGGCGCCAAACCATATATTAATATATATTATCATGACTTCGCGTTTTATAAGACAGTCACCCATTACAAAACAAACATGTTAGTGCGCGCATTCCTTTAAGAGGACGTAGTGGGTGCATAGCAAGTTCAAAAAAATTTCGCGTGCATAACTGTTCGTGGTTAAAGCATGCTACCCATTACAAAAAATGCAACAACCTGCGAATGCTTCACTGACACAAGCCACTAAGTCACTTTCAACTTGATCGATTACACTGTAGTAATGCACAATTTCAATTTCTCGAATAATGATATAAAATTAGTATGCACAATGTGGTTGAATAATGCACTTGGTACAGAAGATCACTATGGGGTGGATCTTTTACTTACAAAGGTAAAGACTCCGAACTTTTTTACACCTTTTGAAAAGCGCCAGTAAAAAATCCAGATTACTCGATATAAGAAGCTCCATTTCAAATTAGGAGGGGGGGGCAAAATTTTTTCGCCGTGCCTCTTTCTCCCGGTTGAGAAACCACCTCTGCAGTGAATGAAAATGAAACGATAGTGTGCTCCTCAGAAAAGCTCCCATTCATCCGCCCCGACGCGAGAGGATTTAAAGGTGGCAAATATAAACAGTGCTTTAAAGGCAATGTCAGAGCTCCTTGGTCGCCATCGTCGAAAGACACACAACGCCATAGTCCTGTGCAATAATTACGCAATACGTATGATCTACTAAAGTATCGACCTAAATGGCAACTCCTCTAGACGATTTGGTGAATGTCCCGCCCCGTACGCACGCTTACGGCGAGATAATTAGGCGCGGAACACGTTGGTGTTGATGAACCGGCTTGAGTTCCTTCATATCCACAGCTCCATCCAAAAGGAAGCAACTGTTTCCTTACACTCTAAGAGCGCTCAGAGTTTGGAAATTTGCATTTGAGCTCATTTTCGCAGGCGTTACTTTCCTTGAAGATAGCGAAAATATGATCGATAGGGCCGTGTTTTTGATGTAGGACCTCACCGTGGCACGCATGAAAGGAAGGAAGGGAGGGCTTGTTCCTCAATGCGTAATAAGTGAGGTGCTGCAATAAAAACTGTCAAGCTTGATGAGAGTATGCGGGATGCTCAGCTCTGACAACTTCAGAGTGCATACGGGCTGTCTTGGCAGTTAATTCTCTTTAATTTGGGGCGAAACATATGCTCTGAAGATTTTGACTTCTGCGAGCACAATACATAGCTTCGAGCTTTTAAAACCTTGCGCCCACACCACTGGAACACTAGGAAGAACCACTTGGGAAAAGGGTCAGGGTCATAGTTTATTTATATAAATGAATATATGGCGATAAAATACAACTGTTAATAAAAATGTCCAACAGTCGCGATCACTGGCAAGGGATGCTCTTTCTCGAGCACATCAACTCACTGTTCTTCCAGCATTGATCGAAAGCTTTACAAGTGAAGTCAGTCAGGGTAAGGCGTTCTAGGAAAATAGTGGCCGAAGGCGGCGGGAAGCATATAGGACAGTATTGTGACGGCTTATGCCAAAAGAAAAGTCTTGCCAATTGTCATAAAAGGTTTTGAAGCAAGTGCCTCAAAGCCTCATTTTAATAAGGTTTTGCTAGACACTACTTAGAAAAACCTTAAAATAAGAAAGTGGGAGCTTGCTAATGGAATGCGAAGAAATCAAAGTGACCCGTCAAACTCAAGAAGGTCACGTACGAGGCCGATGGCTTGAGGGGTGAAGCTCCTTAAAAGCGAGACTTGTTTGTTGTTCCCATGTAGCAAGCCACCAGTACTCGAGCACCCACTCTATGGCTCTGCTATTCTGGCTCCCCTAGAGTGGCCATATATGCTCCCTAAGGGAGCAGAGTAGCGCATGGGCCCGCCATTTTGTCTGGTTAGCAATCATAAAAATGCAGCGCTTTGCTATTGCAGGTGACTCGCTTAAGCCTGTCGCCGATTGACGATGCGGGTAGCTGATTGGTAGTACACGTGCCTGGCATGTCAATGACCGGCGAAGAAAGAAGAAACACCTAGTTTCGGGACTGCGCCATGGGAATTCAAAAGCAATTTTTTGACTGTTCGGTAAAGCGAAGTGCGAAGTCGTAGCGTAGTGCCGAATAATACGCAGCGCCATTGCCGCATGGTCAAGTTGCGCCAGCTATGGATTGTGAGTACCTTCTCACGAACACAAAATATAGGTCATCCAATATTCAAGAAGCAGTCCACTAAGTCTATAGCATTGATTCTTCCAATACATTTTCTTTTTCGAAATGGTACCGTAACCACCCAACTACTTTGCTGCCGAAACTTAAGGACATGAATCTGAAAGAAATAGAAGCACCAGTTTGTAGCTAACGAGCTACAGAGTGCACGAATGTCACTTGATACTATCGATTCCAGATGGACGGCAACTGCTTTTCGCGGTGTGGTCTCTGCGCCATCTCCTTCGCAAGGCATCATTTCTCGGTGATTTGGAAAACAAATTCGCTACTCTGCTATGTAAAGGTGGCATACGCAGTGACTACACTTCACTTCCACTCGCCACTCCTACGTGCCACCTAACGCGCTTTCTCTCTGGAGTGCTTGTGTCCTTCTTGCCTCTTTGTCGTCGTTCTCTTATCGCGCTATAATCATCGTCGGCATTGAGGGGGGTCAAGAACAGTCTCCATTGGCTGTAATGTCAGTTACATTGTTGTCATCGTCATACCCAGTCACGCGTGCCATTGGCTGCGCTGTGACTGTCGTCGTGTACTCCATCGCAGTCGCAAGGCGCCGATTTTCATCAGTATCTATGGAGAGGTTTTACGTGGGTAAGCAACGTATCATACGAACTCCCGAATAGCTGACAGCTTCAGAAGGACGTCGACACTGAAAACATGAGAGAGCTCGCATTTGCCAGGACGATGCTGCAGTGCAGGCACAAAGCGAGGCCCGGGAGGCTGACTTCAGGCAGCAACTGCGTACCAATGATCCGGCAGTACTGATTGTAAGCTGCGCTAAATCATGAACGTGAATGCTGCCACGCCACTAGTATAGCTGGCGATGTCAAGTGCTTGCAACAACGGCGCGCCGAACAACTGGTATTGTGAGCATAACAGCGTCAGCGTGATGATTCCTCGAGCGCGTTCGGTGGGGCAAACGCCCACATTCGGCGGGAGTTCCTCCAGTGGCACTTATTCTTTGGCTTCCACGTGTGTGTCATGTGAAATAAACGCTAAGGTAAACTCAAGTCAAACGAGTGTCTAACCTCAGTAAGAAGCATTAACATGTAACCAATAAGTGTAAATGGCTTCAGCGCTGCGTCGGGTTCCACCGACTGCCAAATACCGCGGCTGCACTTTGCAGCTTTCACTGTATCGAGTGCTGGGGCGCTGATATTTTTTTTGCCCAGAAGTGCAGTGGCTTTTTACAAACGCATGAAGCTCAGGCCTATTCTCTCAGGGAAGCGCGTTCACAGAACCCATTGTGACTCAAGTGTGCCCTTTTGCAGATCCCGTGTGCGCCCCTTTATTCAGTCTGGTATTCTTGGATGAGTACTTTCAACACTTGACTTATATCGGCCGATGGATATGGGTTTAACGTTATGTGTCAATGACAAACCAGTTAGATGGGAGGGAAGGCTTCGGAGACATACTGTACGTCTCAGCTTACTATGCGCACTCTACACTCACACAGGCACAGGCTGTACCTCGCGTTCCTTAGAGAGTGTTAAAAACTGTTCAAACAAACTACTAACGTTTTAGGCTTCTGCAGGCACCGGACTGGCGACCACCATTTGTTTAGAAAGAGTGTTTTACAATTTCGAGCACTTGGTACTGTACTAAATGAGAGCATAAGCCGTCCTATGGTTCACACACTTGGTGAAGCAATATTGAAGAATATTACGGCTTTAGTCGAGAGGACAACCATAAAAAAACATACTTGCATAAAGCGCGGACACTGTCGTAGTGCTCTGCGGCCGTGCTACTGTGCTGCTTTCTGCGCTACTACTGGCTGATCAGACCCGATAATGTCTTCAGCATTATTAAAATTACAAAAAAGCTTCTCTTTCTGATGCTGGGATTTGAACCCGTACTCTCTTGTCCCGAAAGCGGGTGTATTTAACACTAGATTACACACCTATACTACCACCACGAAGGGAATAAATGTGCAGCCCATCTAAACCACATGAATGTGTACCGTTTGTGGAAAACAAATGCAGAAATCCAGCACTTTCTAGCCATACTTTACTTAATTTTGTTGTAAGGCATTAAACGTCCTCGACAAGACACGTAGTAGAACGCATATGAACAATTGCCTAGATCAATAAAATTTCTTGTTTGCAAAAATTTGATGCCAAAGTTGTGTTTTTGTTGACCTCTTGAAGTGGCTATTACATGTCGTGACTGAAGAGTAGAAGCAAGCATGGTCACGCCTTCTAGCTGTTGGTCTTAGCCTACCTTAAAAGTGCCTCTTATACAGACGCTTGTCCCTTAGCTTTGTTGCGTCCCATGAGAGAATAAACTTTTTCTAAACACAAATGAGTCGTAAAACGCTCGCCCTTAAGCGGCAATGCGAAGCCTCCGGCGTCCACACGCACTATCTGCCGTCATCATAAGTACTACCTTGCCTATCGGGGAACGTGGAACACTTCGGTACTTGCGAGTGCGTGCAACCGGGACACCCATCAGTGTCTTTGTCATACGCAATCGGCATTACCTTGAACTCTGACGTCATGTTAGGCAGCGTTTTTGTGGGACGCGGATCGCGCATGGCAGACGCTGATGAGTGCCTCTTCAGCGCGCTGGATATGCCATATATAGTTCCACATCCCTCGATAGGCAAAGTGTCTATGCAGGTCCGCTTGGGCTGATGATATAGTTAGCACATGTGGCTGCTGATGGCATTGCATTGTCGTTGTAAAGCGACTGTTTCACGACCCCTTTAATGGGCCGTAAAAGGGCTCGAGTGGTCACTCCATATAGTATATTGCTCTATGGGACAACAACGTACTGCTCACACACTGTTCGAAACTTGGCCCCTGCCTCTGAAGCTGTGTGTTCAGAAAAAGTGGGTAGCAGTTTAGAGTACTAGAGGTTCTCTACTATGGTACCGTACGGTTACTCACCGATCCGATAATCCAAGCTTGAAACAGGGAAGTTTATTGCAAACTGGTAACAACATTTCAGGTGAGTACGACTGTCTGGTGTAACAAAATCAGTTCAGTGGCGAGTAAAAACAAGAGAACATAGACAGGATGTAACACACAGCGCTTCAATATTCTCACTGATCACGAATCACTAAAAAAAAGACAGAGAAAAAGAAACGCAAAGAGAACAAAGTTGGAACAAATTCACATATTATGTGCGACAAGAAGGAATTTAACCCCTTTTTCCGAGTTAAAACGGCAGTAAAGAAAATTCAATATTCCCATTCCGAACAACAACAAAAAAAGTGTATGCAAGCTTCTGATAAAGGCTTCTTCACCCTGAGTTTCAAGATGTTCGGTAAGTTACCGAACCATGATCACTCTACTCTTCTGTAACGCTGGGTATGAAGCTCATCGGTGTCGTCGCCGTGCTTCGGCCATACAGCGGTGACGCCATAAGACGAACATTGTTACGTACAGCACGAGTTGTTCAAATAAGCCCCTTCTGCGCTGTTGGCTCGAAGGAACCGACACTCCGAATTGACGACGCACCACGTGCCACACGCCTTTGGCCGCTACGCATTCAAACATCGTGTGGCGGACCGTTTCTCTTTTCCCGCAGTTGAGGCAGATGTCATTGGGAATGACGCCCCACTTTGACAGTCTCTGACGAGTGGGCAACGCGTTCCATCGCCACATCCAATCAATTTCTCTAACTATTTCCGGTACGTGGTTCTTCCGCCATTTCTTCCCCTTGCTGGGCCGCCATCTCTGTTTTCCTCGTCAGTAATCGAGCGACTCACTAACATTTCGTTATGCGTGCGGATGCGAGCTTTGCAAAGTATTCTTCGGTGGCGTCGCCGTGAACCGAACGCTTGAAGCCCTCTGCTGCCTTATAAAAGGCATCTGGGTGTTCTGCTTGAGGTCCCCGGTACCTTTCCGACATGAAGGTGGCTCCAAGAGTTCCGGTCCAATATAAGCTACGACCAGGTTAGTCATTGTCCTGAATCAATTTGTGAACTGTTTTAGCTGCAATCGCCTTTGTGAATGTTGCAATATCTGGCAGACTTATTCCTTCACTACTTTTTGGAAGCTTCAGGAACTTTTGTTGAACTTTCGGTGTCTTCGTGTCCCTGAGGAAGGCTCCAACCAATGACGCAAGGTGGCTCGCAAAAACGTTTGGGTATGAGTGCAATGTGCACGATATAAAAAGCAAATTGGCGTGCTTTGGTTTTCACCAACGTCACTTTGGCATCAAGTAACAAATTGAAGTCAGTGGCATACCTGAAGACCTGCGGGTTCTATGTACGGCGTCCTCCCAATTTCTTTTGGCCACCTCCCCATCTTGAAAGCATACCCCGAGAACTTTTACGGCATTCACGTATTGAATACCAACCGGTAATGAGCCGTAGAAGCCACCAAAACGAAGGGCTTTGCTTTTCTCCACATGCGCGAAAGCACCCGATAAACTGGCATACTCTTCGAACAGCCTCAAGAAATCGCGGTGACGAGCTTGGCTTCGCATGAACACAGAGATGTCATCCGCATAGGCGGTGATGCTAACTGTCCCCAGACCTGCCATTGGACAGCCCTGAATATTAGGGCACTTTGCCACTTTTCTAAAGAGAGGATCTATGGAAAGAACAAAGAGCACCGGTGCAATTGGACATCCCTGGCGGACACCTCTTGTTACTGGAAAGCTTGTTGTCTCCACGCCGTTGATGAGGAGTCGGCTGGTCATGTTGGTGTATAGAAGCTTTATACAGTGGAGGTACTTCTGGTTTAAGAGAATTTTATTTCCGGATATATCTTACATAGCTTATGAGCACACAGTGAAATGGACAATGGTGATCATTGCGCATATACATTGCAAGCTGTTATATACAGCGAAAAAACTTATTTGCGTATGCAGTAATGTACAATGCAAAAAATGTACGACAAAGACGGGACGCTTATGACCATCGAGATGATTAAACCTAAAATAAACAGTAAGGCTATATGAACAAACAAGGGGAGGGGGGGTCATTCACAGTCTAGGGGGATGTTTTTGCATTCACCTGTGAGGACAGTTTGCCCTCGTGCTCAAGAACAATATTGCACAAAAAGACATGTTTCTGAAAAGGAAGTGGAAAATACACACTGCGAGTTCTCAGTGGTACAAGCTCTAGCCCACCTCCTCAATAGGGGAGGGAAGGCATGGACACTCTGTTGTTTTTTACAATAAGGAATCGCGTAGACCAGCGTCTGAGGAAAGGCTCCTCTCCCAGCATGACTAGTTCTGCGTTGAGATGCATAAGCATAACGTTTCTTAGCCGATGTAGCAGAGGAAACATGGCTCTTTGAGGGCGTCCCCTCGGGTGGGTCAGTCCCCTCCGCTTCCATAAGACGAAGGCTCCGATAGCCATTAAGAGTTAGACAAAATTATCCCTGTGGCTAGACTTCCACTGCATACTTATTTGGAACATACTGGTAACCATGCGCCAAAAGGTGTGTGTGACTATACATTTATGAAAGACATGGTTCAGCGTTTCGACGCTGCCCCATTGTGTACATGTGACGGAGGGCGCCCCGCCCCTTCCGCAAGGCGGTCGGCCGTTGGTAAAGCCGCCCATTTCCTAAGCCAGTTTAAATCACGGTCCTCGGAGATGAGGGGCGTGTTTGTAAGAGTCCAACGTCTTTTCACCCAACATTTCTGGCGCTGTTCCTTAGTTAAACTTTTAAATGCTATTAGTTCGCTCATGTCGGTGGGAGACATTTCCATAAGTTCTTGAACTGGAAAATCGTTTCGTCATTGTTGCAATGATTTTATCACATGCGTGTAATACGGCGGTGGCAGTTCAGCACCTGGTCCCGTTTCACTTGTTAAACCAAATGCCTTCTAGAGGTACCTAGCAGATACACTACGAGTTGCCTGCTTCGGCACGATGAGTTCTCTAAGAGTGCCCAGGATTTTTTGAGAGCCAACATGTGGCACATTACATCAAGGTTGGGTATACTGAGCCCTCGCCATTTTACTGGTAGGCGGACCAAGGCTCTAGCAACAGCTTCAGCATGTCCTTCCTCAAAAAAGGAGCCGCTCGCAGTAGCCACTCTCAGCAAAACCCGACGAGGTGGTCGAGCAACTCTGGCTACATTAAGCAGTGACGCTGTTATGCTAGACTTAATTAGATAGGCTCTTTCAGTGGAAGGCAGTTGAAAAAATCTGGCGGCCTCAATGTGTCTGTCCACTTTGCGTTGGATCTCTTTCCATGTGGTGCGGGCTACCTCATCAGTCGAAAGGAAAGTTACACCTAAGACTTCAACTCCTTGGACAATTTGGACCCCATCAGGGAACTCTTCAATGTGCATTCTAAAGCACAATGCCTTGCTTTTTCCGGGATTAAGACGCGCTCCCGACAGGAAACTATACGTGTGAAGTACTCGCAAAAAGGCTCTGTAACTACTTATGTTCCAAATAAACAACAAGACGTCATCGGCGTACACCGCTACCTTCACTTCGCCCAAGTCAGGGAGAGGAAAACCGCGTATCGAAGTGCATTTTCGAATTTGTTTTAATAATGGATCTATGCATAATAAAAAGAGAATGGCGGAGAGGGGACAGCCTTTTCGAATGCCCCTGCTTACCGCAATAGGTTAAGATGTATGGCCATTCGCTACTAATGGCGTTTCTAAGTCAGTGTAGAGTAAGCGGATGACGTCAATTAAACGTGCTGGGAAGCCATAACACTCCAGCACAGCGAAGAGATAATTCCATTCGACGGAATCAAAAGCTTTTTCCTGGTCCAAGGAAACAAAAATGCCAGATATTTGTGTTCTTGTGGCGTACGTAAAAAAGTGCGAGTCATTGCAAGCGAGGAATAAATCGTATGACCTGAAACATAGCATGTTGGTATGTCGCTTACTAATTCCGGTAGAATGATAGTTATGCGGTGTGCAAGAATGGCTGTCAATATCTTATATTCTGAGCTAAGTAGAGAAATGGACCTCCACGCCCTTGGATCGGACGACTCTCCCTCACTTTTAAGCAAGCGTATAACTCTGCTCTCTCGGAACGCATTCGGTCTGGTCCCGCCAGCAAGAAGCCCATTTAGCATTGCCAAGAGATGAACTTGCATTGTTTCAAGCAAGGTTTTGTAGAAATTCAGAGGTATCCCGTCAGGGCCGGCGGTGACGGTTGAGTTCATGTGCTGAAGCATGAAGCGTAATTCATCCAACGTCACTAGGCTAACAATACCATAGTTAAGCTCCTCCGGTACGCGGGAAATTCTCGCGCAAAACTCATTAACTATGGTGGCATGCTTCACGTCGCCCGCGTTCTCCGCCCAGAAAAGATTCGAAAAATGTGTTTCAAGGACCCTCATTATGTCTTCTGCTCATGTAGACTGTTCATCGTTGGGCAACTGAACGAAAGGAACATGCACTTGTTGACCCAAGGAGCCGTCGCAAACGGTTTGAAGAAGCGCTGGATCTGAAACCAGTCGTCCATTGATGAAAGACTGCGCAGCCGTGCGTGAACTACGACGTAGCAAAAGTTCGTACCGCGTCTTTAACTGATCGACATAGTCGTGCATTGCGAACTTCAGCGTCTCGCCTAATCGTACGACACGCGCTTTTCGTAGCGTGTCGTTTATCTCCATCGTCAGGCGTACTATCCTTTCGCGCCCACTTTTATAAGCTCGGTGCACCAACTGTTTTTCAATGCATCCCAGTTACGGAGTTCAGGCGGTCTACCGCACACTACCTCTAGTGCATTGCGCAGTACTGCTACGCTTTCCGGCTCGTGTATGAGTGTGGTGTTCATTTCCCAATGGTTTTTAAAGGTAGTGAATTGCTCAAAGAAAAGTTTTACAGACACTGGAAAGTAGTCTGTGATGCATGCAGCGTCCGGTGGAAAATGTAGGACTTTGCAACTAAGGACATGTGTGGCTAACACTTCAGGGAAATAGCAGCGATCTAGACGGGGCATGTTGGAACCCCGTTACCAGGTTGCAACGAAGTCATTCCCGTGAGTGTCGACCCACGCATCCCTGAGCTTGAAATCGCGGATGAGTTGTCGCAATGCGCGAACTCCGCTATATTGTCTGCACTGTCTGCGTCCGCGCGCGTCTCTGTCGGTGTCCTCAACACAGTTAAAATCCCCTACTAAGAAAGTGGGGTAGCTGTCAAACATAAATGAGTCGAGTGAATCGAAAAAATCGGCAGTGCCCCCACGATGAGCTGGGGCATATATTACGAGCGCCCTTACTCGTCTGCCGTGAAGGTCAACGTCTACTGCTAGTGTGCAGCCGTCAAAACCATAAACACAGTGTGCTCCTCGACGTAACACCCGTGTAAAAAAAAACTCCAACTCCGCACATGTTTGAATCGGTCAGCGAAAAAAAAGGCTTCGACTCCAAATATGAACAAGTGGACTGCACATAAAAAGGGGTTCTGAAGTTACATTCCTGTATGAAGAGGATGTCGACTTGACGTGACCTTGCGAAGTGCACGACTTTTCTCTGCTTATTTTGGGGTCTGAAACCCCCTATGTTTAGGGAGAGAAAATGCACGCTAGCCATTTTGAAAAAAAGGTGTGTGCGCGCAAACTTCACATAAACCCCTTCTCAGGCAAATCGGACACATCCATCGTCAATGAAACCAAGTATCATCGGTTACAGCAAGCTTTAGCTATGCTTGAAGCCTTCGGACACAATCTGGTTTTACTTTAAGTTTAAGCAGACCGTTCACATAGCTTCGCTTCTAAACTTCACAACGAATATTTGCTTCCGATTACGACCTTTCTATTATGAATGATGGTACTCCAACATATCTGCGGGGTCTCACGTATGGCAGTTGCCTTGACCTGACATTGGTGTCACGGTGCTTCTCTCACAAAGTTAAATGGTTTTGCGATATTGAGACTCATGGGAGTGATCACATACCCACCTACGTGACGATCGATGGTATCATAAAAAATTTTCCTTCCGGTGTTGTAATTGGCACTGACTGTCGATGTTTACATCGCGTGTTGAGGACGCTTGCCAAGAAGGCCTCGCCTGTAGCCTGGAAAATACCATAGCGGAAGCTATGCAAGCGTCCAAATGTAAATTACCATTTTTGTCTAAAATAACACAGTTTGACATCCAACTATAAAGATTACGAGCTATACGAAGGTGTGCTGAACGACGATAGAGACGCACAAGTTCGATTTACGATCTGAGGGAAGCAAGATGGCTCAAAAAAAAGATTCAACGACGCATTTATAAGCTGGAGAGCGAACGCTGGAAAGCATTCTGCGAATCTCTAGACCCTCATAAACCGCTGTCATATATCTGGAGAACAGTTCGTGGTCTTTGCTCTTCTCCACAACAACGGCATCCTTTTAAAGTTTTGGCACTCCATCATGGAAAAACAGAACCTGAGGTGGCTGAAGAATTTTGCACGAGAGTGGCCAGGAATATTATCAACGAGAGCATTGACGCCATGATCGTTTCTGAGACGCGATTACCAGAAATGGACATTCCATTCACCATGGAAGAACTGGAAGGTGCGTTAGTCATTTAAGCGCATATCATCGCCAGGTCCTGATGGTAGTACTTATAGTGCGTTGGGACACCTTGGACAAAAAGCCAGAAAAGAACTTTTAACATGCTTCAACAACTCCTGGCTTAGCGGCAGTGTTCCCCGATAATGAAAAATAAGTCGATTATTACCACTTTTGAAATCGGTAAAATAACCATTGGACTTGACAGCGTATCGCCCTATTGCCCTCGCAAGCTGCCTCGGAAAAATGATGGAAAGAATGGTTCTATTTCATCTAGAGTGGTACTTGGAACGATACACCAAATACCCTTCTTGCAAAGCAGGCCTTCGTCGGGGCCGCTCCTCAATCGACTGTGTCCTTGACTTATCGACATTTGTTCAGCAAGAAAAAAGTCGCATATCAGTGGCACTCTTTCTTGACGTGAAGGGTGCATATGATATTGTAGCTCACGATGCCATCCTCACTTCTCTCGCAGCAATGGGCATTGGTGGACGAATGTTTCAATGGATAAAAGATTATATAACTGGCGGGGGTTTCTTTGTGCAAACATATGAGGGTACAACTGCTGAACATTACACCTACTGCGGAGTACCTCAGGTAGGTGTTTTAAGCCCCACATTCTTCAATGTTGCCCTCATTGGTTCTGCCAAAGTCGGTGTGCCTATCCATATACGCCGATGATATTTGCCTCTGGAGTGCTGCAGTTACTCGCCCTCAGGTGCGTGCACGAATAGAGCGGGCAGCAACCCTCACAACAGCCTACCTTCAGAAACAAGGCCTAACTATATCAACTGTGAAGTGCGCGTTGATGGCGTTTACACGCAAACCAATGACGCCATACCCTGTTTACATCAATGGGCAGAGTGTCACATATGCACGGACGCATCGTTTCCTGGGCATAATAATCGACATAAGTCTTTCGTGGAGCCCGAGTTGTGCGTACTTGAAGAAGAGACTGCTATCTATTGTGCATATAATGAAATTTCTGTGCGGGAAAGCATGGGGAACTTCTGTGGCCTCCATGCTACAGCTGTACAGGGCCCTATTTCTGGGTCTATTGCGCTACAGCTTGCCGGTACTGACTAACACTTGCAAATCCAATACTCATTCATTGGAGAGTTTGCAGGGTCAGGCTCTGCGTATCTGCCTAGGACTACCCCGATGCGCTTCTACTTATGCAAAAATCATGCTTGCCAACGACCATCCGGTCAGGACATATAGAGTTGTGGATTGCCTCAGAGCGCACATTCGACATGCTAGCCGTGTCCCCGACCACCACTTGGCCCTTCTACTCTCCGGAAGACCACGTGCTACGTTTTCAGACGTCATAGCCAAGCACCTAAACAGCATTCCATCAGGATATATGCCAGCTACGAGAATGGCATGTTCTTTGTGGTGCCTCGACCAGCCGCACGTACGTCTAGAAATTCCGGGCATCAAAAAGAAAAGCAATCACTCTAGAGTAGCATTGAAGCAAGCCACATTGCTATTATTACATGAGTTGTACTTAGACTGAACGCAGATATACACTGATGGGTCCGTCTCGTCCAGCAGCTAGCTCATCAGGGGCCGTTGTAATTCCGGCTGCAGCAATGACAAACAAGTTTAAGTTGTCGCATATGACTACATCTACGGCATCAGAGCTTGCTGCTATAAGGGCTGCTTTACAATATCTCGTTCAAGAACATCCAGGAAAATGGGTCATATTCTGTGATTCGAAGGCAGCGCTTCAGAGTTTGCAGTCTGCCATGCGTAGGAGGAGTCATGAACAATTGGTACGAGAAATAAGACATTGCCATCATGAAGCTCTAGCACGAGGGCATGATATTTTATATCAATGGCTGCCTGGACATATCGGTATTACCGGAAATCAATTAGCCGATGATGCAGCCCACTCAGCTCATGAAGGAACCCGTGTAGTCCCGATTCCTCTTTCAAGGAATGATTCAGCAAGACAACTCTACCTGCTGGCTCGAGATCTCACACGCACGTTCTGGTCGTCTAGCAGCTTCCAAAGGTGTCAGTTTTATGAACTGGATCCTTCGCTCAAGATAAAGCTACCATCACAACTTTCCCGCTCCGATGCGACACTGTTATGCCGCCTTTGGTTCGGTGTTGCATTTACAAAGGTATACTCCTTTCGCATCGGTATGACAGACACTCCTACATGCGACTACTGCGGAGCTGAAGAGACCATCGAACACGTCCTGTGCAGCTGCGCTTGCTACGACACACAGCGATGCCAGCTCCGGATGGTTTTGAATCAACTTGACCCCGGACCGTTTTGTGTGCAGAAGATACTAGGACCTTGGGCATCTGCCTCAGTTGCGCAGAAAGCGACTAAAGCACTGCTACTTTACTTAAAGTCAACAAACCTGAGCGACCGCCTTTAGACTGTGTGTGCTTCCCGAGTGTGCTCGTGATTGTGTGTACCTTCTCATCTCTCTGCAACCTCTTTTCTCCCCTTCATCCCTTCCCCAGTGCAGGGTAGCAAACCGGATGTGCGTCTAGTTAACCTCCCTGCCTTTCCTTGCATCTTTATCTCTCTCTCTCTCTCTCTAAACTTCACAAGAAAAATACCAAAGAAAAAGTTTGTTACGTTTTCAACTTGACCTTCAGTGAAAACGCGATAAGCAACAAAAGCTCCCACAAGTTTGATGTTTAAAGATCTGCTAGGAATTCATTACCAAAAATACCAAGGGCGCAGACTATATTATCTGTCATATGCTGTGTATATCTGTCATATGCTGTGTATCTGTCATATAGAATGGGGATCGTTGGATTGCTACGCCTGTCGATGACCTTACCCGGCACGCAGATACAGCTTCTCTACAATCTCGGACTACCACTGAGGTGATCGTTTTTTTTTTTGCTTTTCAACACCTTTTTACTCCAATGGGCCTCACGAGTTCTCCTGAGTGATCGTGGAAAAGTCTTCCTCACTTCTGTTGTCGAGCACTTTTTGCGTGCCTCCAACACTGTTCACAAGACCCCTTCTAGATACCACTCGCAAGCCAATGGATTGACTGAACGCTTTCATCGGACTCTCTCTGAAATTACCACAGTGTACATTCACCCCGACCACACGAACTGGGTGGGATCCAATCCTACGCTTCATGACGTTCGCTTATAGTACGGCTGCTCAACGCACTACCAGCTTTTCTTCATTTTTTCTCCTCCATGGTCGCTCGTCGAGTTCACTCTAGAAGTCTCTTTTATTTCGGCACCTTTAACAATTTTTATCCCTTCTCGCACACTGCCATCACCTCGCCCGCTTTAACACCGGCCTCTCTCAAGGTACTACAAAGTATCGCTACTTCTCGTGTCACCGTGAATTTTGCTCCCGGTGATGAAGTTCTTCAGTGAGCTCCACTGTGCGTCCCCGGCTTCTGCTACAAATTCATAAGTCGCTTTATTGTGCCGTACACAGTGGTCGAACACATCATCATCATCAGCAGCAGCAGCAGCATCATCATCATCCTGACTGCGTCCATTGCAGGACAAAGGCCCCTCCCATGATCCGCCAATCAACTAGGTCCTGTGCTTGCTGCTGTCATTTTATGCCTGCAACTTTCATAACCTCATCTGACCACCTAGCTTTCTGTCTCTCCCTAACACTCTTGCGTTCTCTGGGAATCAATTAGTTACCCTCGATTGATATATGTGATTTAACGTCACAAAACCACCATATGACTACCCTTAATGACCAGTGGTTTTTCTGTCTGCGTTCTACACGCCTGGCCCATGTACATTTACTCTTTTTTGATTTCAACTATGATCCCCTAAGTCTCGTTTGTTCCCTGATCAACTCTGCTCTCTTCTTGTCTCTTAAGGTTACACCTACCATTTTCCTTTCAATTGCATCGCTGCGTTGTCCTCAATTTAAGCTGATCCCCCTTTGTAAGTCTCCAGGTTTCTGCTCCGTAGCTAAGTACCAGCAAGATATAGCTGTTATATACCTTTCTCTTGGGGGATAGTGGTAATATACCTGTCATAATTTGAGAGTGCTTGCCAAATGTGCTCCACCCCATTCTTATTCTATTAGTTACTTCAATCTCGAGGTTTGGCTCCGCGCTTATTACCTGCCCTAAGTAGGCATAGTCTTTTACAACTTGAAGTGCACTATTACCTATCTCAAAGCACTGCTCTCTTCCGAAGTTGTACATTACTTTCGTTTTCTGCAGATTAATTTTAAGACCTACCTTTCTGCTATTTTTCCAGATTGGTAATCATGAGTTGCAATTCATCCCCAGAGTTACTCAGTAATGCAGTGTCATCCGCGAAGCACAGGTTACTGAGGTGCTCTCCATTACCTCTTATTCATAACTCTTCCGATTGTAGGCCTCTGAAAACCTCTTGTAAGCATGCGATAAATAGCAATGGGGAGATTGTATCACCTTGTCATACATCCCTCTTGGTTGGTATTCCGTCGCTTTCTTTATTCCGGAGCACTATGTTGGAAGTTGATCCTCATGTATATTTTTTCCAGGATGTTTAGATATGCTTTGTCGATGCCCTGATTTTGGGGTGTCTGCATCACTGCTGATATTTCTACTGAATCGAATGGCTTTTCGTAATCTATGAAGGCGATGTACATTGGTTGGCTGTATTCGGAGCCTTTATTGTTTACCTGATTGATTATGAGAATGTATTTGATTGTTGAGTAGCCTGTTCGAAATCCTGTTTGTTTCTTTGTTCAATTGAATTCCTTTGTAGTATTTTTTGTTAGCAATTATCTTAGTAAATAGCTTGTATACGATGGAGAGCAAGCTGATCGGCCTGTAATTCTTGGAATCATTGTCTCCTCCTTTTTTCTCTATTAAATTGATGTTAGCATTTTTAAAGATTCTGTTAGTTTGCCCGTCAGAAAACATTTGGTAAACAGGGTGGCTAGTTTTTTTAATGCAATCTGCCCTCCGTGATTTAGTAGATCTGATGTTACCGGATCCTCACCAGCAGCTCTGCCTCTCAGCGTTTTCTCCAAGGCTTTTCAGACTTCTCTCATTACTGTTGGGATGTAATCTGAGTTGCTGTTAGTTCAGCATCATGGTCGCGGTTGTCCTGCTGTTTTAAATATCCTATATATATAAATGGGACCGGGTTAACTGGCGGAACATGGGAGAGGCCTTTGTCTTGTAGTGGACGTAGTCAGGCTGACGATGATGATGATGATTTATAAAGGTCCAACAGACATTTTTAGTTAATTATCGCATTTCTACCCTTAGGACTAATCGTGATCGTTGTTGCCGAGGGACAAAGAGAGTGCTTGTACCTCGTTTCAAGCCTTATACGGGACGCATTCCGTAACATTATCAGGCGACCAGGCAGCCGCTTTTACTGCCCGGGGGAATTAGTGTGAGGGAGACAAGCGAATGGCTCTTCATTCGCTTTACATATCATCATCAACTGTACAACATCGTCATCTGTAAATATCATTATCACTGTGATTCAGCTCAAGTCTGGATGCATAAACCGGTTCCTCATGTATATATGTATCGTTAAGGCGTTTATTCGCCGGCACACAGCGAACATACACAATGGCGACAGTAACGGCCAAGCACGGGCTCTCAGTGCGAGGGGCGTCTTTTTTGGGCAGACCCACTAGAAGGCACCTGAGAGTTCGACCAATTTCAGTGTTCGGAAGCTTCTCTACAATTACCTCGTGTCGAAGAGGGAGCCGCCTGGCGACCTAACAGCTTGTCACTATGAGCGGGTCATAGTAAGCCTTCAGGCGCTCCACGTTGACTATGTCGCGCCCACGACGGCGCATGTCCGATATTGTCCGATTGGTTTGATCAGATAGTTGACCGGAGATGTGCGCTCGATGACACGGTAGGGGCCTTCGTATTTCGGGAGTAGTTTGGAAGAAAGGCCAGCTACAGAGGTCGAGATTGAGAACCAGGAAGGAACGTGGGCTCAGAAGTGGCGGAGCCATCACGGATTCTCTTCTGCCACTTTTGCTCATGCGTCTTAAAAGTCTTGGAAAGCTCTCGACACTCTTCAGCAAGCCTGGCTGCCTCAGAAATAGGTGCACACTTAGATGGATCCGGTGTGTATGGGAGTATCGTGTCGATGGTGTGTGACGGGTGCCTTTCGCACAGCAAGGAGGAAGGTGAAAAACCGGTTGTGCTTTGAGGGGCGGTCTTGTAGGCGTAGGTGACGAAGGGCAGTGTAGTACCCCAATTATTGGGTTGGCGGCAACGTACATTGAAAGCATGGCGCCGAGGGTGCGGTTAAAGCGTTCGGTGAGACCATTCGTCTGCGGGCGGTAAGCAGTAGTTTTTCGGTGGACAGAATGGTACTCCGTGAGAATGGCTTCGACGACTTCTGACAGGAAGACATGGCCTCGGTCGCTGAGAAGCTCCTGAGGTGGACCGTGGCGCAGTATGGTTTGATGCAGTAGGAAGGAAGCAACATCACGCGCAGTAGCCGCAGGGATAGCGGCGGTTTCGGCGTATCGCGTTAATTGATCTACGGCGACGATGGCCCAGCGGTTACCAGCTGACGTCAGAGGAAGTGGTCCATACAAATTGATACCTATGCACCCAAGCGGACGCTCAGGGCAATGTAACGGTTGCAGACTGGCTGGCGACATGTGTGCTGATGGTGTGTGGCGTTGGCAAGCAAGGCAGGAGCGAACGAACTGCTGCACGTAGCGGTACATCCCGCGCCAGAAGTAGCGTTGTCTAATGCGATGGTAGGTTTTGAATACCCCAGAGTGCGCGCATTGCGGATCACAATGGAAGGATTCACATATCTCCGACCGCCGACTGCGGGTTATCACGAGTAACCACTGCCGTCAATCAGCGTCGTAATTGCGTTGGTGTAGGAGGCCGTCACGGATGGCGAAATGGCGAGCTCGGCGACGCAAGGGACGCGTGGATGGCGTTACGGGTGGATCAGAGAGCAAGTCGATCAGCGGGGCGATCTAATTATCATTTCGCTGTTCGGTAGCGATGATGTCAACATCAATTACAGAAACTGCAGCCGAGGATACTGAGCAGAGAACATCACCTTCAGGTAGAGGGGAGCGCGAGAGGGCGTCGGCATCAGCATGCTGGCGTCCGTTGCGGTACAGCACGCGGATGTCGTAATCTTGTAAGCGAAGAGCCCAACGGTCGAGACGGCCTGGGGGATTCTTCAATGATGAAAGCCAGCCTAGTGCATGATGGTCGGTGACGACATCGAATGGGAGACCATACAAATAAGGTCGAAGCTTTTTAAGTGCCCAGACGATCACTAGGCACTCTTTCTCCGCGACGGTGTAGTTTGTCTTAGCTCTCGTGAGCGTACGGCTTGCATATGCTACGACATATTCAGGGAATCTACGTTTGCGCTGCGCCAGGACAGCGCCGAGGCCTACACCACTGGCGTCCGTGTGCACCTCTGTTGGGGCCGTAGGGTCGTAGTGGCGTAGAATGAGAGAAGACGTCAACAAATGGCGGAGCTTCGCGAACGCGTCGTCGCACTCGGACAACCACGAATTGAGGGGTCCGTTACTCCCAAGGAGCTTCGTCAGCGGTGATATGATCATGGCAAAGTTTCGTAAGAAGCGTCGGAAGTATAAGCACAGGCCCACGAAACTACGCGGTTCGTTGACGGACGCAGGTTTCGGGAATTCGGCCACGGCCCAAAGCATGGCTGGGCCAGGAAGAATGCCATCCTTGGACGCGACGTACCCTAGGATGGTGAGTTGCCGTGCTGCAAAGCGGCACTTCTTCAGATTTAGTTGCAAGCTGGCATCGCTCACACGTGCGAAAACTTCTTTCAGACGTTGAAGATGCGTGGAGAAATCTGGAACGAAGACAACAACGTCTTCGAGGGAGGTGACACAAGCACGTGTGCCATTTCAAGTTGCGCATAACGGTGTCCATCATGTGCTCAATGGTCGCAGGTGCATTACATAGACCAAACGGCATGACGATGAATTCGTACAAGCCGTCGGGTCTGATGAACGCAGTCTTCGGTCGAGCGTCATCAGCCATGGGTGCTTCCCAGTACCCCGAGCGCAGATCGGGAGAAGAAAAAAAATTTGGCTCCGTGAAGGCTGTCAATTGCGTCATCAATGCGCGGCATTGGGTAAACATCCTTGCGAGGGATCTTATTGAGCCGTCGGTAGTCCACACAGAACCACACAAAACCATCTTTCTCCGCAACAAGAACAACAGGAGATGCCAATGGATGGTCCGAGGGCCGAATAACGTTGCGTCGGAGCATATCATCAACCTGCTCGTTAATGTCATGACGTTCAGCAGGCGACACGCAGTATGGACGTTGCCGTAATGGTGGATGGGTACCAGTGTCGATACGATGCGTAACAGTGGACGCGCGACCGAGAGAACTTCGCCCGACATCGAAAGAAGAACGATAATCTCGCAGCAGGTCCACAAGCTGGAAACGCTGTACCGACGTAAGGTTGTCATCAATGTAGGGGCCAATTACATCAGGAGATGATGGATCACAAGTGAAACAGCACTGACGGTACGCGGATTGGGACAACGCGAGTCGTCGGGTACGTGCAGAACTTGTGCGTCATCCACTGGTTCGATCTGCCGAGACATTCCCCTCGAACCAAGGTAACAGTGTACGGGGATGGGTTACTCACAAAAATAGCGGCATTGCCCTGGGTGATTTTCACGGTCGCGAAAGGTACTAGCAACTCTTTCTTTCGACAAGCACGGTCGGATGGCAAAACGAGTGCAATTGTGTTGGAGAGACTAGCGCAGTAAACAGGTAAACCCATCGTCGAGCTTGGAGGCACTATGGTATCGTCTTTCACGAGAATCTTGCTCAGTTTCGAGGGACTGTCTTCCAGCGTCAAATGCGAGAAAGGTGAGAGTTCGATTTCGGCGGTGGCGCAATGGATGACGGCGTCGTTGCGGGAGAGAAAATGCCATCCCAGGATGACGTCATGAGAGCATGCAGGAATGATTATGAATTGCCTGACATACACAATGTCCTGAACAACTACGCGAGCTGTGTACCCTGCTGTAGGATGGATACGATGCGAACCGGCAATACGAAGGGACAACCCAGAAATTGGTGTCGTCACTTTTCAAAGCATGCGGCAAAGGTTTTCGTCCATAACGGATACTGCAGCTCCAGTGTCAACAAGAGCAGATGCATGAACACCGTCCACAAGCACGTCAATGACATTAGATGGGCAACTCTGAGGGCTTTCACAATGCGATAGCATTGCAGCCCTTACCTCGGGGACTGCGACGACTAGTTTTCCCGCTCGTGAGCAGCTGAACTTGGCCGCATGGGGAACGGGGAACGACGTCGTGGAGACGGTGACCTTGGAGAAGATGGAGCTAGGCGAGAGGGCGGTGGCATAGACGGCGTTTCGTCGCGATAGGTACGCCTGATCTGTCCAGCAACAGGCGATGAGATATGGGGCGTCTGTACGCGAGTGCAATCACGTGCTACGTGGCCGGCGCAGCCGCAGGCAAAGCAAATTGGCCGGTTGTCGGGTGCGCGCCATCGATTCACCGGGGTAGGTCTTGTCCATGACGCAAGAGCCGATGGACAGAACGGTGGCTGAAAAGGCTTCAGGGTGGGCTGGAGCTGAGTCTGAGAAGTCACGTCAACATACGTAGAAGGCATACCCACTGCAAAGGACGGAGGTCGTGCGGCAGCTTCGGCGTAAGTCAGTGGGGTGGGCGCTTGAACGACCGCAGGCGGTCTGGCGACCACTTAGGCGTAGCTTGGGGGCGCAGGGGCCGGAAGCTGTTGTGGGTGGTACGCAGGCATGACCACCGCTATTTTCTGCTCAATTGCTCGGCAGATAAGCGGAAGAATGGTAGTGGCCGATTGTTGAGCAGCTGGTGGGTGGGCAAAGGGCAGGAGAGAGAAGTGTCGCGTGATTTCCTCACGTATGAAGGACTTGAGGTCTGCCAGCAGTGCCACTTGATAACAGCTTGCCTCAGAGACAGCAAGCCCTGCATTTTGTGGTGTGGAGCGACGGGTCATCCAACTCTGCCGGCGGAGCTCCTCGTAGCTCTGACACAGCGTGATGACCTCAGCCACAGTGTCTGAGTTTTTGCGAGCAGCTTCGTGAAGGCATCATCGTCAATGCCTTTCATGACGTTCCGGATCTTTACTGATTCGGACATGCTGTCGTTGGATTACTTGCACAAGTCCACAAGTCCAGGACATCTTCAATGTAACTGGTGAATGATTCAGCAGCCTGCTGAGCGCGTTCGGGTAAGCGCTGCTCGGCTTGCAGCTTACGAACGGCAGGGCGGCCAAAAACGTTGGTGATAGCGGTCTTAAAATCGGACGAGGTTGCGAAATTGGAGTCGTGGTTGTTGTACCACAAACTTGCAACGCCCGCAAGGTATAACACCAAGTTTGTCAACTTGCGATCCTCGTTCCCTTTGTTGGGTACGCTCACGCGCTTGTTAATGGTGACCCAGTCCTCCACGTCAGTGCCATCAGTGCCAGTGAAGATCGGTGGATCGCGGATCCTGGGGGCACTGGGTCAAGCGGGCGACACGGGAGGAGGCGTTTGCTGAGAGGCGTCGTGGAACGTGGATGGCAGGGTACGTGATCGTAGCTCCAAGAGCATCGAAGGGGATCATAGCACTCTCCACCAATTTGTTAAGGCGTTTATTAGCCGGCACACAGCTAGCATACACAATGGCGACAGTAACGGCTAAGCACGGGCTCTCAGCTCGAGGGGCGTCCTTTTAGGGTAAACCCACTAGAAGGCACCTGAGAGTTCGACCAATTTCAGTGGTCGGAAGCTTCTATACAGTATATATATATTGTCACGGTAATAAAATCAGTGCAAGTAACAGTGTAGCGAACAGCGGAACCGCTTCGATGACCCAGCGTGAGTTTGTCGTCGTCTTCTCCAGGCGAAATCCTTCGACACGCACAAGTAATGATGACACTAGCCACGCAAAAGCCAAAAGCCAACTACATGCTCGTGTCAATATATAGCGTGTGCGCTCGCGCGAAGAAGTCTCCTTTCTGTTGTTCTTCGAGGCAGGCGAAATCAGACAAAATCTCGCAGGCGAAAAAACGCAGGCAAAATCATGCACCAAACCGGAAATGTAGTGTAATGAAGCGTGAATTCATAGGAGATAGAAACGTAATAGGAAGATAAATAGAAAAAGCTAGAAAGGGCAGGATGTATATACAGCGAGAAAGAAATAAAGAAAAAGACAGCAAAACTCATAGCATATCAACGAAGTGAATGATGATGAGTGGGGCGAAGCGTCCGTCTGTCTGACTGTGGATATGCAGTGCTTGGTATGCCGGAGGGACGGACTGCTCTAGACCGTAACAAGCTTCACCCATAAAGCAGCAAAGGAAACAGAGGAAGACAGAGAGAGAAAGAAACGAATAAAAAACCGCAGAGAAACGAACGCTGTCCAGCTCCACACTTCTGTCGGGCGTGGCACACCTCGAAAGAAGCTGCCTTGTTTCTTTTATTTTTTATTTCTAATTAACATGGAATCACCTTACGGAGCCTTCTTTGCTCATACTGTAGGAAGCAATTAATATTGCTTGGTAAAATATAATAGCCAACTCGCACACTTAGGGGAGCGCCGGAAATGGAGAGGCTTCTCATGGATTGGGGAGCCTCACTCTGTCAATACCTGAAAGCACTTCATGAAATGAGCTCAGGTGGCAAAGTCCCGTTTCAAGTCTTTGTTTCTGCGCTTGACATACCACCAGGGAGTCAGAGACGCATGCGTACGCCTTGCGAATGGGTGCGTCAACGGAGCACTCGAGAGGTTGTGCCGTCGCCTGCTGAAGACGCAACGGGTCTACGCTGTACAGAACCTCGAGCACCATTTTTGCATATGCACCATTGGGCAACGACCACAAGAGCGAGAGATTGGTTGTCGTCGGCGTTCACACTGGCGATTCATCACGCTATAGTTTGCTAATGACGGTGAGGGATGAATGCGGCAGGGGGCGCCCGTGTGCGTGGCTCCCTCGGCTGTAATTTGTATGCCCAACATAGGTCGTCGAAGAAAGAAATGACAATACATATTGTAATTCGTCCGTGGGGGGCATTAACTGTTATACTGTCTTGCGACTATAGTTCATTGTGGACTGCTCACTGAGGAGGCTTGAATAAGGCGTTAATGGCTTGTAAAGTACAAGTGTCCAATCATACTCATTGCCGCTACGTCCCTGCCGTCAAGGTTCGCTTAATTGGAACACTGCAGGCGTACAGAAATATATCGTCGCCACAGCTTCAAAACTTGAAGGCAAGCATGCGTAGAGGTAACAAATGGATGTCTTGTGTCTTATTTCAGGATCATCTTTCATATTCAACGAGCGTTATGAGAGATAACTTTTATTAGCTAAAAAGCATGCATTAAAGAGCAACACACACTCACTCTAGCCATTAAATCTTGTCCAAGCAAAGAATATTAGTTACTGTTTAAGTGTTCCTTGCACAGATGAGTACATCTTTACTTTTATTCAACATCTTCACTTTAATGTAGGACAAAAGTGTACTACACATGGCTCCGCTTTTAGCAAATCGGCACGTATTAAGCGCAACCGACCATTTCCAAGCTATACAAGCGTGCTGTGCATTGTAGATCTAATTATAGACAAATATTGTAGTTGTTTGCAGTGCAACGCGTTCACAATTTTGCGTCGTGTCAGTGAGAAAGACTGCGGCCTTCTTAAGGTTCTGTTTGACAGAGGGTACTGTCTTCACTGCAGGTGAAAGTGCATATAAGTGTGTTATTGGAGTTGGAGAGTCCCGGTTCTCAAAAGCTTCATCGACCCGCATAGCTTTCTTTTTTTGGCACTGCTCATTCCGTATGTACTCGAAGTGTGTTTGTGCTGTTTCGTATAAGGCTCAACATCGACCCGGTGGGTTGTACGGTGTACTTGCGAGCGGAAGCTTGCCAAGGCTGCATACGGACGCCGTTCATGCAGAGATGAAACACGCTGAGTGGCTCTCTTCGCGGAAGGAGCATGAAGGTATTCCGATGAGGGGGACGCACCGCTTGGGAACCGACAGTCCACAGTCATCAAAAGGGCGCGCTCATTCTCGAGTGGAATTAGCAGACGACTCGTATCGTTATGCTTGCTACTATTACCAGGCCCTGGAAACTCAGCGCTCGCTTCGGTTTCGAAGAACATGCACGCTCTTAGCGATTGCCGGGCATCCTATGATCCGGTTGAACTTAATGAGGTTGATGTGAAATTTCGCCTTTATTGTCTTTCATAAGTTTTTAGAAATGAAAAAAAATCGATACCCCTGTAAAGAACTTCTGCTTTGTTCATACATTTTCTCTTATTCCTTATTTTCGTGAAAATTAAGACAGTTGAAGCGCGGGAAGTCATTGACTTGAGTTCGTAGCGCTCACCTCCACTTCTTCTCACCCCTCGCTTAGGGACATTGGAAGTTTGATCGCGCTCAGTTGTCTCACTTGGTTGGCGTGTCAGCAACGGGATAAATAAAGACAGCAAGTTGTGGCGGGCAGAGAACGGAAGCCGCAGTGAGCTAAGCCGAACAAGTCAACCGTGCATTTGACGAAGATAGCTTAATCAGAATCGTGTTTTTCGAGACTCTGCGGTGGGCTAACCCGGGGATATCTGAAGTTCTGCGAAGGTTTCAGGTGAGCACAATAATTTGGACCCAATTTTCTAGCACATATTGATTTTAGGGGCGAAGCTCCTTATGGCGTGGGTCTGTGTATCCCTTGTATGTATGTATGTATGTATGTATGTATGTATGTATGTATGTATGTATGTATGTATGTATGTATGTATGTATGTATGTATGTACTTAGCCACTGAAAGCACATACCCGTTGTAGAGAGGGTATGTGCCGCAGGGGTTGCGAGATGGGAGATGGCGGTACTTGGAGTATTCACTAGATGGACGCACGGAGACAGACTACAGAGAGACGGACAGACAGACTAGCAGACGGACGGACGCTTATATATATGGGTGGACGCATGGACGCATGGAGTTTCTGTAAGAAAACTATGCGCGCTGTCATAATTAACAAACGTGATGGAGTCAAATGCGACTTGCTCTACTTGTGATTTTCAAATAATTTCCGCATTGGTTCGCATATTCTGGGTTCAACGCTTGCTCATTGGATCCGTACATAAGTTATAAATTAAAGCTACTTTAAGAGATCTACACTTCTACACTACGTGTTTCTGTTGTTTGTTCGTTTTTTCACCCAAAATGTGCAATAAAATAGGTATTTTTATTTTAATTTGTTCTGATCAAGTTTCGTTTTACTCAAAAATTAGTCAGCTTAGCTTTCGCTTGTTCAGAAAACACGAACAAAATTGAAAAAAAAGTATCAAAGTGTTATGGTCGCATTGCCCAAAGGGCCAGCGGTGCGGAAAGAAAGCACGAGCGCATTCCGCTTGCATGTGAAGTGGTAAAGGAGGGCTCCCGTGGTAACCCTCCTCCTCTCTATTCTTCATCTTTTTCCTTCGTTTGGCGACCTCATCAATGCCGTCATAAAATAAATTTTCTATTCGTGCTTTATTTCTAGTAGGATGCCCGGCAATTGCCAGTGGTAAAAGCAGCGCTGCCACTGCCGAGAGCGAATACAGGGGACGTATAGGGAGCTTCCGCCCCCTGCTTTTACCTTGAACATCTCGTTGAGTTGATAGAAACAGTAAAAACCACCACACTTCGGAAACGACCGTATTGCGTGCCAGCTTTTTCTGGGGTTACACGAGATTTGATCTTATAGGTACCCTAAAAATCTCTGGAATGAGCGCGGGTAGCATACCGGATACTAGCATCTGGTTAACCTCCCTGCCTTCTTTTCTCGTTTCTCTCTCTCTCTGGAATGAGCATGTTACGCTCTCCCGTCGTCGCCCGTCTTTGTGGCAGAACTCGAGACGCCAGCTGTTGGTTCTCATGACGTCAGGATGCAATTCGCTCTCGATTGGTGAATATACTCCACTTTGTTTTCGGCGTTTGCAGCAGTGCGAGGTGAGACGGAAGCATAAATTCACAAAGTGCCAAATCTTCACTATCTCAACGGTTAGGGCTGATTGATTTATTGATTATTTTATAAGTAGGGTTTAACGTCCGAAAACCACCATTTTATTATGAGAGACACCCTAGTGAAGGGTTCCGGAAATTTCGACCTCCTAAGCTTCTTTAGCGTGCACCCAAATCTGAGCACGCGGGCCTACAGCCTTGTCGCCTTCATCGAAAGTGCAGGCGCCGCTGCCGGGACTCGATCCCGGCTGCGGTGTGATCGAATCGAAAAATAAGGGAGGAGGAGAGACCACTTGTAAGAAGGGTAGAGAAGACAAGCATGAAACTGCTCTCTCACCTGTGTACTCAGTGAGGTTTAGGGGCCCGTTTGACATGTTAGGCTGGTTTCCATACTTCGTATTACGTTCCAACTTCTTGCTATCAATTCCTTGCTTCGCGCTGGTTGTGAAACTGTGAGCTTTTTTTTTTTTACTGTGGCGTTACGTAGCTCGCTGTGTGAACCCGGTATAACCAGAAACCGTGAAACGGCACACATATTGGGCTGACTCCATATCAGAATAAAAAAAAATAAATGTGGCAAATTTTACACGCTCATAACATCTTCGTCTTTCCACCCTTCTCTTCCTCCCGTCCAGTCTTTCTCGATTTCTTTCCCTCTTTCCCTCTCTTTGTACTTGTTCTCTCACCGATCATTGTAATTACAGGCGGTGCCGGAGCAGTGGATTAGTCGGATTTGCCTGAATTCTGCGGCACAACAGCTCATGATTAAAGTAGTTTTATTGCGACAGCTACAAAGGGCTTTTTAGCCGAAATTCCGGTGTCGTCGGTGATGGTTGTGAATAAAGAATCGTCATCTTTTGCGTAAAAAATGAGAAATTGCAAATAAATTGAATATTAAAAATTGTGGATTCGAGTAGGGATGAAATCCGGGTCATTTGTGCGGTGAAGGGGTGTTCTACTACGCAGCCCCGCCTCTGCTTGTGAATACAATGAAAATACCTTGCTCTGTTTGAAAATTCAGCGAATGTAACTTGCATGCTTTACAAACACACGCGTCGTGTATACATACTTCACAATGCAACATGTAATATCGCAGTCAATGCGGGGTACGAGCTTAAATTGCGATCGTGCGTCAGAACAAGGAATTATCATAAATGCATGGGATTATCATAAATGCATACCCGTGGTTTGATGATGATGATGATGATGGTGGTGATACAACATTTTTATTTATGAAAAAAAGAAAAAAAAGGTAGGGGATAATGTCAAGGGTGGTTTCCTCATTCCAGGACACAAGTGGCCGTTGCAGCTTGCCAGGCTTGATCAGGAGACCCCTTTGGGTCTTCAGGTCAGGTCAGGCGAGGATGGCTTGCCAAGGCTCCCTCAGTAGCGTCAGTATCAGAGGTGTCTGAAGCTGTATAGGCTCTTTCCGGCAGTCCAATGTGATGTGTTGCAGCGTCGGTCGTGACTCGCACCACGGACATTTGTTTACATATGCATTGGGGTTTATGTGATGCCACCTTTCAAAATGTGGATAGGTGTTACCTTTTATTTGTCTTAGCTGGCGGGCTTGGTCAACTTTAAGTGATTTGTGTGGGGGGGCATACCGCTACCTTGTCTTCTGTTGATGCTCCAGTATATCGCGTGCAGTGAAAATTCATACTCATACTGATTATCGTTGTTGTTTTTCACTCGGTTGCTCAAATCACGAGCGAAACTGTGCGCCAGCGCATTCCGTGGTTTGAAGCATGCTGCCCATTACAAAGGATGCATCCGTCTCACTGACACATGACGTTTTGAACTCTGTATGGACTAGGGACAGGATATCGCTATCGCGTTTAACTTCTGAAGGTGAAGCATAAAGATCCCAGATATCTTTGTGCATGGTCACGCACTTTACGCCTAGCTCGAGCAACTTGATTGTGTATATCACACAGTGAATTATGATTGATTGATATGTGGGGTTTAACGTCCCAAAACCACCATATGATTATGAGAGACGCCGTAGTGAAGGGCTCCGGAAATTTCGACCACCTGCGGTTCTTTAACGTGCACCCAAATCTGAGTACACGGGCCTACAACATTTCCGCCTCCATCGGAAATGCAGCCACTGCACAGTGAATTATGTCAAGGTGTGTCTATAAATAAGCTGGTGGCTTCCGCGGTAGATCATTTGCAGGCCTTAAATGTAACGACCTTCCGACCTTAAATTGAACGTGTCAAATTATAAGTACTCGCTGTTGGCCTCATCTGTTCATACAATGTATTGATCATATCACTTTGGTTACATTGCGCGAAATAACTGACAAAACAGAGGGAGAACGAGCAAAATGCTCACATTCTTTCCCCCCCCCTTTTTTCATGTTTCGCGCTAAGAGACTATGGCTAAGTGGTCAGTGCAGAAAGTCTTAGACACCTCAGAAAACCTGAATGGTGACCGTCGGCGTCACCGCTAATGAGTGGTACGAAGAACAGCCGTCGTGTGCTGACGTAAACCTATCGGGTCTTCATTAGCTCATGGTTTCTCTAAATGTATTAGGTCATCATGGCGTCACTGAGACGGGGCATAACGATTCTATCATGTGACATCATTTCTTGGTGAAAACAGGGCCGATGCTGAAAGCACTGCAAAACCACATGAAGAGCTTCTGGTGTCTCCCATCACTGAACCAGGGCAAAACAACGTTCGGTGCAGAAACAATTCAGGGAGAATAGGATGTCAATTTATACAAATGAGAAGAAAAAAGAAAATGATCGTTAGGCAAGTGCACAGAAGGCCGCGTGATGCGTTTTATGTTATTTGTTTGTAAAACCTCAAAAATACTTCAGTAAGGGTTGCACGCTACGGATGGGCTCGTTTATTCTATTTCATCTACGCTGATGCGTTTGAAGAGGATCGGGTTCGATCGAAGTATTCTTTCAGCGATGTGCTCATTCCGGCCCTTTGATGTCTGAACGAGGAAATAGGTAGCGTAGAGGCAGGGACGGCGGGCCTTATAACGGTATGCGGTGTTCTACCCGTTAACACGGCTACACTGACGGTAAGCTCTTAGGCTTAGATGTCTTTGATGTAATTTTTGAAAGCCCTAGCAGAAGGAAAACGGGAAGACTGGCCACGTGATAAAAGACTGAGAAGTTTATATTGAGACGCAATATTCTGTGAGTTAAAGAGGCAAAAGTATGCGACAAAATAACGCGTACAAAATGGTGACGTGTGGAATGAATCATGCTAAATATAGTATGTTGGTAAGAAGTTTGAAGAACGGACGCGTGTTAGACTTTAGGCCTGAGTAGAAAACAGCAAGTTAGAAAGAAGTGTGACAGCTGATAATGCTTGTCGGACATAAGGGTAAATGTAAGCAAGAACACCATTAGCTGCATCTGCTATGCTATTGAATGCATCTGATATGTTACCATTGAATGCGAACAATGAGATCTTGCGGGTAAGATTACTTCATTCGAGGAAGTGAGCGAGGGAACGCAATCGGCGCAGACAGAATCGAAAGGCAATTTCGTGCATCGTTAAGCTCGGCTATATATAGCGCAGCTGAGTAAACTTGAAGGAAAGGGAAATGTGCATGGTGGAAAAGACAGGCATGTGCGTTTATTACAGTGTAAAGTACCAGAAACGTGACTGAACATGAAGAACGAAAAAGCTGGCAACCCGTTTCAGGTTCACTTATCCCCGACGCTGCACGTGTTAGTCACTCAAGAGACGTCATCAGGAAGTAAAATATTTGTCAGTTCGTGTCAAAATAGAAGTACGGGAGGATGAGTACTGAATTGTCTTCTATACTTCTTTGGCGTTCTGCTTTGTTTCGAATGATATTAATGCGTGGTCAATTGACTTTATTGTGCTCTGCGCGTTTTTGAGTGCACAAGCGTAAATGATGGGGTGCACATGAAATCGGCGCAACGCGCATTGCTGACACCGTACACGTGTTTTGTGAATGAGTAAGCGGCGATTCGTAGGTAAGGTCTGTAGCAAGGTTACTCAAGACGAAAAGGAAACCATTTCCTTGTCTTTGAATTCGGAATAGTTCAGAGGCCCTTTGACGTTATTTTGTGAACAAAAGAAATGACTTGGCAATGTTTAATTTCAGTACATGAGTAGAATCTGCCAGTTTCTTTATCGCGTCATATGTACATCGCAGGCTGGGACGATAGAAATTCTGATTCCTGTCATAAGTTGTAAAATAAGCCTTCATTGTGGTTACAGGTTGCTTGCGAGGGCAACCTTGCTGGGGAATCATTAGTGCAGGGCTTCTTGGTGCGCTCTCAACATTAGACCAGCTTTCACTTCATCCCTTTGTTCATAGAACGAGAGTTCCTAAGATGTGCCATTCCTGACTCATTTTATTTTAGTATAGCTTTTTGGCGGTGCTGGGTCCAAGTTGGATTCCTTCGCACCCGTTGGCCATCGCCGCGAGAGAGAATGATCTCGCAGAGAAGGACTGCACTTTTCAAATAAGTTTGCAAGCTTAAAGAAATTTTAGAAATTGTTACATTTCTTCAAAGATCTATAGGTTGTCCTTCATATTGAACAAAGTTGAATAATGACAACACGTTGAAGATAAATTTCCAGGTCTTCACAAATCATTTTCCTGTATGGATCACTAAGCTGGGCAAGGATATTTAAAGTTTCTTCACACAGGGATACTTCGACGTAGCCACTCATAATATCTTTGGCACCTCTCTTTGCGCGCAGAAGCACTTTTACTTTCAGTTGATTCGTGCTCATGGTATTTGTCATAAAACGTATTTAGGTCTGCTCATTTCAAACGTAGTAGGTTTGCGAACTTTAGCTTTCTTGTACATAACTACTGGACATCAAACAGCGGACAGACACTTTGGGAGTCAACGGGTCTGCGAACAAGTCCTCACGTGCAACACTCCCGGATCGAAAAGCGAAAATTTCAATGCACGCGCTTTAGTTTCCAGCGTGTATAGAGTTCATGCGGTACAACTGTTATCTCGACTAGATTGCAGGCATGGGACCCTTCAACCAACACCTTAGCAGCCACATTTGAAACGACATGACCCGGTTATCCCAAGTATTCACTCTAGTAGTCACTTTATTTTAAAAAATGCCATATTTTAATTTCCAAGGCACTTCACCTGCTTTCGCATTGCCTTCGAGACTTGGGCAACTTTACCGATCTACGATGTAATCTGACGACGGTATCTCGTGACTTTACGTCGCCTTACATAACAGCAATAGCATCAAGTTTTGGTCGTCCGTGACGTCATCCTTGAGTTATATGCATGTGCCATCTCCTGTTTATTTATCTTTCGTCACTCTCCATGATGCCATGCATGGTCCGCGCCTTCGAAGGTCAAGTTTCGTTTTTGATGAGGCATCTAAGAATTTCCTTTGATTGATTAAGGTTTGCTCACATACCTATGTGAAATCACTCATGGACAGTAAACTTTAAAAATTTGTGCATTGTTTTCGTACTCAGCACTTCCTAATTTGTTACATCACGGACACGCCCTGTTTACTATCTGCGCTCTGTTTTAATAATTTCGAAGTATTTTAACTCCTTCATCACTTCCCTCCAGTGTAGAGTAGCAAGTCGGCCGCACGTCTGGTTGACCTCCCTGCCTTTCCTTTCTTCTCCTCTAGTATTCAAGCAGACAGTCTTCCTTCGTGCTTGAGTAGTTCGTGTGGTTTTATTAAGATTTATTTTCTTCGTTGTGAGGATGCGATGCTTTATTGGTATGTATTAATGTTGTGCTTATAAAAAGCGTGAACTGAACACTTACTAATTATGCCTACTCACTACGGGAGAAAAAGCTATAGACTGTTTGTTAAGCGGCATTCATAGGTCGTTCTGTCAGGAAGAACGTGCCTATTATCTAAACTGCGCATTTTCAATTAGGGCTTTACTTTTGTTATCTAAGTAGAGTACAGGTAGAGATATGGAATTCTGTTTCGGTTGTTTTTCTATTTGTATAAAAACATAAAGGAGTCTTGCACCGTTTTTTTTTTCATGCCAACACAATGAAATTAGAAGTTTTTTCCTGCTAAATTGTTCATGATTTACCGTTTTTTTCTAGTTCAAGCTTCAGCATAGCACATGTAATATACTCTTTTAATGCCTTTTATTTCCTTTTTTTCTTATCCCTATTAAATCGAAAAAAATGGCAGGAGTCAGTTAAAGATAGAAGCTTGTGATGACAATATTGGTAAACAAAATATCATCGATCTCAGCACATTTTTTGTCTGCGAATGTTTCATTTCAACTAGCGCTTTACATGTCTGAAACATGAAACCATTGCACAAGTGCACTAAAACTTATACACCGTGCTTGCCTCCACAAAATTCAGACTTTTATCTGTTGTGCTCATGTGAAAGTTTTGCGAGCGAACGCAACTTGCTACGCGAAACGTTAGAGACACTGACAGCAGACCTTTTTCCGAAGAGAAGATCCTTGGTTCATGGCTCTACGCGTCGCAGGCCAGCAAAGCGACGCAGGCATTGCTAAGTTTTCTAAAGACGACCGGACTACGCGACTGCTTATAAGCGTGCAAAGGACAAGGTCACATCTACACACACATTGCCCTTTACTTCTCTCTCTCTTCACATTTATTCCCCTCACCCCTTCTCCCAGTGCAGGGTAGCAAGCCAGACGTGCGTCTGGTTGACCTCGCTGCCTTTCATTTCTTCTCTTCCCTCTCCTCCTCCTCCTCCCCTGGAGTTTGATTCAGTCATCTGTGAATGGTTTCTCTTTACCATGTTTTCAAACTTGAAATAGTATTGCGTATGCACAACTTTTAATTTTTGTGTTTAGTTTGTGGGTATCGCCGTTATTTTTACTTTCAAGTATACCCTCTCCTGCAATAGCACTGAGTTCCTGCAGTCTGGTTAAAGAAAATAAAAAAAGCATTCAGGCTCCCACTCCCACTTTGCTTGTGTTTATAAGTTAAACCGACTTGATGTAGTCAAAACCAGTGAAAAACAACGACCGGTATGAGCGATGTAATACCAGCACGCCCGTAGGCAAACACTTTCTTCGGGCTTGGAGGGGGGCGGGGGGCACATTTGCTGAAAGACTCGAGTATTTGAGAAAAAAGAATGCCGATTCTCAGTATTTGTTTTTTTGTGTGAAAATCTCCTCATCCCAATTCTGGTAGGGGGATGGGTTGAAGAGTAGGAGCAGGACACAGTTTTTCTTGACTACGGACCTGAACGCCAAGATCAGAAGAAAAATTTAGCGAACAAGCATGCATACTATAAAAGACCGCGAAGATATAACCAAATAGGGAGATCGCACATTGTTCTGAAGAGATTGATCGCCTGCCATCGCATGCGTATGTGGCGCAACTCACGAAAATATTTTTTGTACTTGTGTTTCCTATCGTTTGCCACTGAATTTCTATAACGTTTCTTGATATCTCGATGGCCTGACATTGGCACTCGCGAACAACTTTATTGTGAGAATTCTTTTTTTTTTTTGCTGTGTACGAATATAAACCCAGAGCTTCAAGCAGAAATCAACGGACCAGTTTCCGGTGGCTATCGCATTGCGCTGTCTACCCCAGTATCAGGTGCTATGGTCAGAACTTGACGTTCGGTGAATCAATTTTCTAATTAGTACCTCTTTTTTTTTCAGACCCCTTTACGCAGTTGCTTTGCTTGTATGTGATGGTGTGAGCGTTCGAGCAAGACTGTTTGATAGCTGTATAGCTATAAAGGATCATTCGTGTCGTGCGCATACGTTCTCTGCTGAGGCAATCGGTCATCGACCAACGTTTGTGGCGGCCCGTCCGAGCAGCGCTTCGGTAACGATGGCACAGCGGCGTACGCTCACACGAACCTACCGCACCCTCGTATGGCTACGGATCTTTTTATTTTCAGTATATTTTTTCCAATCAGGAACATTTATCCCGACAGTTCTGCGCGATCTGTGCTATTTTGGACCACCCAGGCTTGCACCTCGATGCTTACTCTTTTTCCGCTACGTGTCGCTCCACACTTGCGACGTCGCATTTCGGACGTCACACGTGCAACTAACGACGCAGTACGCAACAGCAGTGATGTCATCTCTCCTTGCGATATCATAAGGGCTATCACATAACGAAGAGTAATATTTGTCTTGTTCTTCATGCTGAAGCGTAGTCACGAGATGTGCTAACCGGAGGATGTTCATCGTGGAAGAAAACTGGGCGTTTCAAAAGTACACCTATGTTAACATGCGTTGATTTTATAAGCTGCTGCTTTTATTTGGCAGCCCATTGGAGATCTTGTGGTTCTGTGCCCTACCTTAAGAACTAGCATGCAATATGGTCCAGAGAAGTATAGGTGGTTACAATATAGAAATAAGTGTAATGTAAAAAGTGCAGAAAGAAAAGCTCACGGACGAATTCTTGTGACGTTAGAATAACGGGTTCGATGCCCTACCACTGACCAACGGTGGCGGTAATCGTAACGTTAACTTTATAGCGTATATATGTGCACTTGAACGTGGGAGCGTTAGTCAGAGCCGCCAGTTGTCGCTTCCGCACGTGTAGAACACTATTTTGAAATCTTGACTTCATGCAGCACATGGTGCTATTACGAGCTGGCGGCTGATCGCTGCTCTCTCCCATACTATACCAAAAGACATCAAGTTAGCCATAACGAGGCCCTAACAATGAATTAAGGATAGAAGCGTAAATTAAGTGCTCTGTTTTTTTTGTTAGACACAATGTTTTTAGGGGCAAAAGACAGTGGGCCGATTCGAAGGTCGCAAGTTCGATCCCTCGCGGTTGCTAGGTATGGTTTTGTACAATACTTTAAACTTACAGTGCAATTAGTACTATTAGCATCTCCAGTACTTTTTTGGCCCTATTGTCGGTTAGTTCTCAATTATAAGGTGTCTAACAATGAAAACTAGCACCTAAATTTACCTTTTTTTCGAGCCTAAAAAACCATTATGAAATACACAAAGCTTGATGATGCACGCGTAATGTAGCCGAAGCCTTTTTTTTTTCAACTCACCAAAGACTCGTCAGTGATACATCGATCACTGTTTCAGAGTAGCTGTGCAAGTATTTGTTACGCAAGTCATAATTCATGTGGTTTTTAAACACTTGATCAGAGTTTCCTTGATTCGTTCTTAACTGTACAAGCTCTGTGTCTTTTTTTTTTGTTTGCGAAAATAGATCTAGTTGTGTGTTGCACGATGTGCCCCCCCCTTTTTTTTCACCATTCTAAGTTTTTTGCTCTGTTAGCGATTCCATGACGATAGTTTGTCATATGATTATTATTATTATGTATACAGTACTGCTAACCTCTAGCTTAGGCTGTAAACAGGAGTGGGAGTAACAGGTACAAAATGCCCCGCCGCTGTGGTCTAGGGGCTAAGGTACTCGGCTGCTGACCCGCAGGTCACGGGATCGGATCCCGGCTGCGGCGGCTGCATTTCCGATAGAGGCGGAAATACTGTAGGCCCATGTGCTGAGATTTGGGGGCACGGTAAAGAACCCCAGTTAGTCAAAATTTCCAGAGCCCTCCACTACGGCGTCTCTCATAATCATATGGTGGTTTGGGGACGTTAAATCTCACATATCAACAGATACAAAATAAAGTGAACGAATTAAGGTACCACACTGATGGCATAAGAACTTGAAAAAATGGCAGCATATCCACGGAGTAAATGATGGAGAGTGGGGCGAAACATTTGTCCGTCCATTCATTCTTGCTTCCGTCCGTCCATGCGTGTCTGTGTGGCCTTCGTGCGTCTCTTCGTGCATCCGAACGTCTATCTGTGCCTCCGTCCCTGCGTCCATCCGTCTGTGCAGCCGTCCGTGCGTCCGTCCATAGATCTGTCTGTGTGTCCGTTCGTCCACCTATTCAACACTCCAAGTACCACCATCTTGCATCTTTTCATCATATATTCCTCATTTAGAAGCACCGCCATTCAGCGGACATTCCAAAGACTGAACGAGAGGAGGCACATGCACACTTTCTCATTGCTTGCGCTTCGTCTCCACTTCCCACCCTTAACCACTTCGAATTCCTGGTATATACAAAAAAAACCTTTCTAAAACCAAGAAGGTTACGCCCAGCGAGTATAACGTAGCAACCCTTTCTTGTCAGATAGTGCTCAATGTACATGCCAATGGCTGCTAATGAAGAATGAGAGACAGAAAAATGCGGCTTATAGTTAACGTGCACGCTGCGAATTTTTTATCGTTCAACAACGCACAGAAGAAATCGCCCACCGGCACCACCTTGGAGGTCAAAACGTGAGATTGGTTAGGCACTACTGCCACGACTACGAGGAACGGTTTCTGTTATAACGGGTGCTTTCATGAGGAGCTTCGCTCCTAAAAAGAAAAAGAGAAGAGAGAACGCTCAAGACAAACAAAATGTAAACCGTTATCGCCACTTCTAAAGCACTGGTATGCACAAAATGATTGCAAAAAAATACCACCGTATTTCTGTTTACAAAACGAAAAAAATATACAGATACGCGACAGCCGTATCGCGTCAACTAAAAGGTATTTAAAAGAAAAGGAATATAATGCGCTCTGCAGAAAAACGAAACAGATAAGTGTAAGGCACATGGACAGCGTTTGTAACTACAAAGGTTGTAAAAAAATGTGAAGGCGATCACACCTGAAGCGCTCACACCTCATGAATTTTCACAAAACAACCAGTAGACGAACATTTCACAACATTCGCTGGGAGGTGGTTCCACTTACGAGTTGTCTTAGGAAAAGAAAGAGTTTGCAAAAGTCTCACTGAGGCAGGAATACTCTTTTATTTTCTTTATTATGATAGGACCGGGCTCTCTTGGGCACCAGTTCTATGTACGTTTCCTTGTGTATACCAAGTTTCTCGTGAAATAGCAGATGCATGAATTTTTATCGGTCTCGTTGGCGCCTCTTTCGTAGACATTCGAGACCAGCTTTGTTTACCACGGCACTCGCAGAAGTGCGCCAGCCATCACAGCAAAATACACAACGATCCGCTTTTTTTTTTGACAACCATGCCACGGTGGTTTAGTAGCTAAGGTACTTGGCTGCTGAACCAGAGGTCACGTGATTGAATCTCGGCTGCGGCGGCTGCATTTCCACTGGAGGCGGAAACGTTTTAGGCCCGTGTGCTCAGATTGGGGAGCATGGTAAAGAACCCCAGGTGGTCGAAATTTGTGGGGCCCTCCACTACAGCGTCTTTAATAATCATGTGGTGGTTCCGGGACGTGAAAACCCACATACCAATCAATCCTTTTGGACAGATTCTAGTTGTTTTATGTTGCCATGAGTGTATGGGTCCCAAATTATTGGCGCATATGCAATATCAAATATATTCCCCATACTATTGGTTTTGCAACGGCATAATTTTCGTCATTCTCTTTCTTTGCTCTAGCACAAATATAGATACAGCTAAATAAACAGAAAACTTCAATTCTCACCGCATTCTTTCTTCAATTCTCACCACATACGCCGCATCTCTGGAACGTCCCTTGTGGAAGAGCACTTTTCACCGAACTTCGCACTTTTATTGCGTCCTCCAGAAGTTGAGACGTGAAATAGTGCAGCTCTTGTTTTTCTTCTCGAACACGAACAGAAAAATTACGGTGTGTGCTGCTGCTTCAGGAATTTCTGTTTATCTTTCTTTGGTTTCTCGAAGGCTATAGAAAAACTTTTGAGGTGCAGTATCTATACATTATGTCAACAGTATGAAGTGCATGTACTTTGAGTGCACACCGAAGGAGTGTTTGGCATATTTGCGGTCTTTCAAAAGTTTTACATCGCTGATGTAAGCGATGTCACCAAGAAACAATCGCTGCTCACATACAAGATGCTAGGTTAACTTCAGGCACAGAAGTTCTGTGAGACAATAAGGAACACGCCTAACGCTTTGGGTTCGGAAAACACTAGATATGTTCTTGAAATTGAGTAGAATGCAAGTCGTGGAATGAACTTGTCACATCTCAACTAGGAGAAGCTGAGCGTATGGGCTGCTGAAATTTGTAGGCTAGAAAACCAACTTGTTTGCTTCGACACCCAGCGGTCAATGATCTGTGGACTGCAAATTGATCGGAATACAATTTCGGAGTTTCGTACTCCGAAATACTCACTCGTGCCTAGTTTGCGGTTGTCCTGCTGCTTCCCTGTCTCAGCGTACGCTTTGACGTTTTGGGTGACGTGCAGCTTGGATGTACACGTCCAAGAGAGCCACTGAAATGCCGAAAAAGGAAGAAAACTGAGAGGCAGAAGTAGAGACAGTGAATACAGAGTTAGCTGCAAGCATAATATAATAATTCATAAGGTTTAACCTCCCAAAGCTACCAAAGCTTATGAGGGGCGCCGTGGTGGAGGGCTCTGCAAATTTCGACCACGTGAAGTTATTTAGGGCGCTCCTAAATTAAAGTACACGGGCATCTTGCATTCAGCCTCGATGTGGTCACCGCGGCAGGCATTCGATCCCGTGACCTTGATTCCTTGATCCCGTGATCTCCATATGCACTAAAATATAATGGTGGTTGTTCCAGCAAGAGCGACTACATAGACTCTTGTTTTCGGTAGTGCGCACAGCAATTGTGGTTTCAAAACGCTCGTGGCGAGCATTAATTAAGGAATGCAAAAATAAAGGAGCAATCTTCGTGTATTCTGTAGGAGAGTGACATAGTCTTGGAAAAGTCAAAGGCATGCGATGCGAACGTAGCACATCAGCTTATTTTTATCTTCGAAGCTTTTGTGAAGAGCCCTATTGCAGAGTTCTATTTGAGCTTTGACACCGCGTCAAGTTTTTGAACTATAATAAAAAAATGTGTGTTTCTGTTGTTTCAAAACGTCTTCAGCCAAGTGACTCACCTTTTTGAAGGTTGGCGTAGGCGACTCTAGAACAGAGTGTTAAAATATTGCTCATAGAACCTATTGAGGAGGCTTAGGTGCGTACGTTTATACTTGCCAACCATCGCTTTCGGTAATGATCAGTACTTTGACGCAAAAAACGGGCCCCGTATCTGTTTGTTTCAGTGCAAATGTCGTCGAAAGACGGATAGTCTTGCGTCTGGGGAGAGTGAACAAAACGTTAATTTGATGTTCTGCACGAGAAAATTGCTGAATTGTATTTTGCAGGCGATGCGTTCGAGAATCTCGATTCGTGCTGCGAAGGCAAACGAGCGCATCGACACACTCTAGACATGAGTGCTATCTGGCAGTTATCTCCGAAAACGAAGGAAGCTCTGCGCGCCTTTCTCAGAAGCGATAAGATGTATTTTATTGATATGTGGGGTTCAACGTCCCAAAACCAGCATATGATTATGAGAAATGCCGTAGTGGGGGGCTCCGGAAATTTTGACCACCTGCGGTTCTTTAACGTGCACCCAAGTCTGAGCACACGGGCCTACAACATTTCCACCTCCGTATCCCGGCTACGGCGGCTGCATTTCCGATGGAGGCGAAAATGTTGTAGGCCCGTGTGCTGAGATTTGGGTGCACGTTAAAGAACCCCAGGTGGTCAAAATTTCCGGAGCCCTCCACTACGGCGTCTCTCATAATCATATGTGGTTTTGGGACGTTAAACCCCACATACCAATCAATCAATCAATCAAACATTTCCACCTCCATCGGAAATGCAGCCGCCGCAGCCGGAACTCAATCCCGCGACCTGCGGGTCAGTAGCCGAGTACCTTGGATACTAGACCACTGCGGCGGGGCACGATAAGATGTAGAACGCAAAGCGACGGGCAGGTGCCACCACCGTGTCGTCTTAGCAAAGCGTTGGAAACTCTTGCCTTTTTGAGCATCACGTTGCATTATCAGTGCAGCGTGATAAACGCTACGGTCCTTAGAATTACATTTGTACGCCTTCTCTAGTAAACAGAAACACATAGAAGATATTGTGTTGTTATGGTGCCTCAGATATGCGCAATAGTTTGCTTTTCAATTGCCAATCCCACAAGTATGAAAGCTGAAACTTCAGCAATATTAGTGGGCGCTGAGAATGGAGTTAGCCGTTTGGAGTATCGTTTGGGGCCGTTTGGGATATTGTTACGACGGACAAACAGACAAATGTACAGACTGACAGAAAGACAGAGAGACAGACCAAAATTATTGCGTCGAAGTACTACAAAGAAGACTATCGCTTTTTTTTAAAAACTGATCAAATATGTTCCTTCGTGCCTACATGGCATCTGTATGTTGAAAGCCAGTAAGAAAAGTCGCCTAAGTGTCAATCACAAACCCTACCTATTTAAATCCACCGCGTAAAATACTTCACCGGATGTCTTTACACAAAGTCAAACCACCACTTAGAAGAGCGCTTTACAAGGATAGGTTCGATGTGCAAACAGGCGGGGATCTGAGCGTGCACCGCATGCACGCATTGACCATAGAGTGGGTGATCGACTCAGAGGAAGAACACTTTATTGCAACAGCGCAAATGGACCGAAAGGAGCGCTCGACGCAGAACACACGAACACACGGAGAGCTCACAGTGCGTGCTCGATCTCGCAACACAGTGCACCTACGCAATCGCGCAGGGCGTGAAGAAAGACACCAGGCAAAATAAAACAAGCAGGAAAGAGCGTACATTGCGTGAAAACGAATGGAAAGCTAAGAACTAAGACGGCGGCTACGGTCCATTCGATTGTGTTGGCCGTCACCCGTTTGAAGACTCGTTCACCATCGTCGGCTCTGTCGCTGTTTTCAGACGTTTGGCTCGCAGAACGGGCGCGCAGTTCTGATTGATAATATTGACACCAAACAAAGCTCTTCGTGATATCAAATACAGAGAGACTACAGAATGTCGCATGAACAGTGAAAATAAAAAAAAACAGGTTGACCTGCGACGGAGATGGTGGGTAGACAAATGATGTTTTGTTTGGCGATTGTTGGACACCGTTGGCGCCAGAAAGTCGGAAGGGAATTCGAGAAGATGTCAGCGTTTTCTGTTTCTGGCTCTACGCCCTGGGTCTGCATGACCGTAGGCGCACGCCCATTGGGCTGCTCGAGTGAAAGAAAATAATGCCCTGTGCACATTTCTCCGCGCCCCTTTAGTGGCCGCTAAAAACTGCATGTATGGTACTTCATGAGACCTTGAAGAATCTTTGACGTGAACTTCTGATTTTTGCACACACACAAAAAATAGAGAGAGTAAAAGGGGAGGTAATGTACGAACTATATGTGATATAAAAGCAGCGGCTTTCTGCGGAGGAGGGAGATACGATGACGGAGTGATTTTACGTGGACAAGAATATCACTTCACTAAGTGTCCGGGATCTACGCAGCCGCAGATAAGCGCAGCCGGAGGACGTCTAAATGTCTTTTTGATCATTAGCTGTGACTTTATTTCTTGTGGATCTATTGCTACACAAATGAATAGAAACCAGGAGTTTGCGCAAAAGGGCACTGCGCTCACAACTAATGCATTTGAATGATACATAGTATCATTTAAAAGTTATTTAGAATGTGTAGCTGTGAAATTACTTGACTTTCGTACGAACTGATAAGTTGTGTGAACTTTTCTTTCGATTTGGTTTTGAGTTTATTATTAGTGTAAAATGTGTCCGCCTTTGTTTATTTAGAGTCGATATTTTTCGGTGTAAACTTATCGTAATGGAAAATAATCTAAACCTCAATGATTCTTATTTTACAGCAACGTGATGAGCTAATACGGTATTAAGAAAAACACCCTTAATAATAAGCAGCATGCTATAACATGCGTCGACTGAGTTAGATATTTATGAGAACACTAGCTCAATGTAGGTACGGTTGCTAGAGGCCTAAACGTCATATTGCCACGGTTTTCTAAATATTTGCAATTTTAAACTTTAAGGAAAACGCGCGTACGCTTGTGCACGTGAGTCATTCATGTTCACGTATATAGCGCTTTAACCGAATAAAGACACGAAAAAATGACGTATAAGTGTTGTCTTTTGAAACTTACGCTCATTTGTGTCACTGGGAGGCCACTTCAAAGTGCAAATGAATTCAGGCAAATGTATTTAATGTCCATGATCCCCATTTCCCCTGAAGGTTTCCGTATGTGCGAGAAAACATGCCTGAACCGAACAAAGCTAATGCCTTCTTATTTTTACGAGAGATACGTTCCACACTATGAAAACGAAAGTATGTCGCCTTCTCGTCTTCGGTTATCTACTGGGCAGAGTGATGGTCACGATGAGATGTTTCCAGGCCATGCAAAGTCTCGCCATGGCACTTACAGCAGGTACGTGAGCGAGTAGGTGAGCTACAGTCCGACATTTGCGAGATCCTACCAAACAAACTTGTAAACCAATGAGATCATTGCTCGAGCATTTCGGAAGGCCACGCCATAAAGGGCGAGGCGCCGCCTTGATTTTGTGACGCACGATGCAGTCAACACTGTCAGTGATGGGCAGTTGACTGCACGTCAGCTGAATATCCTCAAAGGTTGACATATTTGTGATAATTGGCAACACGTATTGCTGCACAATGTGGCGTCTCATCAGTTCTTCGAAATACCGGCACTGGTCAGGATGTCGTACATAGTTGAGAAGTTTTTAAACACTAGCAGATTGAAAACATCGTCTGCATTTTTTTCAGCACATGCCTTACTTTGTCTGTCTCGGTCATCTTGGTCTGACAGAGGTAGACAAGACAAAGAACGTCCAATAAGTACGACACATATATTTTGGTTGAAGTTTGAGCTCGGGAGGACAGGTCATTGAAGCAGAGCGCTGGCACTCGTCTGGTCTACCAAAAAGGTCCTGAAAGCTCTAACGGCAGGCATCTCAACCCGTTGTACTTGTTTCATAAGCATAAACTAACACGCCTGCTGTGTCGCAGAAGTATACAGACATTGTCCAGCATCAGTTTGAAGTCTCAACAATAAATCGCCACAAAACGCTCGTGTTTTGTGATTCACTTGCGCGCGTAAACATCGTCTGTGCCGCCGAAACTACCAGGATCGTGCAGCTGACTCAACACGACCGGCTCTACTGGATTTGCGGTAGAAGTAGATGAAAGCAGCAGGGTTACCGTCTGCATACATCATGGGGGTGACCAGATCACGTACACTGCGGAGGTACGTCTGGAAACGTACCCAGCATCTCTACCAATATGTTGCCAATACATTTTCTGAGACATTTACAACGCCAATGACTGTGTTCAATATGGCGGTTGTTGGTGACCAGCCAATGTCTTCTTCCTTTTGTTCCCCCCACTTCATTATAACAGTGAATTGTGACACTGCAACAACCTTAGCATGGCCTTATCACTGGTATTTCCCGTAAACATGAACACTCTGTGAAAAATTACACTTTCACGCCCAAAGCACTTATAGCTTTAAATAATAGCATAGCCACTTGAGAAAAGACACAAAGCCTTCAATGCATTGATATTCGGAATTTTTTTTCGTATTGGAAGAAATTGTATTGGATTGGATGGATATGCGTAATTCAAATAAGAGAAATGGCTGCTAGGGAAAGCGCATGACCATAATAAGCACACACAGAGGGGCGAGATGGTTTTGATTACTCATATATCCAACAAAATGCTAGCAAAACAACTGAGGCGAGTAGAGCTTTTGTGTCTCTTCCCTGAACCGTGTCATGCAACATATGCCTACTGCTGTTTGCGTTAACGCTCTATAACGATATTAAAATCAGTAGGACGAGTTCAACGCTATATACGTGGCGTTCAGAATAAAGCGATATCATTTTATTCGGCACGAGCAAATACTGCCTTTGGGTGAAGGTTTAGATGAACTGCAAATGGCGCGGGTATCTAGTGTTGCATGGATGTGTGAGAAGCCCCTGCTGATGGCACCTTGCCGCTGAACAAGTGGTCAGTCATTCCAACACCACAGAAACAACAACCACATTGATACAGCGCCAGTATGTAAAAAGAGTACTACAAACAATAAAAATACTGATGGTCATCTGGGGGTGTCAGTTTGGAAAATGCAGATACTCAGAACGAGTTCGCACTCCTGCAGAAGCGTATCTGTCAGAACCCAGTGTGCTGTTTTGTTAATTTATACTCCATGGCCTAATTCTGACTAGAGCTGCATTTGCCGATTAGTTGCGAGGTTTCACTGAGAAGATGCAAGAATGTTAGGAAATAACATGTTCCCTCTGCCTCTAGCTGGTATATTCGTAAAGCAGCATATTCTTTCCTTCATGTAGTTGTTTTCTGTGGGTATAGCTTTTAACTTCATGCTTCACTTAGGTTTAGTGAGTATTTCACTACCACACCAAGTATAATACCACGCCAAGTATTCACTACATTTCCTTCTGCGAGTGGACTATTTTCAGTATCGTTCACTTGAGTTTGCGCTCTTCAGGTATGAGTACTGAGTACCTATAGTATGCTTTAAAAATTGCAGCTTTCCATAACAGCCGTATATTGGAAAGATGCGCGGTTCTCGTAGACAAGGTGTTTTTCGCTCTATATCTGAACAAACACGAAACGATGTGAAGCTGATCACGACAGTATACATCACGGGCGCCTATATAGCCCCGCATCAGGTGAGATCAACTTTTTGCGTTGGAAAGCTTGCTAAATTATGCATGCAGTATTTCAAACATGCGTTCCTGTGAAGTTCTACGAAATCGACAATAAATTTTTCGCTGCTGTGGGACGTTCACCAGAGAGCTGCCTATTTATGAGGCGATCTCAAGTTGCAAAATTGCTCGCGAAAACCACTCGGGAAGACGGAGTGCTTGCTGTGTGTATGGGGGAATTCTTTCGATCAGTGCATGCCAAACGATGCGGTGCGATGAGTGTGAATTTGATTGTTTATTTTCTCTCACTGCCGAAAGCATCGTACCGACCATTTCTGGCTCAATTCGCCGTTTGGTCACTCGCTGGTACATCACTGCGCTAAGGCGAGAATATTTTATTTCCAAAATCTATGCAGCGCACTATAGCAGTTCATGAGAGAAAGTTTATATGTTTCAGTTCCATCTCCTCTAATTGAAAAGGAAAACATTTTTTTATGTGCGCGGAAAATAAAGCATTCCGCGTTTCTAGGTTATTTCGCAGCCTTAACCTGCAGCGTGGACACCTGTTCGAAATAATTAAGCATAGATGCACAACTCCCTTTAACCCTGGAACCACACTTTGGTGGTTCTTTTACTTAATACTTCTCATAGCTTGTCAAATTGAGGACGTTCTTTGGAACGTTTTACACAGGTGAGTATTTCCTCATTTCTGGGCTGTTGCTCGAGAGTACAAAAGCCGACGTCACAACCCTTGAAGTGTATTTTTTTAGAGGTCGCGCACACTAACAATACCCAAAGAGGGCTATGGCGTTGCCCAAGGAGCCGTGAATGAAAACGTCTATAAGTACTGGTCGCTAGAGGTCAAATATGAGATGACCTGTAAGTGACCGGCAGTAACAAAGCAAGGACTCTCGCGAAATGATATGGGAGGCTGATGACACGTTATGTACTACGCGTCGGCGCAACCGCGCACAGAACTTCATCAGAGGGGCCTAGTTCCGCAGTTACAAAGAACATATGGCAAATAATATGCAATGCACATATGTCAATGCCCCAATGAAAGGCACGGATAGAACAAGTAAAACGTAAGAAAGACCACGAAGGTTCCTCTGCAATGCCCGGCACTACAAGTGAGTGTTCCCCGCAGTTTTAAATTGCAGCGCCATCCTGGCCCTTTTAACATTGCTGATACGTGAGCGAGTAAAAAGTGAAGCTTTGTACTTATCGTCTGGACAGTTCTCAGTCTTTCTCAGCTCCTCGCAAAGAACGAGGTTGCATGTTAGTCCCATGAGCGTCTGTTGTGTGTTATATACAATCGATCAAAATTACAAGGAAAAAGTTTTGAGGAATCGCGCATGCGTACTGTCCAAGTTCATTGACAAAAAATGAGCAAGCACCTTTTCATGTTTGTATAGGCGTACTTACAATCATGGTGGGCACTGTGGGCACATTTGGTAACAATGGGAAAGTATGCATTCGGTGCTCGCGTGGTTCTTTGGTATGTCTTGGCAATTTCTCTATTTCATGTGAGTACTCATGTGATTGAATAAATTAAATTGCTCAGCTGCATGGCTTCATGTGGTTCTATTATGTTCACTACGGCATTTTCAATGGTCCCTTTCTCCGTAGTCTGTTTTCTCTTGTAAGGTTTCGATTGATTGATTGATTGATTGATTGATATGTTGGGTGTAACGTTGCAAAGCTACCCTATCATTATAAAGAGAAGCTTTATCGGAGGGCTCCGTAAATTTAGATAACCTGTTGTTCCTTAAGCCACACCCAGTTCTGAGAACACTGGCCTGCAGCATTTTCAACTACACCGAAAATGCAGCTGCCGCAACCACGATTCGATCCCGCGACCTGCGCGTCAGCAGCCGAGTACCTTAGTCACTAGACCACCTCGGTAGGGGCTTTCTCTTGTAAGCTGAATTCGGAGTGTATGGTTCTCTAGCTGTAGGCAAACTTTCGGATCTCTATTTTAGTGAGCATACATTATTTGTAGAGATGCTAGTCAAGCGTGGTGTATACTATAGAGAATGTCAAGTCACTTATTTGTGAAACTAAGCCCTTCTAAATTCTCGTGAGAATGCATACCGATCCTGAACAATAACAGCAAAATGCCAATAATGCGCACATTTGATCACGGTTCTTGAAAACAGCGTCAAGAATTTTCTGCGTGGTACCAACAAATACGAAGTAACTATATATCTAATTTTTGGATGCTGCTGATTCAATTGCCTAATTGGTATTTGGAAATGTGGTTTCTGAATCCTAAGAATTTTCAGAAGGGATTCATGAGTGTGCACTCGGTTCTCACGTCACTTGTTGTTACTTTGCCGCATTTCCAGGCTGTCAAAATGCTCTCCGCACTGCCGCATTTCCAGGCTGTCAAAATGCTCTCCGCACAGTCCACGGGTTTGTAGAGGAGTGTACTTTTAATCCATCCTTCCTTCTCGTCAAGGCGTCAAATATATAGATTTTGAAAAAAAATAATCCATGAATATTGCTTCTGTTTGGCACCTAAATCAGGACGTTAATCTTTTAGCGAATGAAGCATTGCTTGCTGTGTGTTCGCGCACTGCTCATCACACAGAAGTCACCGGATGCGTATAATCAGGAGCTGTGTTACCGCCTTGTCCGTGGTCATAAATCTTTCCGGGACTCCCCTCTCTTTGCGTTGACCTTCAGTGCATGGGCTTTCGCGAACCATGCAGAAATCCTCAGGTTGCACCCCGGCGCACATGAGCACTCTTGGAACCCGGTAGGTAATCGTGTGCCGCCAGAACACATCGTCAATCTGTGCTAGCTTTCATTCCAGATCCGGTTTTCTTATTTGTTTGTTTCTTTGTTTGCAGAAACTGGCAGAGTTACAAGATGGTCAGTAGCTGAAACATTGGCAGGACTGGCGTAGTGGTTGATACTGTCACTTCGCTTGAGTTAGTTCTGAACGCTAGTTTTCAGCATGCAAACCGATTGATTGAGTCATTCAGTCTGAAAGGGCTTTTGGCACACTATGTTGTCTTTTGCAGCCAACGTACATGCTAAAGTCCATGATTACGTTGCAGCATAAGTGCGGATATATTTCAGTCTCTTCCAGACTACATTTTGCAGCGCAGAAAATGTTGAACAACATACACGCCGAGAACAAACGAACAGCTTATTGGGTATATCTCACAGTACGCTTTGCTACTATATTTTCTTTTTGCGTAAAACGTGCATCATTCATCAAGTCACATGGTGTTTCGGAGACGTGCATTGTTACATAAATCACAAGGCAAAAGAAAGATGTTTCTTTGAATGTGCGTTTGTGCATACAAATTCACTTTCGTGCAGCAATGTGGTTACATTACCGTGAATGTAAAATTTAGAGGCTGCTCTAAGTGTACTAACTCCTTCAAAGCCAAAATAAGTCTGGCCTAGTTGCTTTGTTCATTCAATCAGTGGGCATTTATTTGAGGTCAAGAAAACATTTTTTTCGAATGAAGCACATACTAAACATTTATGTCATACAAATATAGCTTGTTAAAGCCACTAAGATCCTCGAAGAAGAGTACTTTCCTGTACAAAAAAAAAGTAAATGACAGTGTAGCTGTTGCGTTGTGCACATTGTGACAATGATGCCATAAAAAGTATAGGTGGTGTTATTAGCAGCAATTTTAATGTATATGTGCAGAAACAAAGGTGATCGAAAATATAGCTTGCAGTTGGCAGTAACTGAACCTTCGACCTCAGAATAACGAGTTTCATTGTTTACCGCTAAACTACGGTTGCAGTAATCCCCCTTTTTATAAGTTGTACATATGCATTGCAATGCAAGCGCATCTTTAAGCACCGTCTATTGCCATTAGGGCAATTGTGTAAAACTTTTTGTTGCGATAGCAATTATAGGGACACTCTCAGCTGGTTTTCGCCACCGGCGTCGGCTTTTGTAACCACCATCATTCACCTTATATGTATACTTATCTATAAATATAGACACGCAAAAAAACAATTCTAGAAATTGACTTTACGGTGAGCAGAATCGAACTTTCGACCTTTCACACCTGAGCGCGTGGCGTAATCCAGTGAACCACGAAGGCACTCGTGCGTCAACGTTCAAACGGCAAGATATGCATATACCCCACTTACCGCTGGCGGCTTCAATCTTTCGGGAAAGGTAAAGCTCGTTTTCAGCATTACCAGCACTGCGTTCCATTATTACCAGCATTACCAGCATTGCGTTTCAGCATTGCGTTCGAAACACATTTTCATTGGCACCGGTCGCTCAGGACGACCCCAGTTTTTAAACATGTACTTCGCACGTTTGGGACCAAATGCACTGATTTTGCATAGATAATTGTGCTTTCACACAAAATGCGTAATATCAGTGATGAACGCGTACAACACCCTTTACTGCGCTTGCATTAGGCAAGCGAAGGAAATGATTCATGCTGGTTTAATATCTATTCAGTGTTGAAGTATTTTGCGAAATCAGTGGATTGAGTTAGGTTACCGGATACGCGCTTTAGTAAGTAAGCTCCATTGTTTTAGCAAGGTTCCCTAGTCATGTAAGCATTCTTTTAGCGGGATGGCTCAGTGATCTCCTATAGTTGAGTACGAAGTACACAAAATTGTTAAACAATTTTTTCTAAACATGATCTAAATCATTCACTTGAGAAGTTTTGTTAAACATTTACTTACGCTCTTCATGCTACCCGACGGAATGTTTGCCTGTACCATTAGTTCTGCTTAATGAGGTGATTCGCATTCATTCTTTACTCGATGAGCCTGCAATCGATAACGTTTGAATTAAAATATAATGAAGAAGCGTGAACATTTATTTTAATGGTTTTAAGTTCTCTGAAGTCAGCGTGTGCTGAATGTAAAGCTGCAGCTTTCCGAGCTTGCAGCAGCTTCTTCTTTTAATAAAGATGCCACTTCGGATTGGTTTCATACTCTTCGAAGCAGCGCAAAAACAGGGATAGATGAAAACACAACGCCGAAGCTTTGTAACTATTTACTTCTTTTTCTGTAGTTTGCGCTGCCTCAAACAATGGATTCACACCAATTAGCCCAGTTATACCCCTTGCTTCGGATTGGTCCCTACCAAGTAAAGTTTTCACCGCCACCTCTCGGCAGAAAACTCAACATTGATGTACTACAAAAAGTTCGCTATTGAATCTCCGCATCTGACGCAAATGGGGTTAGCACGTTCGCAAGCGAGTAGAAAAGAGAGAAATTTTTTTACTAGCACAGTTGTCTGCAAGGCACGACCGGCCAGTAAGGCTGCGTGACAAATCGCACTGCGCTGACATTTCTGCACACAGAACTGATTACAACGGCGGGTGCGCTGGCGGTAAACCCAAAGCGGGCGTCCACGCTTGACACCAAACTACATGCACGCGTGCGTGCGTTATCTCCTATAAACCATGCTTCTCTCGTCCTGTTTAACGTTCCCGGGCCAAGGCTTCTTCCAGCATTAGGCCTCCTTTTTCTTTTTTTACGTACTGTGCCTTTCACATCGTTACGCTCCCGACATGACAGAGATTTGCATGAAGGTCAGCTGCAGGAAGTAAGCATATTTTTCAGCGCTTCTCACCCATCCGAGTCCCTAGAACTTCATCCCTTTAATCTTTTTCGCCACCACAGTTCCAACTGGCGCGCCAGCACAGCTCAGCCGTGACTATCCGCGTGGTGCTGCGTGTCTTCGGCTTTTGTTCGCATTGAAATATTGCCACCTATTTTCTTGTATGCTTAAGAACTATGGACACTTTTAAAGACGATAGTCTTTCTTGGGGACCTTCGATGTAAAAGTTTTGGTCTGTCTGTCTGTCTGTCTGTCTGTCTGTCTGTCTGTCTGTCTGTCTGTCTGTCTGTCTGTCTGTCTGTCTGTCTGTACATTGTCTGTTTGTCCACTCTTACCAGCATCGGGTACTTGATACGGCCGACCCAATCCGCAGCGACCACCAATGTTGCTCAAGGTTGAGCGTTCATGCTTGTGCAATTGTCAATTAAAAGCAATTATTTTTTCATTAAAGCTTCTCGAATATCTTACACAAGGGTGGACATCATGAAGAGTTAAAATTTCAGCTCGCTAGGACCTATTACAATGCATGTGCTCAGTGCTCAGTCGAGCACCGCCTGAAGCGGTGATACGGTCAGTGACTTTCGGTCAAAAAATAATAGTCTTCACTATACCTTTTCCTCGCCATTACAAAATCTGTATTATAGGCTACCATGTACATAGGAATATATGGTTATCGTTGGGTACATCCGGTACATCTGTATATGGGTAGATAACTGTGCATACGGCGTTTTAATAATGGAGACTGCAGCACACTCGAAACCACCGTTGGTTTGCTCAATAGTTCCCAGTGAAAAAATTAACAGGTATGCGCCAACAAATCACGTGTTCCAACCACTGTTGCAACGGGTTTTTATAGTATTGTGATGTGATTGTGCGTGTATTAAAAGTGCGCCACGCCATCACCTTGAACCAAAGAGGACGATGAAGATGACGCTTGGTTGCGGCACGTGTGGGGGTGAACATTGAAAAAAAATTCACAGGAGACTCGGCCAATCTTCTGTATTGGGTAAGAGCCATGAGATGAAAAGAAGAGGAAGAAGAAGAAGAAGAAGAAGAAGAAGGAGAAAAAGAAGAAGAAGAAGAAGAAGCCAGCTCCTCGGCAGAAAAACTGCACTACACTTTCTTGGCCAATCCCCCTGAGTGGGTATGAGCCAAAATCCCAGGGAAACAAAACAAAACAAAACAGCTCCTCGGTTAAATTTCTATCTCCCCAAATCAAGATTTTCTATAACTAAGCTATGTGCAGCTTGCAATAAACCGGAAACAATAGATCACTTTCTTCTTACATGCCGCTGCTTCGCCTCACTGCGCCGAATAATTCTTGAGAGACCGATTGGTATCTTCGGATTGCCAGTCAATACATCCACCCTATCATCGCTTGGAGGAGTCAGTTGGGTGCGAGCCGCAGTGCTATTCTGTCAGCGCTACATAAAATTATTCAGGCAACCGGAAGGATACGCTACTAGTGGTACTTCCAGACTTATCAAATTCTTTGTCCCCGTTCCTCATTCTTAATAATTTGTTTTATATAATCTGGTTTATCGAATTCTTCTGCACCTTTTCACGTTTCTTTTTCAAACGAACATTATTATCGTTCTTATCTAATTTATCTCTTTTTTGGCAAACGTTGTAAAAAATATCTATTACAAGGTACAGTGTGGCCAATCTCCCTTGGGTATGAGCCAAGGTCTCCTTGGCGACAAGACAAGACAAGGTGCCTCCACGGAGACTTGGGAGCGCCACAGGAGAAGAACAGCGAAGCCAGGTAGACGTGGCTCAGTCGAGACCGAGTGAAGAAGGTGGCAGAGAAGGTGGCAGGTGGCAGTCGAGACAGAGTGAAGACGCAGAGCCCCTGCATCAAGGTCGAGGTGGGCTCCCACCTGGACACAGAGCTTCTCGTAGCCTGACATGGGCAGGCTTGTTCTGGTCTTCTGTCGTTGGCCAAGAAGTGTCTCCGCCTTCGTGTGCGAGCAGCGCCTGCTGAACGCCGAAAGGTCACTGACCTCGACCAGCCCGGCGCTTCCTTCCGTGCCAGTCAACGACGTGAGCGCCTCAACCTATTTGCAAGTCTTCCCCTGCTGCGCGAGTGCGTCTTCACCGTTACTTCGTCGCATCAGTTGCAAGCCCCGCATCACCGCTGTCATTAATTGCGTTAGTGCGTCCATGCCTTAACAGCAGAGCCTCAGATGCAAGCATCACGTCCCGCTATGTTGTGATAAGGGTTATTTTCCACTGAACATTTCTTTCCACGCACTGTTCGCGTCTTTAGCAATTCGTTATTTCTGTGAACCTCGTTCTAGTTTTGCATGCTGTGTTCTTTTTCTGTTGTTCATTTTTTAGCGGTTTCTAAAGTATATTAAGTGTTAGGCATTTGGTGGGAGCAAGTTGTCTCATCGGCTGATGGTTGTGTCATCGGTGTTTTTTGCTTTACACGAACCTACACGAGAACTTGGACAATGAATGTTCACGCAACAAGTATACTGCTCTGCTTAAAGACGTCAGTGCAGCATCAATGAAGTGGTACGCGTACATATACCAATTATTGGACATCACAATACCAGCATGCTATGAGCTTTCCCAATGAGAGCTGTAAAATATATACCCCCTTACAGAGGCCAGCCAGAAAGTTCACGTCATAGTAGTTTACTTACACACCGAGTTAGTCAGCAAAACAACGTTGACCTGTTGTTATTTCATATTGCAGAGTAGCCCAGAGTACACGCTGTTTCTTTCAAATGCGGATTCGATTACGCTGGCACCACGATGATATTGTAGGATTCATCCGTTTCCGCCTATACTATTCGAACAATGTTTTCAGGAGCTCACAGCTGATCAGAACATAAATTTATATATTTCGACAATACCCGTGTCACCTCGAAACCATTCCACAGCGGGGACGATTGAATACTCCATACTACATTTTTTTGCAATAAGCAGTAAAAAACATGGCTGGAGACTGTATTCAAAGCGAAGAAAGTAGAACAGATTATTGGTTTATATTCAAATTTCCAAATATATAATCAGATGCTTCTTTTGATGATATACACTTCTTAGCTAAATTTTTACTCTGTTATGCTTTGGCTTCATAACGTTAATACCTAGTACGAACAGGTTGATAGAATTGTTATCTTTCTTCCCTAACGACATCAAGTCTATGTGCGCCAAAAGCTTCGTTCTAACAAAACTTCGTTGTCTACCTCCATCGAAGAGGTGAAGTGTGAGAGCTATTACTTCGTCCTTCGGTCTATGTATTTATGGGTCTGAATAGTTTCTTACAAATGCTTTCCTTTCCTTTTGTTTACGAGCTGAAAAGGTCACGAGAGTCTGTGCGCTGTAATATATCTTCCTCACAATATATTATTCTTGTGTACAATTAATGCAGCGTAAAGCTTATGTCGAAAGACGCTCATTTTTAGTGGGCACTGCAATGAAAACAATCAATTAGCTCTGAAATATCAAGAAACTATATCATACCAAATTAGGGACAGAAAAATTCAAAAGTGAAGATATATACACGTTAAGCGGTCAGAACAAAGAATTTCATTGCAGAGACGCAATGAAAATAGAAAATAGGTTAACATATTAGGTACCACGCGAACTATCCAGTCTTTGTAGTGGAAAAAGGAGCACTAGGTACCAAAGCTACCACCTATAGTAGTTCAATAAGTTTAACAATATGCGAATGGGAAACAATAAAACGTTGCTTACTTGAGAGTGAGAATGCAATGCTCGCACGTGTGTTACTTCTTTCATTCACAGAAAAGCTCTCGGTTATCATATGACTGTATGCGCTGATGTTGCTTCGTTTGGCTTTGCATTTAAACAAAAATGAGGTGGTGCACCTTTTACAGACAAATACTTCTTCGGTGTTCAGCCACTGGTTTCGACAATGACCGTTATATCTAATATACGCCCTCATACAAATGGAAGGGAAGAAACGAAAGATAACAGTCATTTTATGATTGACCTTCCGATGTTGACTGGGCATTCTACTAAATGCCTTCCATGTTATTGCGCGTAAAAGTGTATTGTGTTCTTGATAGTTGAAGCGCGAACAATGTCTTCCTTGCTCACCGGAACGCTAAAAGGCGCTTTCACACCAGAGTTCTGGCTAACTGTTCTTCATGAAATGCAGTTCATTTATGATATAACAGTCTTTCTAGAATGCTTGATGCGTGTTGTTTGTTTTGGTGTTTTATGGTAAAGCTTGCAGAACAGCTTGTATGCAAAAAATCATGCAAATACTGAAATTAACCAGCATTCCTCAGTCATGTAGAGGGCTCGTTGCAGCTGAACTCTGCTTTGTGGTGGCATGACTGGTGAGTACATTCTTGAGTGTCACAGTGTGAATAGATGGCTCGATGATTTTGATTTGCCTGACATCAGAGCAATAAGGTACTTTGCTTTAGGTTACAACCTTCTTGGCCTGTAATAAAAGATAAGTTCAATTAACGCGTTAAAATTGAAGTTGCTTCTGGTTTGCGAACTCTATCATTAGGGCGAGTTTCGAAAAAAGGGGAAAGCGTCCAGAGGGGCTCCTGTTGACTTTATAGGGTCGGTGTCACTGTACTTGGAGTTGAGTAAAATGTCGTTGAAGTAGCTGAAAAACTTGCCGACGCCTCTGACTTGCAGGTTCGGAACAAGCCTTACTACATTTGCCAGGAGTAGATCACTAAGTGCCCAATTCGAGCAAAAGTCGATCCAGAATCCCTCTTACTGCGCTATTTTGTCTCGAGTGATGAAGGTAAACGGGAAGAGAAATCACGACAACTAGAGAAAAAAAGCACCTTATCTCATTCTTCGCTCACTAACGAAACAGACGAGTGTGTTTAGCGACAATTTCCGAGCACTCCACAATAAGCCCGGCTAATGTTTTCTTTTTTTTTAGTGTCATGCCGCAGAAACAGCCTAGAGATCAAAGGATGTGAAAGGCCACCCAGCCACTCATATATTTGCCTCTGGCGACTCGAAGGCGGCTACAATCTTCTATATTTCGACTGTATGGAAACTCTTCTCCTCTAAACCTTTAAACAGCTCACGTGCTGTTGCAACGCTCTCGGTATTAGACCACTTTCCACTGTGCAATGGTTTAATTTGACATTGTTTTTATCACGCTAAATTCACATGATGCCGCACAGTTAAGTGACCTTTGACGGGCTCATGACCTTATCTATGACGTCTAGATGTTGTCACCTGCAATCCTGTGCCTTTTTATTTTTTCGTTCATGTTGATGCCAATGCTTACGCAACATTTCACATTAGTTTATTCACCTAAGTATTTCGCATGTAGCACATGCCCTTTCTTTGCAATCCTTTTTAGCGTGGCTGCGATGTCCTGCTCGTTTGAGTATTTTAAGGGACGTGCCGGTTTTATATGTATATCCATATCTGAGCCACTTTTCGATATCATTTATAGACTATCACATAATAGGATATATTCCTGTCAATACTATTCCGAAACAATGCCTGATAGTTTTTTATGGGACTAAATTTCAATAGTCATTGGAAGACCTGCGATACCTTCATTGAGTTTTACTGTAATGTTGTACAGCTTTCAAGATCAATGCCAGAGATTTATAGGAAGCCACAACTGTTGCCTGATTTATACATAAAACACTTGATTAAATCACTGGACAATGAATTTTGTATTCATAAATATTTTTGAAGCGGTGTGCAATCCAAGAAAAAGAATGAAACTCAGGACCAATTTCTGCTTATCTCTTCATCATATTTCTCCTTGGAGACCACATCACGAAATGAATATGAACAAGTTTGACTGCAAGTAATGTTTAGCACAATTACACTCTCAATTTTCGAAGAACTATAGAACGCAGATACCATTATATTGCGGCATTATAAGACATTTCACTTTAGTAATGTCAAATTTTTCAATATAATAATCAATCTTACGTATTTGTGTGATGCCAATATATTCTCAGCAATACGAAACAAAGATGAGGTGTCAGCTAAAAAGAATATCTGGACAGTTCAAAACAGACTTGGTCAACCAAACCAATCACAACATAATTATTGCAATGTCATTAGCTACAATACAGCTATGACGCAACGGTGATAGTGACTGCACAGACAACACTGACGCAAGAAGCATGTAGGCAGAAAGACATACCAAGGTACAAGGAATCTTCGAAAAATCCCCGTTACATGTATCGTTCTCTTGCCTCGAAGCATCAGCAGGGCAGCCTTTATAGAATTACCTGTAAAATACAGTAAACAGTGGAATTTTGCTTGCGTTACGGTGTGCAATTATTTCTTATGCAAGCTGCTGCTCTTACGAAGAGCAGTCGGCGAAAAGGGTGCATCGATAGACCTAGAGTTCGCAAACAAAGCTATCAAGGAAGTGTTGCCCCCCGACGACGCTCTCTGTTCTCCAATTCCTCGTAAGTTCAAGGCTACATTCCGTTCTGTTTTCTGATATTAGTAAAAATACATGTATACCAGAAGAGTGGCTAAAGAGTCGATCAGGTGGCACGCAATTCCCTCATCAAAAAGCAGCAAAATGCAGAGTTATTTCTGAAAAGCAACAACCAAAACTGCTGGATTGCTTTCCCAAGCCCCACTGAAAACTGAGCAGAATTTCAACACATGCAAATTACATTCAAATGCAAACGGGCAAAACAGCCATTATCGAATGCCTCCGCTCTTTTAGGTCGAGAGAAAAGAACGCACAACAACCACAGTAATGACTTAAACATTTGAGACGGAGCGTAGACCTGCTCCTGAAACATTGCAGTGACTGAGTACCAACAAGGCTAGGCTGATGACCCAGAAGCAGTGGGGTTGATCTCGGCAGTTGTGATAGCATTTAGACGAACAATAACTGCTAGAGGTTTTTTTTCTTTGCGATGCCAGTGCATGTCACAGAGCACCAGCTTCTAAAGATAATCCGGGGCCCTCCACTATGGCGTATCGTAAGACCTCTACAGCTTTGAGATGTTCCAACCCATAAATCAGCCTACTCCTTTAACTACAGGAGAACCGAGATAAAAGGTCACGTGACAGGTACTTGCAGTGTGCGCTTTTGGGCTTGCAAATCAAACATTGGGAGAGAGCATTTCCGCTAGAAATAGACTGAGCAGATGTTTTGCTAGTTTGTAGTCAATACAAGTACTGGTGGCTAGGTGGTTGTTCATTGCTAACCACAGTTACAAACATGGGTACAAACAATCACGCATTTTCCGTCAGTCAGAAATCAATACTCAGAAATGCAAAAAGTTACCTGCGCCGCGCTGCAACCACCAATTTACTGCTGATGGGGATCTCTTACTGAAAAGTTTTTCCAATATTGCCTTGATTAATTTTGCGAATTGAATTCAGTCTCGATTTTTGGTATCTGGGAAGTCAGTTGCTTTCTCTTTACAAAAATGGAAGACCCTCGATCCACGTAGAAGCACAGTTAAGTGTGTTGTCGTTAAAATTGAAATATTTTTGTTGTTACCACCGTTCTTTAGAGAACATGGGAGTCAATCTTGAAGTTGAATTAGCTGTGATTATGACCAACAAAATTCAAACAACAATAAAAGAAGACAAAATTTTGCTACTTGGAACACTTCTTTTCTGCCAGTTTCCAGAACATCACGAAGTCATCAGCAGGGCTCTGTATTCGAGCTTGCAGATTTGAGCGATACTGAATGATACTTAGCAGAACAGTGAAAAAAATACCATACAAAGCATCTAGTTGTTACCCAATCACTAGTTGAACGATATAGCTGCACGACGCAGTATTTGAAAAAGAAACAATATACAAACGATAGGTATAGTGACTATCTGAAGGCTCATTTTGCTCTCATTGAAGGACGGCATTGATAACGTGCACAAATATCTCCTAGAAAACACCACCAGTACTGTGCTACTGGCAGTATATAATCTTGTATTAGAATGTTTGGCTTTGAATTAACCACTTTGAAGTCACTAAAGCATTCTTCCCGCACTATATAGGCGCATTTGTCTGCTAGAATAGCTTGAGGTGTCAGAAATTTGCATTATTTTTATTATCTGACCGGGTCTTATTGCCACCCTTCTAAAAATAATGGTCTGCACTAAGGAGGACATGGAATATACTATGTAAATGCTAGCTCTGCGTTTACACCGAATAGCAATGTGACACAGTATTTCTCGGCTAAAGGAACGAGGTTTTGAAACAACTGAGGAACATTTACACTCAGTAATAAGAATTGTTAGGATTTTACGTTCGAAGACCATTATACTGTTCACAGAGATTCCATAATTAAGAGTTTCTTGCGCGTTCGTTCCTTTTTCAAGTAACAAAAATGTACGATTGTCCTGGCTGCGAGAGTCACAAAAAGACACGACTATTTTACAATGTAACACCTCAATCTAGACCCTAAAAATCAAACAAGAAGGGCCGTTACATGAAAAAAAAACTGGTACACACACAGAAATTCATATACTATGCATATTTAAAAATACATACACGAGGTGAATAGAATCGCAAAATTATACAGGTTAAGTATGCACAAACATGCGCACAACAGAAATGTTCAAATAGACTGCAGCAAAAAATTAGAAAAAAAGAAAAAAAAATGACAAATCCCTTGTGTAAGCAAAATAATGATGTTTGATGCACGAATTATGGAGGTTTCTATGTCACTCTAAAATCAGCACAGCGTTACGACGAGGACGTAAACTTTGCCATACATGATTTACATATCATGATTATCATGTTTGGATGTGTCATTTACCTTTGTCGTCTATTCACGTCACGTGATACCAAAGTTGGTATATGTTGAGCTAACAAAACGGCCATGAGCGCGCTATGAGTGTAGCATGTGGTCATGTTCTTACATGACAAACATTTCGTGATTGCCATAATTGCGTCAGTCATATACCTCCGTCATCCATTCATGTCACGTAATACCAGTTTTGATAAACGAGAAGCTAGCGAAGCGACCGTGAACGCACCATGAGCGTATGCCTCGTAAACATGACTTAGATGACAAGCAGGTCATGATTTCCCCTTTAAGGTCTGTCAGATGTGTATGTTATACCATACCAGTTTCGCAAAATCTCACGTGAACAAAATCACCGCTAGAGCACAAAGACCATGAAATGTAAATCATGACATTCACGATAGGCATATTGTAATTTTCATGTTATGACTAATTCATTATGCTTCTCAGACAGTCATGTTATGCCATACTAATTTTGGTATTGATACCATTATGACCGGAAGAGCTAAAAGTCATAGGCAGCTAGATAGATAGATAGATAGATAGATAGATAGATAGATAGATAGATAGATAGATAGATAGATAGATAGATAGATAGATAGATAGATAGATAGATAGATCTCCCACTTAAGGGAACCATGTGGGGATGCGAAACACTGCTCGTGTTCACTTGTGATTCCATTTGATATTTCTATTTCTATGCTTCCGTGCATGCTCAGTTTGTGTGTGGAGTTGTGCATCTAAAGAATATTTCCACTACATGGGGCATTTCAAGGTGCACCACTTCACAATTTAACCAGCCTAGACAATACTTTCCCCATCAAAATGCCACTGCTATGGCCTGGATTTATTCTCGCAGTCTTCGGGTCATAAGCCAAACAAAAATAGCCAAGGACCACCGCGGTGATTGCGCTGACATCCAGAGCGTTGCTTTCTTCTAATTTACGCCAGAATTCATTTTATGTAGTTTTCTTTTCACTTGGTGTATATTGAGTAAACTGGCATTGTGAGCACGATGCAGCTGCAATCATACAAAACTCTGTACGCGTGCTAATAATTCAATAAACAATCAACATTGAAGAGAATGCCGAAGCAAAATATTGTTTAGCACGTTTTCCGGCACCCCAACAGTCATGCTTTCCCTGACTGCTGTTCTACCGAATAGTTCACACTCCAAGCTTATAAGGTGTAGTTTATACTTGTGGGCTTATGCGTGGCCTTTTAAGATTAATAGGAGACCTCCTGCGTAACGCAATATTATAAGAATATTATCCAGTAATGCTTTTAAAATAGCAGGAACACCGCGGCAGGTGTCTGCATTGCTCGAATTTTTCTTGCACATAGTTATATTGTGTGAATGCTCTAATCAAAATAATATGTCTTTGTGCTGTCCAAACGATACATTATATTTAACTCTTCTCAAATGTACATAGTTCCTAGTAACCCCAAAGCTGTGCATGTTGCTGACAGTAATCTTAAATAATTACGAGTTAGCAGAAGCAAACTTCTGGACGATGCACAATAGATGATCATCAAGAGCAAACTTCCTCAGTGAAGCAAACAACTCTATGCCTGTATTTTTGTGGATTATGGGTATTCAATCACCGAGTCCTGATCTGGTTGCAAGGATACATTAAAAAAACAGGCTGTGCAAACAGAGGCACGAAAGAAGAGTCAAGAGTGAGGTGTTTTGAACTCGTTGTTTTCGTATTAGCACGCCCTGTCTTTTAGAAGGTTGTGACTCCATGCTTTTCAATAAATTCAGTTTTAGGTAAGTCCAACTTTTTATATTTATATTTTTTGTTCTTGTTTTTTTGCGAAGCAAGTGTTCAGTATATATAAAAAAGCTCATGGGTAGTTTGCATGATTGAAGCAGCATGTCGGTGGGCTCACCAGCCTAAAGATAATCTGGTAACACAACTTGTTCTTCTAGAGAGAGTATATTTTGCGATCACTTGTGCCATCAGGTGGCTGTCTTCTCCACCAATAGGATAGCCTGGGAGCCCAAAGTGAGGGCGGGACAAAACAAAAAGAAAAGCAGTGCGTCATATACTTTGCATGCAGGTGTGTGGGGTACTATAATCGCCAAATGAAGCCCAAGCGGCGGTATAGTATACGCGCAATTCAGTCATCAATATGAACATGGGCAGCGCTCCACACCTGTTAGTGGTGACTCTGATAACACAATGGAGCGCACTATACTATTTGTCATGTTTCCCTCTGTTGCCGTTTAATTTGGCGTTCATAGCAGATGAGATAATTGAACAGACGGGCTAGATTTTGAGCCAAAACACATTTTTCAGACGACTATCTCGGCATCATACACCGAACAATCACAACGACATCTACCACGGGGACCTCGGACAACATGAATAATGTGAAGTGTGACACACACCTAGGTAAGTGCATCCGTATGTTTTTCTTTCTATCATTTGTGTTGCACATGCGGCTGTCATGCTGCAAATATATTAGCAATAATAAAATACATGGTATTTCGCTACTGCAATTTCATATAGGCGCTTCGTTTTTCGGAATAATTTCCGAAGTCTGGGAGGCATGTACCGCATCATTTTGTGTATGTTGAAAAACGTTCAAAACCCGATAACCCTCCAGTATTCGTGTTTCTAGAATACCACGAGCTTTCACAAAGTCAATCCGTCACACTACACATCGCGGGACCTGTTTGGTATCATATGCCAAAAAAGAATAGGTACTTAATGATGTGGCATGAAGCGCGCAGTGCTACTTTGGGGTGATCCTAGTGACATCTATCCTTAGGGTGTTGCTATCAACGCTTTGAACTATTTAAGATAGCAAGCATAATTTTAATACGATCAGAGCAACAATCAATAATGACAATGTTACCATAAGAAATATTGAGTGGTATGATAGAAAATTTGCTCCTAGCATCATGAAAGTTTAATAAGAGTTTTTGACACTTCTTGTGCATTTGTGTTTCAGTTTTTTTCATGTTGCACTACTACACCAAACCTGGGTAAAAGAAATGCTAGCCAGTAATTCTGAATAAAGTGGACACGATTTCTTCGTATTTTTATCTATACAGATGTACAATATCACATACATGCTTCTATCTTCCCTTATGTGTAGATTTTGCGTCATTCAACGCAATTTATATGAAATGTAAAAAACACGTAACTAATAAACTGTGCTCTGGGTACCTGTTTGATTTAGGTTCAATGTGCACACAAGTGACGTAGAAAGGCATCCTTTTGGTTGACGTGCTTACCCTCAATGTTACGACAAGTTGTGTGTTAAGAAAAACATAGCCCATTAACCAGACAGCTTAACAACTTTTCAAAAACACTGCATTCTCTTAGCGGCTGCAGTTGGGGCTGTATTTGAATGCATCAAATAGCAGATAGCGTTTGCACGTGTGACTTCAGGCGAAGGTGTTTACATGCATAAAGGCAAAGAAGCTACAACCACCAGAAAAGGGAAATGAACCTCGTTTTCATGGATTGCTGCAGTTTCTTTTTTTTTCTTTTCCTGGAAGAACAAAGATGCTACGATTTCCCCACTTGCCATTCTACGATGACGGAGCGCTTTCCCTCTAGACGCAGCATGTACACTGCAAGAAGTGATTTGCTTTTTTTTGAGCTTGGTCAGCTGGGAGCACGCAGAAAAAAAAGAGAAATTTTGTTCAGAAACTGGATCAAGCTGTTGTCGCTGCCTTCAGGACGTCCATATGTAAGTTGAGAAATTGTGAGTGTTTCTTGCACAAGGCAAAAAAGCAATGCCTTTCGTAGCTGTTCATTGCTTGAGCCTGCAGATCAACGAATAAACAAAAACCTGTTTCATTTGCGTGTGTTCTTATTCTGTGACTGTGCCGCCCATATATATAGTCAATACAAAAAAACGCTCCTCCTCAGCCTACCCTCATACTATAAGAGATCACTTCACTTAGCCTGGTATACACAATAGTGTTTCTTCTGCCTTCTCTATCGTTCTTTTAAGGAAGCCAACATTTTTTTCTGACCTAAGAAAATACTAAGCAACGTGGTTTTACGAAATTACAACTAATCCGCCGACACTAATTAGATATACGTCCTGGAATATAGGAAGTAGAAGAACGTAAAAAGAATGAATGCGTAAGATGCATGGTTTCAAAATACCTCCTTGCTGCAATAACTCAGTCTTTTGGCGCACTGCCTCCTAGTACGCGACTCCGCATGTCGCAAGTTCGAATTCCGGGTGCAAGAACTCACTCAGCAAGATTGTGCGTCCTCCCTAGCAGTAAGAAAATGTTCGTTGATGAGATGAGAAGTGACCTAGAGACTTTGGGCTTCCTGAGAGCACTGTTAACGCTGGGAATTCTTTGATGGCCATGAAAATCTAACAACGTTAGCACGATTCTATCATAAAAACTGAGTCGTCAAGAGCATTCTAAGTGACACCTAAGCGTAAAATGCACATGTTTCTTTTACGTAGAATGTAACTTTTCACCAATGTTTTCTATTACTGAACGTTCAGACTAAAAAATGAGCTGATCGCGACCACACTGTATTCATGTTTTTAAGTTCTATAAGTATGATTGGCATCGCATAACACACATTGCTTTATGTTAAACGAGTTACTATTCTAATGACACCTCATATCAATGAATCCCGTATGTGCGTCTTTCTTCCTTGCGTGATCCACATTCAACTTGGTACCACCTTCTACATAGTTACCAGTATCTTTGTCTACTATTACACTACGAAAAACACTGAATAATGTATTTACTGATTTATTTATTCATTTATTTATTTGTTTGTTTATTTATTTATTTATTGCCGGAGTGACTGACGAAAAAACGAACTGACTTATCTCTTGTCTTGGGCACCTGTTTATCAAAGCTTGCAGCCAAAAATTAAGAACAGATATTCAATCTAACGTCTGTCGTTTTCAACTTAGGCTTATTTTTTTCGAGAATATTTGTGAGTTAGCAATTCGCGTGAGAGCTCTTGCAGTTGATCGGTGATACAATTATTTCTTTTCTGACAAGCTGCCATTCACTTTGAGCATGAGAACTCCGTTCTTAGGATATCTATGACAAATCTGTTTTTGTGCTTCCGGCACTTTAAGTCTCCAGGCAACGCATCTAAAGAATCTCAAGGAACTCAGGCTGCCGCATGATGTCATTGCTTGCCGTAGTGCAGACAAAACCCCATGTAGCCTTGCCATGACCGCTTGATCTTCCCCAAAAAGGGGATATCTGCGTCCGTGGCTGATCTCCCACTTTGGGTAAGATCTAGTGGTTCATCTCTCTATTTGGGCGGCCGCTCACCCTTTGTGGCAAAAGGCGAGTGGCTGGCAGTCAACCACTGTGGAAGCAAAAGTCGACAGTGTCAGTCAACTTTTGTATAGAATGAAAGGTTGGCTGACAGGCTACGACAGAAAGTGAGTGCACTGCACATCGGCGGGATGATCGCCCTTGCACCAGCTTGCATCACGTCCCTCAAAAGATAGCGAATGTGTCATCCCATTCATCCTCCTTATTTCTGACAGTCGTATCCTGCCGTCGTATGGTCAGCACGCAATGCGGTGATGTTCGTGGAGACTGCTGTTAGGTTCAAAAGTCTGCGCTCTTGATAAAGAAGCTACAGAGCCCTATGCTCGGTCTAATTCGAAGCAGCACGCTAAGAAAACACCAATATATTTCCAGAAATCACTTTTCAGCAAAGCTCCCTTTTTGTGAAATCTCGCAACACTCCAGTAATAAATTACGCGTATGTGATTCTATTTGCAAATAATGTTTGTCTTAGCTGTTCGATTTACATTATACCTAGATATACGTCACCAATATAAGTGTGCCATGACGCGAAACTATGTACGCTCACTATGCCTTTATAAAAAGATACATCACTGATTATTGTCTGAGTCACGTTGTACTCATGAAATGAAATGTTTGATCGCCTCCTGGTTCCCGCGAAAGTTAATCAAACTTATCTTATAGTTGTTCGCCACCACTTTTGAACGCCGAATATCTGTATATGCTGACCTATCATCGATAAAAGGTGAGAAATGCTTATAGACTCCTTGATTCACACTTCCAAGAGTGTAAAGGCACCGTTTATGTGGTGCTTTCCTTCGGCATGGTCCATTGAAAAGCTGGCTGCTGTTTGGTCTACCCTGCGTTTGGAGAATCCCTGGCAGACATCCTGTGATTTCATTGTTACTACTGCTGCTGTTATTTTAAACTGGAAGGTGGAAACATATTGCCACGAACGTAATAACAGACAGCGACGAAACGACGTCTTGCTTGCCCTCAGACCAGGACGCAAAAGCCCTCTTCTTTCTTCACTTCCAAGAGATTCCACCTACAGTTGATGGCTCATACCTTTTACCTGTGACATTACTCCCTCTCCTCGAAAAGCATCGGCTTGATGCTAGTAATGAGCGTTGAGAAAAGAAATGAGAAAGAAAAGATGCTACCATGGAACCCAACAACTCCGTCGTAAGGGGAGAAAATGGGCTGGCGTCATAGAAATACTCTATAAAGAAAGTAGTAAGTACACAAGACAGTAAAAAAACCCAAAGTGACAAAAAACTAGTCATTGCATTGTAAGTAAGTCCACGTTCGATAGATGACGCGAGAAATATGGCTTGAGTCTTGACACGTGCACCACATCACTTTGTGGAAACCGACGGGAACGTCTTGAGGCGCCCTCAGGGAGAACTTCATACGTTACGTTACTGAGTCGGCGCAGAACTTTGTAAGGGCCGAAGTAGCGCCGAAGCAACTTCTCAGAGTGACCACGCTGTCGGATGGGAGTCCACACCCAAACTTCATCGCCTGGTTGCAAGGTAACCTCTCGGTGTGTAAGGTTGTAGCGGGGTGTGCGTCGGCAGTTTGGCGAGCCTGAATACGGCATCGGGCGAGTTGACGGGCCTCCTCGGCGCGTTGAGCGTACAATGCAGCGTCCGTGTTGAACATGCTCAAGTTGTTAGGAAGGAGCATTGCGTCGAGCATTGTAGTGACCTCTCGACCATGAACTAAGCGAAATGGGTTGAAACCTGGACTCTCTTGGGCTGCTGTATTGTAAGCAAAAGTTACGTAAGGGAGTATATCATCCCAGTTCTTGTGATCAACGGCCACGTACATTGACAGCATATCTGCAATGGTTTTGTTCAACCGTTCAGTGAGTCCATTTGTTAGGGGGTGATAACCCGTGGTTTTCCGATGTTCTGTACCACTTAGTCTCAGCACTTCTTGAAGCATCTCTGCGGTGAAAGCTGTACCACGATCAGTATATATCACAGCTGGCGCTCTGTGACGAAGTACGATGCTGGTGACAAAACACTGTGCGATTTCGGCTGCGGTAGCTGTTGACGGGGCCTTTGTTTCGCTGTAACGCGTTAAATAATCGGTGGGAACCAGAATCCACCGGTTTCCCGACGAAGAGGTGGGAAATGAGCCGAGCAAGTCAATGCCAATTTGATGGAATGGTGTCTTCGGCGTGGCGATAGGCTGTAGTAGTCCTGCTGGTCGGACAGGTGGAGTCTTACGGCGTTGGCAGTCGCGACATGTGCGGACGTACTGCTTAACTGTCTTCGCGAGGCGGGGCCAGTAGTATGAGCGGCAAATTCTTTCCAATGTGCGCGTGTAGCCAAGGTGTCCGGATGATGGTTCGTCGTGACAAGCATGTAGAATATCGTCCCGAAGCGAGGTCGGCGCAACCAGTAGGTAAGTAGCCTGGGTATGGTCGAAATTTTTCTTATAGAGGACTCCATCCCTGATGCAGAACGAGGCCAGCGTACGTGCGAAGTTTCGAGGAAGGCTGCGTTTTCAGCCTTCGAGGTAGTCAATCAGCGGGCTTAGCTCCATGTCGTCGCGTTGTTGTTGAGCCAAGTCGGTTAATGACACAGAGGAAAGGAATGTATCGTCCTCTTCAACGTCCGCGTTCGTACTTCCAATTGGTGCACGTGAGAGACAGTCAGCATCAGTGTGTTTGCGCCCTGACTTGTGAATGACTGTAACGTCAAATTCTTGCAGCCGAAGGCTCCAGCGTGCTAGACGACCGGAAGGGTCTTTGAGGTTGGCGAGCCAGCATAAAGAATGGTGGTCGCTAACAACCCTGAATGGTCGACTGTATAAATAAGGGCGAAACTTTGTTATAGCCCAAACAACGGCTAAGCATTCTTTTTCTGTTGCAGAGTAGTTTTTCTCTGCAGATGATAGTGTTCGACTTGCATAGGCAATCACGCGCTCTACGCCATTTTGCCATTCGACCAGTACAGCTCCATGTCCGACGTTGCTGGCATCCGTGTGTAGCTCTGTGGCAGCGTTATCGTCAAAGTTACCGAGTACAGGTGGGGCTTGGAGATGATTTCGTAGCGTGTCAAAGGCGTGATGCTGATCATCACCCCAAACAAGCGGTATGCCGTCTTTCGTAAGTTCATTTAGCGGTTCAGCGATTTTAGAAAATCCTTTGACGAAGCGTCTGTAATATGCGCAGAGACCCAGAAATCGGCGGAGGTCGCGCTTGTTCGTTGGGGCAGAAAATGCGGCCACAGCTTTCGTTTTCTCAGGGTCTGGGTGTATACCGGCGTGGCTGACGACATGACCAAGAAATTTCAGTTCCTCGAATGCAAAGTGGCATTTCTCAGGTTTGAGAAAAAAACCAGCTGTTCGAATCGCCTGAAGAACTGCCTGTAAGCGCTGGACGTGGTGCTCAAATGTGTCCGAGAATACGACCACATCTTCAAGGTAGACAAGACACGATTTCCATTTTAGCCCAGAAAGAACCGTGTCCATCGTTCTTTGAAAAGCAGCTGGTGCCGAGCATAAGCCGAAGGGAAGGACCTTGAACTCGTGGAGTCCGTCAGGAGTAATGAAGGCGGTCTTTTCGCGGTCGCGCTCAACAAATATTTGCCAATAGCCGCTGCGTAGATCCATGGAAGAAAAATAACGAGCACTGCGAATGCGGTCCGGCGAGTCGTCTATTCGTGGTAAAGGATACACGTCTTTCTTCGTGATCTTATTCAACTTTCGGTAGTCGACGCAAAATCGCAGAGTACCATCTTTTTTCTTTACTAACACAACAAGGGACGCCCAGGAACTGGTCGATGGCTGGATGACATCATCCTTGAGCATCTGCTGGACCTGTTGGCGTATAACGTCTTGTTCTTTTTGCGAGACTCTGTAGGCATGCTGTCGAATGGGTCTCTCGGTAGGCTCGGTGATGATATGATGCTTGGCAAGCGGTATTTGGTTAACTTTCGAAGTCGTAGCGAAGCAGTCCCGAAATGAGCCGAGTAGCTTCAAAAAACGTTCCCGTTGTGCACACGGTTGACCCTGGTTTACGTCGAGAGTGCTTGCAAATGTCATGCCAGAATCGTCACATGACGAAAGAGCAGATAATGTTGAGGGACCAAGGACGTCGGCAATATCCTCAAGGTATGCGATCGCAGTGTGTTTGGTAAGATGGCGATACTCCTCGCTAAAATTCGTGACTAATAGGCAAGCCTGCTTTCTACTGGGCTGAACAATACCTCGGGCAACGCAGATTTGTTGTGCAAAAAGTAGGGACAAATATCCTTCTGCAATTACAACCTCGGGGACGTCTTGGTCACATTCAACGTTGATAAAAAGGCTGCTCCGGGGAGGCAGAGTAACAAATTCGGAGGATACACGTAGGGCAGCCTTCGATGAGCGGGCGTTTTCCGGTTAAGGAGGAAACGGGTCCTCGAACGACACTTGCAATTCACGTAGGTCAATAATTGCGCCGTGTTCGCGAAGAAAGTCCAGCCCCAGAATGAGTGGACGGGAGCACACAGGTAATAGGAGGAAAGACCCTGTGAACGTCGAAGCATGGACTCGAACACGGGCTGTGCACATTCCAGTTGGCGTGACGAGGTGGCCCCCTGCCGTGCGCAACGGCGGTCCTTGCCAAGGGGTAGTTACCTTCCTCAGTTCGGATGCTTAGGCGCTGCTCATAACCGAATAATCGGCGCCGGTGTCGACGAGGGCAGTGACGACGTGATTATCGACGTGTACGGTGATGTCGGCGGAAACAGTCTTATGACTTTCGGAAACGACTGGAAAGTCAGAACGGTCTTCGTCGGGTCTTTGCGTCGAAGGAGGCTTTTTGACAGTTCGTTGGGATGCGGCTTCACCCCCAGGAGCCGCGGTTTCTAGTTTCCCCAGTGGGGATTCGGTGAACGGCCTCTGAAAGGAGCGTAAGATGACGAGGGAATGCTAGGTGAGGTGGGGCGGCGAGATAATGGTGATCGTGATTGGGGGCGTTCACCAAGGCGAGGAGCTTGCTGGCCCGTAAGGTACGCTTCGATGTCGCGGGGACGCTCACCATAACGCGGGCACCGAGCATCAGGGTGAAAGCCACGGAGACCAAGTTGGCGGTACTGGCAGTTACGGTAGACGTGACCCGCTTCACCACAGTGGTAGCAGAGTGGACGGTTATCGGACGTACGCCACACGCTGACCTTTGTGGCGTTCTGCCGCGATCCAGACGGACGAAAAGTTGATGCACTCGGAAACCTTGAGGCTGGTGGGGGAGTCGAAGAGGCGCCCTGGATTCGATGGCTAGCCTGATCCATTCTGCCCGTGGTGGGATCAGGGCCATGTGGTGCAGGAGATCGCAGAGCCGCCGCATTAGTCAGCACAGGGGCCTCAGGCCTTGTTGGCGCGAGTGGGGTGACCACCAGTCGGATCTCATTTCGGATTAAGTCTGCGAGAGCACTTACGGGTGGTTGGGGTCTCGCAGCTTGGAGTTGGCGCAGCTCGTCCCACACAACACTTCTTATGAACTCAGCGAGGGCATGCTTCTCGCTGTCAGCCCCGATAAAGCATGCAGCAGGGGTCACGTCGTGGCGTTCATACTGCGACGACCTATACTGGAGAGTACGCTCCATTGTGGTTGCCTCATTTATGAACTCTGTCACAGTCGTCGGTGAATTGCGCACGAGTCCGGCGAAGAGCTGCTCTTTTACCCCACGCATTAAATGCCGCACCTTCTTTTCCTCGGACATTGCAGGGTCAGCACGCTTGAAGAGTCGAAGCATGTCCTCGACAAACGTTGAAACTTTCTCGTTGGGTCGTTGGTTCCGAGACGAGATAGCCTGCTCCGCTCTCTCTTTCCTTTCAGTGCAGCGGTATGCATCACGAATCTGTCGTCTGAACTCATGCCACGTCGCAAAGGAACCCTCGTCAATCTCGTACCACGTTTTGGCAGAGTCGTCTAACGCAAAGTAAACTCTCCGCAGCTTGTGAGCTTCATCCCATTCGTTGATGTTGGCAACTCGATTGAAGTGGTCATGCCAGTCGTCAACATCTTCATAAATGTCTCCATGAAATGAGCGTAGTGTTTTCGGCACATGAAAAACATGCGGGAGATAAGAATAGGCGTCGTTGGTTTCACTCGCCTGGTTGTTAGTGGAAGTTGCCATCTCGTCTTGAGAGAGGGGACCGTACTCGGGAGATAGTCCTCGCAGGCGGCGACTGCTTCTTGCCGTGGGAGCTGTAGCTGTCTCCAAGTCGCTCGGTGTGTCGGCTGAAAATCTTCAGCCTAGGCGCATTTACCCAGCACCTTCACCAGTGCCACGAACGTAATAACAGACAGCGACGAAACGTCGTATTGCTTGCCTTCAGACCAGGACGCAAAAGCCCTCGTCTTTCTTCACTTCCAAGGGATTCCACCTACTGTTGATGGCTCATACCCATTACCTGTGGCAATATAAGCCACGAAATTGATATTGATTCATGGTGCATTGGTGTCAATCGCATCATGAATATTTTTTCTCTATATTTGTTGACCGACAGTCATCCGCGACATGCCAAGAGACACTCAATGGCAGTTCTCTGGCTTTCGTCTTGAAAAACACATTTGGGGGTAATAGCGATAACAATATCTTGAAGTGATAGTGAATAGGTTAGCACACTTCAGTTGCAAGCGTATATCCAAGGCGCGCTTCTACGCAGACCGTAGTGGCTCTCCGGGATTCCCAGCAAGTCATACTTCTACTGGCTACTGCTACTCCAAAAGAAGCTGAGTGAATTGATGAAATCATATCGGTTTGTGGGGACTAACACAATGATTGAATAATCGATTGATTGATTGATTGATTGATTTATATGTGGAGTTAGATGTCCTAAAATCACCGTATGATTATGAGAGATGCCGTAGAGGAGGGCTCGGCAAATTCGGACCACCTGTGGTTCTTTAACACACAACTAAATCCAACCACATGGGCCTACAGTGTGTGGGAACCGGTACATGGCTGAGCCATTTTGTGCCTAGCAGCGTATGCTTACTACAGTGGGTTATTTGTTCCTTTCGGGACCAGCCCTAGGACCACCATAGGCCACTAATGGGTATTATTCAGCAGTTTCTGTTTACTCCGGTCGGCAGAAGGATCAAAAGGAATGTGCGCTCTACGACCTAGCGTAATTGTCCCAACATCGTTATGGTCGCTAACAGAGACATGGTTTCGTTTCCTTTTTAGGTGCTAGTTTCAGTGCGCATAAAGTGGCAGCAGCAAGCATAGGACTGACTTGACTGGCGGAACAAGGGGCAGAATGTTGTCTGGCAGTGGGCATAGTCAGGATGCTGATGATGATGGTGATGAGTGCGTTCATTGAGGCTCACCTGCCGATATCCACAATGAGACACAGAAGTGAAACCGCAAATGAGTTCATGGGCTGACAGTACTCACTCAAAACATTAGTTTTGAGGACTTCACGGCAATGAGCATAAAAGTGTCGGTGTGAAACGGGGCTCCAAGATTTTCTTTTATTTCAGTCAGGCGCACAACGAAGCGCCAGGATGTGCACTCGGCAACGGTACTTTTTAATTCCTACTCTCATTCTCACCAGTAATGCCGTAGTAAATATTCTCAAAATTAGGTTGGCTTAACCCTGTATTCAGAAACACTTCTCGACTCCAATACGACACTTCACTTGTCTGAGTTGAGCACTGCGCCGCTGCTAGACTAATATTGACACTGTGCTTGTCAAGAACTGCTGCATATTATTGGCAATATGTGGTGACTTGATCTGCCAAGAGACGGCGCTCCTATCAAATTTTTCAAGTAAAGGTGAAGCATTGAGTGAAGAAACGTGTTAGATTGCGGCGGTTAGTCTACGCTTCTACTTTAACAAAGTATAGTAGACCCAGTGCACCTTCTTTATACTAACCGGTATGGTGATGCAGAACTCACAACAGAAACAAAAAGAAACTCAACCATGCTACTATTGCAGGATAAAACAAATAAATTACGCTGGTTTCTCTGAAGATATTGGTACTAATTTTAAGAATTCAATTTATTTTGTGGAAATCTAATCACCCAAAAAACTGCAAGGAAGCGTCGTGTGACAGTTACGCTGTCGATATTTTATCTGAAGTTTATAAATTACCAGATTCACTCAAAGATAATCGCATTATATAACAGAAAGAAAGGCGCCCCATTTTATTATTGTGTAAAACTTCGCGCTAATAGAAAACTCGCAGTTTTTTTTTGCATTTGCTGACACCCCGCGAAGGCGAATGCATATCTTCTTTTTTAAAGAGAAAGAGTTTAAAGAATAACAAGAAGAGAAGGCTGGTCTCCCGCAAGACTTTGCCGACCATATTTTCGTCAAGGATATGACGTCAATAGAGTGCGCACGAACGGAATCTAAAAAACCAACAAAAAAAACACTTTTGTTCGTTTGAATGATCTGTGAGCCGAACACACATCTCGATAAACGACAACAAACGGGCGTTTCACCGACCGCGCCAACAATGCATGAGCCTGTACGCACATGCTTCGTTTCTTTCACAGACTTTTCCCTTCGCAGTAAACTTCGGTGGTATGAGATGATGACGCCGTTCTGGAAATATGAAGTACTGCATCATGACGCTTACGAGTGCCGATCAGAGGCGCTTCCGTCCTTTTAGCACAGTGAAAGCTGGCTACCCGATTTCCACTCCATTTTGTTTCAGTACAATTTAGGCGACTGCTTTCTTGCTCTTAGAGATACGATTTCGGGCATTGGAGCACCTTTGAATGCTCGTAGTTCAAATGACGAGCTCTGCCTTTGGCGGTAGTGAAGCACTCTGTGGCGCAGTGTAGCGGTTTTCACCTCAAACGACAGCACCTTCCAATAGCGAGAGCCGAGTATAGGACTTATGTAATTGTTGATGTTGTATTTGCACGAGATTCACCTTACTATAATAAGTAGACTATGTTAAATAATTTGTAGTTATTGAAACTAATGGTCGTGATTAAAATCGATCACTTGGATTGATTTACGATCTTTTTATAAAGCTAGTAGTACTTGCTAATTTTGAGGTACGAATTGTTTGCAACATGTGTTACAACCCAGCCAGTAGTGCAGGTAGTAACGGTGATGGAGCAATCATCACTACCTTTGTAGTTACTAACAGCATTTCCTAGCTGCTACTAGCATAACACTTGCTAAGCGTAGGTAGTAGCTCATAAAGGTATTAACCAAAACATTATTAACTGATGCCACCATGTTCATTTGCCCACATTATTTCTCCATTGTGAATACTGGCAACGTTAGTGCCTCATAACTACACAATTCCAGGTAATTTCGCTTGTGTTGTCATGGACGCCATGAATACAAAACCTTAAACTTCACATGGTACAATACTAATTATTACACTCCCGAAGCACACAATTTTCATTTATGAATGCGCTATGAATGCTGTTGAAAAATGCGCTCCACTTTCGTGTTTTACCTATCGATGTGACCGAAAGACAAAGCATTTTTTTCTTTTTATCGAATGGGCTGATAGTCACCGTTTCCCACTGAAAGCTTGTCGCAACCTCATTGCTTTGCCGCACCTTCAAGATCGGAGGCTTTGGAAGGGTTCTGATCTTTACCTGCGTTTTGCACGTCCTCCGTAATCATCCCACCTATGACAAAGCGATAATATCACGATGTGACGTTGCCACATGACGTCACTATGACATGATTATGCCGTTAGTGTGTTCCAGTGAGTGTCGTAATAGATTCATACCACTGCTCACACTCGTACAACACGAAGTGTCACTGATGTTCAGACAAATGGCTACTTGAGCGTTAACACTCTCCAGTTCTCGCTCTTACTCGAGCTTCTTACAGCGCAGCTCTTTAATGCCCGTCCCTACGTTGAGAAGCGTTCCATTGCCAATACCATCACCATCAGCGGTGTCAGCTAATCACGCGATAAAATAAAACCATAAAGGAATACCGTGATCAAGAGCAATTGGAACCCGGGCCCTCTTTGTGGCAGCCCAGTATTCTAACACTGAGCTATGCTGTTTTTTTTTAATAATAACACTTATTAAAAAAAGCAACAAAATGGGACATGTTTTATCGCACAGAGGTACACTGTTGAAATCACACAGCGACAATACGTGTAAAAGCTCATCTGTGAAACCAGCACGCAGGCTAACTGTAAGTCCTGTATTCCAAATTGAAATGTTGATAATGTGCTGAACAAAAAAAGTAATGAGAGTAAGTACCTTATCCAGATGGGGCGTGCCAGCACGGCATAAAACAGCATCACATTAATCATCGTTTAAGTCAATCACCATTCAGATGAAATGTGTGCATAAAGAGGTGACTGGTCTGCTTAGCGGTCCTGCATATGCATCTCTTACAGATGTAAGAGATGCAAGATGTAAGAGATGTCTTACAGGTACTTTGTCTTGACAAACGCAGAATAATTTCCAAACTCAAACGTTTGCATCATTTGCATCATGAGAAATATAAAATATTCTGAACATATCTCCTTCAACCCGTCAGACAATCCTCTAGAACTAACCACAACAGGATAATACAGTTGCCTAAAAGTAAAAACTACGTTCAGAAAAACTTTTTCTATCATTGATAACATAGTGGAATAGTCTACCATAATCTACGGTGAACTGTGAAACTGTACATTTGTTTGTTCGAAAAATCAGAAATAATATTTGTTCGAGTTTGAGTATAAAATTTTTGTGTTACGCATGCACGTGATCTAAGCCTTGTATCTTTGAAATTGTTGCCAACCATCCAGCATTGAACATTTTTCTTAATGTGTACGTCACTCTCGATATAATTGTAATCGTTTTGTGTACTACTACTCCTGGTTGCACCTAGAAAGTTGGCAGTATTTTGAAATAATAAATATTATTAACCAAAATCATAAACCTAAGAACAATAATATTATTTTAATATGAAAAAGGCAGATCCCACGTTCAGTGGCAGTCGATGATATGCGAAGCAAGAATGACAAAGGTCAATATGTCACTTTAAGTTCAGCACAACATTACGAGGTGGACGTATATTATGCCGTACTTGACTTCCATGTCATGATTATTATGTTTCCGCCAGGCATTTTTCTTCGACGTCCAATCACGTCACATCAAACCAAATTTGGTATACATGAAAATAGCGAAACAGCCACGAGCGCTCTATGAAAAGCTTGTGGTCATGTTTTACATGACACGCATGTCATTATCATGTTTGAACGTGCCATTTACCTTTGTTGTCTATTGACGTCACGTAATACCAAGTTTAGTATATGTGAAGCTGCCGAAACGGCCGCGAGTGCATCTTGAGCGTGGCATGTGGTCATGTTCTTACATCACATGCATATAGTGATCACGATGTTTGCACCATTCATTTACCATTGTCATCCATTCACGTTACGTAATACCGACTTTGGTACATGTGAAGCTAGTAAAACGGCCGCTAGCGCATCATAAATGTGGTATGTTGTCATGCTCTCACATGACATACATTTCACGGTTATCATGTTTGCATCGGTCAAATGCTTTCGTCATCCACTCGCGTCACTAACACCAAAATTGGTGTGTATAAAGCTAGCGAAATGGCCGTGAGCGCATAATGACCGTGGTATGTCGTCATGTTCTTACATGACACGCATGTGATGAATATCATGTTTTCACCAGTCATATACCTTCATCATTCATTCACGACATGCTGTATCGAATTTGGTGTATCTGAAGCTATCGAAATTACCGCGAACGCATCATGAGCATGGCATGTAGTCATGTTCTCACATGACACGTATGTAATGAGTTCCACGTTCGGGCCTGTCACTTATGGTTGCCGTGTAGTCATGTCATGCCGTACCAGTTTTTCGATATGTCGTGTGAATGGAACTACCGCAGGAGCATCATGGCCATGACATGTAAATCATGACATTCGTGGCATACATGACATAATTTTCATGTTATGACTAGGCAGTTATGCTCGTCATATGGTCATATTATGCCATCACCATTTTGGTGTAGATCCCATTATCCAAATGGCTAGGGGAAATAAAAGTCGTAGTAGGTGTCTTGATAGAAAGATAGATAGATAGATAATAGATAGATAGATAGATAGATAGATAGATAGATAGATAGATAGATAGATAGATAGATAGATGGATAGATAGATAGATACGGTAAAACTCGCAAAAGTGCGATAAGAAATGCTTCGCATATAATAAAAAAATATGGCAGATTCAACGTACAGTGCGAATCCATGATATGTGAAGCACGAATGAGAAAGGTAGATATGTCACTTTAAAATCAGCGCAACGTTACAAGGCGGAGGTAAATGACGTCGTCAATTACTCCTGTTTCATAATTATTATGTTTGGATGTGTCATTTACCTTCGTCATCTATTCACGTCAGGTGATACCAAATTTAGTATATGTAAAGCTAGCGAAATGGCCCCGAGCACGCTATGACCACTGGATGTTGTCATGTTCTTACATGATAAGCGTGTCCGGATTATCATGTTTGTACCAGTCATATATTTCGTCAGCCCATTTCCGATGGTGGCGGAAATGTTGTAGGCCCGTGTACTCAGATTTAAATGGGTGCACGTTAAAGAACCCCAGGTGGTCGAAATTTCCGGAGCCCTCCACTACGGCGTCTCTCATAATCAAATGGTGGTTTTGGAACGTTAAACCCCACAAATCAATCATAATTCGTCAGCCCTTGAAGTCACGTATCGACAAATTTGGTATATGTGGAACCAGCGAAACGGCCACGAGGGCATCATAAAGGGCCAAATATACTCGAATGTAGCGTTGACGCGCTAGCGCGCTGGGCACAGCGACACTACGTTAGAAAAACGCGAGCACTCTATAGTCTGACGCCTAGCCGCGACCGGCGCGACCAGCGTCCGTTGGCGCGGCCCGATGGCACCCGGCGCGAAAGGCGACATGCTGCATTTTGCGCCGATGCGTTACACAGAGAACACTGCGTCTCCCTCTTTTTCCGACGGAGGGACGTCAGACGCGCTGAACCACGCATGCGTCGCGTGCCTGCGAGTATATTGCAGGACCATCGCCTGGTGTGGCAACGCCGGCGCGACCCGACGAAATGAACGCCGGTGAGCACGCACACCACTTCACGTCGAAAGGTATTGGCGCCTTGACTGTGGCATATAGTCATGTTCTTACATGACACGTATCTCATGATTATCATGTTTGCACCAGTCACATACTTCCGTCATTCATTGACGTCAAGTAATACCAAAGTTGGCTTATGTAAAACTAGCAAAACGGCCGCGAGCGAATCATGAGTGTGGCATGTAGTCATGTTGCTACGTGACACGCATGTCCTGATTATCATGTTTGGATGTGTCATTTACCTATGTCGCCCGTTCGCGTCGTGTATTACCGAGCTTGGAACATGGGAAGTTGCCCTGCCGCGGTGGTCTAGTGGCTAAGGTACTCGGCTGCTGACCCGCAGGTCGCGGGTTCAAATCCCGGCTGCGGCGGCTGCATTTACGATGGAGGCGGAAATGTTGTAGGCCCGTGTGCTCAGATTTGGGTGCATGTTAAAGAACCCCAGGTGGTCAAAATTTCCGGAGCGCTCCACTACGGCGTCTCTCATAATCAAATGGTGGTTTTGGGACGTTAAACCCCACAAATCAATCAATCAACATGGGAAGTTAGCGAAACGGCCACGAGCGCATCATGAGCGTAGCATGTAATTATGTTGTCACATGGCGCGCATCTCATGTTGATCATGTTTTTACCAGTATTATACCTTTGTCATCCATTCATGTCCCGTAATACCAAACTTCGTATAAGTAAAGCCAGCGAAACGGGGGCCAGCGCATCATGACTGAGGCCTGTAGTCATGTTGGTACATGGCATGCATCTCATGATTATCATGTTTTCACCAGTCACATACCTACGTCATCTATTCATCTATCGCTATACCGAAATTGGTATATGTGACGCTAGTGAAACGGCCGCGAGCGCTACATGAGCGTGGCATGTAGTCATGTTTTTACATGACACGCATGTCATGATTTTTATGTTAGGGTTTGTCGCTTGTGTTCGCCATGCAATAATGTCATACCATACCAGTTTTGCAACATGCCTTGTGAACGAAACCTGCTCAAGAGCTGCAGCACCATGAAATATAAATTGCGACATTCATGACATTGAATTCATGATTTTTATGTTATGACTAGTCAAATATGTTTTTCATACAGTCATGTTATGCCATACGAAGTTGGATATCGATACCAATATCGAAATGGCCAGGAGAGCTAAAAGTCGTAGGCGGCTCGATAGATAGATAGATAGATAGATAGATAGATAGATAGATAGATAGATAGATAGATAGATAATTTTGTGTCTATGAAGATAGCTATTTGAAAGAATACAAATGAAACTGCATAAACTTGGCCAATGAGCAGCAACAGTTTCTCTGCATGTTGTAGATAGTGTGTTTGTGAGCATGCGTGCTTGTGTAAGGAAACAATGAATAAAACTTACGGTATTTATTTTGTCACTTTGGTGCTGCATTCAATTCTGCTTGTTAATTGACCACACGGTGGAAGCGCACACTCTTTGCCATTTTAGTGGAACTAATGGCTCACAGATAAATTTTTACATACTCTCAAGCGGAATACATTACCTAAACTAGCGCCTTTTTTGGCACAAAAGGCAAAAAGAGGTGTCACGCATGGAAAACTCGCCATGATCGCTTTATCTTGTCGTGAGAGACAATGGTGACAATGGATTTGCGGCCTTCTGTACACGCGCTCACTCGGGCGAAAAGACTTGCATCTTGGTGGCAGTGAGCAGGACTGAAAATGTTTTTCTACGAGGGATTGGCTCGGCACCCCGAATGTGACGAGTGAGCGGTGTCACTCACAGCACAGCGAATGGTACGCGTACTTGGGTACGACGCTGAGAACGACCTAAGAGATAGTACAACCAATGGAGACCGCTCGTGACACTGTTGTCAAAGTTTATTGTTTTTCCGAGTCATATACAGCTTTTACTGTAATTTCCTTTCAGTAGCAGGAAAATAGAGACACAATATGTCCCGGACTACCCATTTGGCTTGCAGTTGTTGCTTTAACGATATGTAGGCATCTCTACCTAAAGCACTATCCCCTTTACCTAAGAGGCGTTGGCACATTCTTAGGAGTCATGCTGCTAGAACAATATTGAAACTTGATTTGTAAGTTTGCTAGCAGGGTTCTAGAGCTGGACTGTGGGGCAGAGCTAGGGGTCTGTAGACAATCTACCCAAACAGCCGCAATGCACGTGGACAGCTGCCTCGCGCAAGCGAAGAATGAAAGAGCGTCGCTGATACGCTCTTTCCCCCTCTGCTTGCGTGTTGCCCGTGTCCCGCATCGTTTGGTGCGACTTTGCGGATAGCGCGTGTAGAGGCCCTAAGGCAGAAGGAGCCGGTTTGTTTCCCGCCCACCGCAGCCTCATTTCCACGGGTACAAAATTCAAGTAGCACCCTTGTATATTTCAGGTTAAGGGCGTTAAGAAATAAAATATGCTCGAAATTGAACTTTCTTCCTCCTGCCTCTCCCACTAAGAGGGGCCTCGTTATGAGTCGAAGACTTGTAACGTGCCTACACCGGCCATGGTCGGTTCTAGATGTTAGGGCATTTTCATGCGCTACACGAACAGCCCCATCGCACGTTCCGGGAGCCCTGCCACACTTAAGCGGAGGGTGAAAGAGCGTCGCCGATTCGCTCATCCCCCCCTCCCCCGCTTAGGTGCGGCAGGTGTGACGGCATGTGCGTTGCGGCTCTGCGCGTCGTAGCGCGTGCAAAGATCCTCATGCTGCTCGATTGCTGAACCAAAGGTCACTTGATTGATTCTCGGCCTCGGCAGCCATGTTTTAGATGACGAAGAAGGACTAGATGGCCGTGTACTTAGATTTACGTGCAAGTTAATAAACTCCCTGTGTCTCAAATTTCCAGAAACTTTTACACGATGCCCCTTATATACATAATGTGGTTTCGAGACGTTAAAGCCCTACAATTATTAAGGAACACTTGTACTCCGTAACATAAATATAACTATAGCGATGACACGATTGTCGATAACTATCACAGTTTCACTGTGATAGTTATCGGCATGTACACTGCGACCTCAAAGAATGGTGGCGCAGAATACTGTAAAGAGAAAGAAATGATTAGGACAAAAAAGTTTGCGAAGTTGTGTGGAGCACAAAAAAGAAAGAGACAAAAACGTAGTAGCGCTTGGCTTTGTTGTTAATTCTTTCTTTTCTTCTCTCTCTGCCCAATACGCAAGCTCACAAGATTGAGAAAAAAGGCGATGTAAACCGGGATAAGAAACGGAAGTTATTTCTCTTATGCTTCGGGCTCTACTCTTTGAAACCGTTTGGGAGAAGGTAGAAAGAAAGAAAAAAACACGGATCACACATTTGCGCTCGCCTTAGAAAGCCACCAGGAAAGAGGAACATTACCTTTCTTCCCCCTTTTTCGTTCCTCCGCCTTCTCCTCCTTACCGCGTGAAGACGCAGGCGTCAGGCGTAACATGTGGCCTAATGATCTCAGCTCCTCCGGGGTTTTCTGTTTTTGTAACCACCTTCCAGCTCCCCTTTTCTCACTCGGGCAGCAGCCAAGAAGGATTGGCAGCAACTGCCGCAAAGAATGACGCTTCCTTGCAACTGCGTGTTTTCATAGTTTATTTTTCTTGAAACTCCTAGGGTATTGTTCGGAAAAATATTTGGCGTTATTCGGAGCTTATGTCTGCTGAATTCCTCATTCTCTGAAAGTCGCCGTTTATTTTGCAATATAAGTTGTTGAAATATGCTCTTATTGAAAATATTTTCCAGCGAAACTGTTTTGCATTGCTGCTTATATTCATGTTTCTTCATTATTTTATTATTTTCCTTTTTTGTGTTTATTTACGCTGGTAATAAGACTGTTCATGTACGCCAGTGTTTAATTGCAAAATGTGCTTTTTTGTGGGTCGAATATAGTTGAGCTGCTCCTAGGCTTTTTCTCTCAGCCTCCCTTAATGCCCTGACAAAAAATGCAGCATCCAGTATGTATTATTATTGTCAATACACTGGAACCTTAGATATTCGAACTGGGTAATATGGGAACCCAGCTTGTGTATTCTACGTGACTCCAAGGTCTGACCGCACAAACATGTTATACACAATCATAAATACTTCAACACAAAAGACCAGCGCTTGTTCATATCACAACCTTGAAGCTTGCTGTGAGTGAGTGAGTGAGTGAAACAACTTTATTCGGTCCACAATAGACGCGAGTAAACTCAGCGTCACCTGGCTAGGCCCACTCGGGGACCATCAGGTTAAACCTGACGGCCCTCGCGCGGGCCCTCTGGACGGCCAGGATTTGAGAGGTCTGGTCCTGGGCCTTGATGAGTCGCTTCATTTCCTCTTGGGTGAAAGGGGGACCGGCAGAGGCGCAGCCCCACAGTACATGTTCGAAGTCCGCATAACCACCACACAGGGGGCAGTCCGGGCTTGGAAACCGTTCAGGGTACATTGTGTGCAGTGCCGCAGGGCTCGGGTAAGTGTTTGTTTGTAGCAGTCGGAGAGTAACAGCTTGGGCCCTGCATAGCGAGGAGTGTGGTAGAGGCAGCAGTCTTCTTGACAGATAGTGGTGCTTGCATATCTCGTTGTACGAGCAGAGAGGCTCAGGTCGCCCAGGAGATGACGCGTTACCCGGCACACGGTCAGTCAAACCTCGTGCAGCCGAGTGCGCCTCCTCGTTGGGATTGAGCGAGGCACCCTCAATGGTTCCAAGATGCGCAGGAAACCAGACCAATGAGTGATTTTTGAGGTCTTTGACTCTTTGAATAATCTGTAGGACCTGGGGAGCCACCATGCCCATCTGGAAGGCCTTGATAGCGGCCTTGGAGTCTGAATAAATTGTGTCATGTACACCGTCCGTCAATGCAAGAGCAATAGCAACCTGCTCTGCAACGCTGGAACTAGAAGTGCGGATGGTAGCGCAGCTGATGACTCTGCAATCACAGTCGACGACCACTGAGGAGAAGGCTTCTTCTTGAATGTACGAAGCAGCATCGACGAAGCAGGCTCGATCCTTGTCCAAGCGGGCACTGGCGAGCAGAGATTTACCCCTGGCTCGTCTTCGTGCTTCGTTGTAGGTTGGATGCATATTGCGCGGCATCCGCGCAATCTGGATCTTGGATCTTACGTCGTTGGGCAGCTTCACAGCGTCAGGACCGACAACCGTGGGGTTTCGTCCCAGCATGCCGAGTATGGCTCTACCCGCTGGGGTGCCAGACAGTCTGACAAACTGTGCAAACTCTTGGGCTTCGACAATTTCTTCGAACGTGTTGTGGATTCCCAACTTCAGGAGGTCTTCCGTGTGCGTTCGAACGGGAATGCCAAGGGCCAGCTTGAAGACTCTTCTGATTAGGGCATTGATTTTGCTGCGCTCCGACACGAGCCAGTTGTGCATAGCCGCCGTATAAGCGAGGTGGCATAGCACGAATGCGTGGATAATCCGGATCAGATTGTCCTCCCTGATTCCGCGGTGCCTGTTAGCGATTCTTCGAATCAGTCCGAGGGCGCTTTCGGTCTTGGAACAAATGCGTTTGACGGCGGCTCCATTGGCTCCGTTAGACTCGATAAACATTCCAAGGGCCCTGATAGTGTCCACCCGCGGAACTGGGGAGCCGTTACCGGTGAATAACGTAATGTGGCTCTCCATTGCTGGCTTCCAGGACCGGTGAGAACCGCCTCTGGGCCTCTTCTTATACAGTAAGAGCTCGGACTTAGCGGGCGAGCACCTTAGCCCGGTGGGGATGAGATAGCGCTCCGTCACATCGATGGCCTCTTGCAAAGCACTCTCGACCTGACCCTCACATCCGCTGAGGCACCAGATAGTGATGTCGTCTGCGTAGATCGTGTGGTTAATGTTCGGGATTTTGTTCAAGGCCCTCGACAGGTTGATCATGCAGATATTGAACAGCGTCGGGGAGATTACCGCCCCCTGAGGTGTCCCTTTTGGCCCAAGGGTAATTTCGTGGGTCAAAAAATCGTCAATCTTCAGTCTTGTGGACCGCGACGAAAGGAAGGAGCGCACAAAATTGTACGCCCGCTTGCCGACGTGAAACTCAGACAAGCTCTTAAGAATAAAGGCGTGCGATATGTTGTCAAAAGCCTTTTCCAAATCCAATCCAAGAATCGCCTTGGTGTCGGCGGAGCCGGAGTCAATGACCTGGTGCTTGATCAGCTTCATGGCGTCCTGAGTCGAGAGCCCCGACCGAAAGCCAATCATGTTGTGGGTATAGCATTCGTTAGACTCGAGGTGGTCAGTGAGGCGGTTGAGCATGGCGTGCTCGGCCACCTTCCCGACGCACGACGTCAACGAGATTGGCCTAAGATTCTCGATGCTCGGTGCCTTACCCGGCTTGGGTATCAGTACTGTGCAGGCCGCTTTCCAGCTCTTGGGAATGAGACCGCTGCGCCAGATTTCGTTGATCTTGTCTGTAAGAAACTCGATCGAGTCGTCGTCGAGGTGCTTGAGCATTTTGTTGGTTACCCCATCTGGGCCAGGGGCGGATCTGCTATTGAGGGATGCGAGAACCCGCTTGACCTCAGCCACGGTGAAGTCCTCGTCCATCGATGGCGCGTCGCGCCCCTCGTAGTCGGGAAACTGGGGAGGTACCGGATCGTCTGTGGCCGCCAGGTACTTGTCTATGAGCTTCTCCGTGATCACCTCATCTGGAGTTGAGTCGGTGGCCAAATGGACAGCTTTCGCCAAAGCTCTCTTCTGATTGGACTTGGTGTTGCCGTCGTGCAGTAGGTGTTTGAGGAGTCTCCAGCTTTTACCGGTCTTGAGTTGGCCCTCCATAGAATCACAGAGCTCATCCCATTGCTGCTTGAATAAGACCTTGCAATGATCTTCTACCGTTTTGTTGATTTCGGACATTTTCTTGCGCAGTCTTCTGTTATGGCGCTGAGTCTTCCATCTCGCGAGCAGTGCCTGCTTGGCTTCCAACAGATGTGCGAGCCTACTGTCCATCCTGTCCACCTCCAGATCGGTTGTCACCTCTTTGGTGGCGCTGGCCACATCTTCTTTTAACCCGTAACACCAAGTGTCTAGGTCCGCATCCGGGGAAAGGGCGCGCTCGGAGCGGTTGGCTCGGAACAAGTCCCAGTCGATGAACTTAAAGGTCCTCGTCTTGTTGCGGGCAACCTCTATGAGCACTTCGATGATCCAATGATCGCTACCGAGGTCGATAGCTGTGTTGGTCTATTTGACGTTTTCCAGACTCTTGACAAAGGTGAGATCCGGGGTTGTATCTCGGCACACCGAGTTCCCTCTCCTGGTCGGGAAGTCCTTATTGGTTACCAGTGTCAGATCTTCCTCCGTTGCCGTGAGCCATATGTCTCTACCCTTCTTCGTATTGGTGAGGTAACCCCACGCCTGATGCTGGGCATTGAAGTCCCCCATGACGACAAGAGGTTGACAGCCGGCAAAATGCACGGCCTTCTTCAGAAGACCACCAGCCCTGGCTCTGTGTACGCTGGGCCTGCAGTAGACATTTAATATGAAAATACTGTTCCTTCGTAAGCACCGCTTAGGGGGGTCGACTAGGAGTTCCGTCATGACGTACTCAACCCCATTGTCCGCTGGACCGAGGTCTCGCTGAATGCACGTGAACCTTTTACTGACCAGAGTGGCCACCCCCCTTCCCCCTTCAGTGGAAGCCACAGTGACGAAACCAGGGAGCCTGATGTGTGATGATGTGATCGTTTCTTGCAAGGTGATGACTTGGGGTTTATCCTTTATGCCTTTTAGGTATTGTCGCAGGGTCGCCCGTTTGCTGACGAACCCTGCGCAATTCCACTGCCACATTGTTATGACGTTAGTTTCGTTATCCATGTTTGGGCTTGGGCATGGGTTTCGAGAGGGCCGCCTGCAGGATGGCACCCTCTGACGGCGGGGCAATGACACTGTTCAAGTTTGGGACTGGTGTTGTCGATGTGCTTGGCAAAAATCCGTGGTGGGTCCCCTCCAGTCTAAGTATTCTCTCGCTGAGGGCGACCAGACCCAGCTGGGGGTGCGCGATCATTTCTTGTACTTGAGAGAGGCCTGACTGTATGTTGGAGATGGCCTTCTTGAGCTCCGAAAGGAGCTCCAGAGTCTCGTCTTCCCTTGAGCTATCCAGGGCGTGACGCTTCACTGCACCCGCCTTGGGGGGAGCCTCCGCCGTGTCCATGGCCGACGAACTCGTGGCGGCCGGAGGAGCCGGCGGTTTGAGCGCCAATTTTCGTATTTCGGCTATCTCGGTGGCTAGCCGACTGACTTCCTGCTTGAACTGGGCGTTTTCTTTCCTAAGACTATCATTGGCACGCCTAAGCTCTTTGAGCTCGTTCGTGAGACGCGGGTCGTGCGAGTCCTGGGAGTTGGACGCCTGCTCTTGGTTGCCACGGGCCCTATCGGCCCACGTTAGATAGGACTTGCCTTTACCACCGGAAGGGGTGTTGGATCTTGGCCTGTTGAACGAGCCGCTCCGGGTGCGGGACGTGGAGCGGCCTCTGGAGCCGGAGCGCGCTGGAGAAGGCGATGATGGTCGTGATCTTGGGGCAGAGCGGCTTTTGGAGCCCCGTCGGCTCCTGGAGCGACCTCGCGAGCGCGAGCGTCGTTTTCCCCTAGGGCTAGGGCTACATGAGGCTTGAGAATAGGAGGATCGAAGGATCGACTGCGGGGGGAGCTCCTCTTGCTGTCTGGCGCGCTCGAAGCGTCGTCGGCGAACAATGTACGGAGTCTTGAATCTATGCGCACATTCTTTACTGGCAGTAAGGTGCGGACCGCCACAGAACTTGCATATTGGGGTGCATTGGTGCTGCTCATCAGGGTTTGGAAGGCCGCATCCCCGACAGACGATGTCGCTAGGTGTTGGACAGACATCGGCGCGATGCCCGAGTCTTCCGCAGGCGTGGCATACGTCCACTTGCTTTCTATATAGGGAACATTTCAACAGAAGCGTTCCGTACCTGACAAAATTCGGTACCCGGTGCCCGTCAAAGGCGATGATCACAGTCTCCGTCTGAGCAATTCTCTTAGCTGCCAGTGCGAGCGGGTTTTTCTGGTTAACGATCTTGCCATTCAGCGTCGCAGGGTCGTCTTGCAACGGTATGCCACGTATGACCCCCTTGCACGTGGAGTGTGGGGCAGTCTCGTACGCGCAGAGTTCGTGGATGTTGCCCGAGATGCGGATTTGCTTGAGGCGGGAGTATCGATCGGCATTTTCCCGTCTAGGAGTGCTGGCCACCATAATGTTTTGCTGTAAGTTCGGGCACAGAGTGTCTTGTGAGAGCTCATCGGGTCTGATGCCGGCGGCTGCAAGTATAGCGTCAGCCACCGCAGCCGCTCCAATTTTGGAGATATTCAGTCCACCTCTTGGTCGAATGACGATTTTGATGTCTTCTTTGGGAAGAGCCGGCATTCGGCCTGCCCTAATAATCTTGGACTTCAGCGCTGCGCCGCTATGCTTGTCGCCACGGGACGCCGAAAGCGTTGCCGCGGCGTTAGGGCCACCTCCCCGCGATTTGGCGTTAACTCTTCTGGCGCCCGCAGTTTGCCATCCCTGGTCTTGAGTGACTTCCTCCGGGGAAATGTTTTCTCCCTCTACTCGATATTCCATCATGGTGACGGACGAGTGGCGCCGAGCCACCCCTGAGGCCGGCTGGGTGGCCTAGATGAGCTAGGCCTAGGCCTGGTCTCCGAAGTGCTCGTTAGGTGAGACGCCGCCGACGGAGGCACACAAATATCCGTGAAATGGTGAAAAATCACTCACTGTGGCAAAAGAGGGTGTCCGCGTGGTCCTTAGAACTTCGCGGAAAAGATTTGCACAAATAAACATGGACACTCGACGACAAAATGCTAGAAAAGTTGGCAAAATCCGGGAGCCGACGCGGGCACGTCTTGACTCGCCGCCGCCAGCGTCTCTCCTTCTCTTGAAGCTTGCTGTGAAAAAAAAAATGGCAGATCCGACGTACAGTAGGCATCGATTATATGCGAAGCACGAATGAGGAAGGTTGATATGTCATTTTGAAATCACCTGAACGTTACGAGGGGGAGGTAAATTATGCCACACACGACTTTCGTGTCATGAATATCATGTTTAGATGTGTCGTTTACCTTCGTAATCTATTCACGTCAAGTGATACCAAATATTATATATGTGGAGCTAGCGAAACGGCCGCCAGTACGCTATAAGCGTGGTATGTTGTCATGTTCTTATACCACACGCTTGGCAGGATTACCACGTTTGCACCAGTCATATATTTCGTCATCCATTCACGTCACGTAACACCTGATTTGGTATGTGCGGAGCTAGAAAAACGGCCATGATTACATCATGAAGGGCCCAATTACTCCAACATGACGCTAAGGCGCGCGCACGCTGGGCATAGTGGCACTTTACGTTAGCAAAATACGACAACTTAGTAGTTTCACGCCAGGCGCGACCAGCGTGACCAGCGTTCATCGGCGTGGCCCGATGGCGACCGGCACAAAATGCGACATGCTGCATTTCGCGCCGCACTGCGTCTGCCTCTTTTCGTGATGGACGCGCATGCGTCAAAGCAACGCAGCGCGGCGCGCGCCCGCGAGTATGCGGCAGGACCGGCGCCCGGCGTGGCAACGCCTGCCCGCACGCGCACCGTGTCACGTCGAAGTGTATAGCCGCCTTGACTGTGGCATGTAGACATTTTGTTACATGACACGCATCTCTCGATTATTATGACCGCACCAGTCACATTCCTTTGTCATTCTTTCACGTACCGGAATACTAATTTTGGCATTTGTGAAGCTAGCGGAACGGCCGCGATCACGTCATCAGTGCGGCATGTAGTCATGTTGTGACATGACACGCATGTCGTGATTATTATGTTTGGGTGTGTCATTGACATCTGTCGTACGTTCGCGTCACGTAATATGGAATTTGGTACATGTGAAGCTAGTGAAAACACCGCGAGCGCATGGAGCGTAGCATTTAGTCATGTTGTCAGATGGCACGCATCTCATGTTCATCATGTTTGCACCAGTATCAAACCTTCGTCATCCATTCACGTCCGTAATACCAAGTTTTGTATATGGGAAGCTAGCGAAATGGCCGCGAGCGTATTATTGATTGATATATGGGGTTTAGCGTCCCAAAACCACCATAAGATTATGAGAGACGCCGTAGTGGAGGGCTCCGGAAATTTCGACCATCTGGGGTTCTTTAACGTGCACCCAAATCTGAGCACACGGGCCTACAACATTTCCGCCTCCATCGGAAATGCAGCCGCCGCAGCCGGGATTTGAACCCGCGACCTGCGGGTCAGCAGCCGAGTACCTTAGCCACTAGACCACCGCGGCAGAGTATCCGCGAGCGTATCATGAGCGTGGCATGTAGTCATGTTGTTACATGATATGCATGTCATAATTTCCATGTTAGGGTCTGTAGCTTGTGTTCTCCATGCAATTGTGTCATACCATACCAGTTTAGAACATGTCAGAACAAGACCACCGCAAGAGCAGCAAGACCATGGAATAGAAATCATGAAATTCATGACATACATGTCATGAATTTCATGTTATGACTCGTCAAATATGCTCGCCATATTGTAATGTTATGCCATACCAAGTTCGGTATTGATACCATTTCCAAACGGTGGAGAGCTAGAAGTCGTAGGCGGAGAGATAGATAGATAGATAGATAGATAGATAGATAGATAGATAGATATGCTCAAAGTCACCGAAGTTCGCTAAGAAATGCTTCTCATTTGTAGTGCGTAAAGAGAGGTTGTGTCGAGCTCGACGCTTCGACAGGTGCACTTGTCTTCTTCAAGGCTAGAAGAGTTCTCTTCTAGCCTTGAAGAAGACAAGTGTGCTTGTCGAAATGTGCGATTCTCTTCTAGGATTGGGAGGCGCTGCGGTCACCGAGGTGAATGGACGCTCTCCACGTCGGCTCCGTTCTCATAGAATGATTTCGCAGCGAATACAGCCAGGCACCGCTCGGATTTATATACCATCTGATTCTTCTCGTCACCGAGAATCCGAAGAGACCATATTCTAAGGTGGGTGATCATTTTTTTGAGATTTTACGACCGAAAACCAGCCCCCACCAAGTAGCGTCTACTACTCCTACGACCGGCGCTCCGCGTCGACTGGGGCGGCCTCACGATAGCCAGGCCTCGGCGTTCGCGCCATACAGGCCGTAATCATCAATAATGGAGGTATCGCCGCAGAATGAAGACGCCACCCGACGGGAAGACGAAGGCGTCACCCAACAAGAAGATGACACAGGCAACGGGTGGACAGAAGTTCGATACAGAAAACGTGCGAAGAAAGGTAGCCAGGAACGCCGTGGTAGCCCTAGCCCTACCCGAACACCTAGAACGCGCGGTGCAAACCTGATATCCCGGATAACCAGAGCCAGCAAAATGCCAAGACTGCCGACAGGTGACTTCAAGATAGCTATAAGGCCAAGAGGAGGACTGCAGCTATCTAAGCTCAGCTTAACGGAGCTAGACAAAGCTGTGTATGAAGCGGCCGAGATCCCTTATGAAGAAAGAGAGACGGACACGATTTGTCCGAATAATTTTCAGAACATCTTGGTCGTTAGCACCCCAAACCAAGACCGTGCAGATAAGTACCAAGGCATCAAGCATATCAAAGCCAACGACAAGTTGTATGAGGTGGGAGCATACGAGACGGCCCCGGAACTCACTGCCAAAGGTGTAATCAAAGGAGTTCCTTTGAACGAATTCCCACGGGACATCACCGCAGCTATTATTACAGCCCGAAATCCTACGGCCATCGGAGCAAAACGTCTTGGCAACACCACGACAGTGATAGTCCTTTTTGACGGCAGCAGAGTCCCGACGCACGTTATGTACAGAGGAGTGCTCACACGCTGTTCACTATACAGGAAACAAGTTGACTTTTGCAAACAATGCAACAGACTTGGGCACAGGAGTGACGTGTGCTGGAGGCCAAACGACAAGCTATGTGCGGGTTGTGGAACGCCTGATCCGAGCGAGGACCACTACTGTCAGCCACGATGTCAGCTGTGCGGCAAGGATCATCCCACGGCTGACAAACTCTGCAAGGCCAAGTTCAAGACACCCTACATCGTAAAACAACGCCAGTGGTTCTGACAACTTCAAGAGACGCTCGAGGAGAACTACCCCCCTACCACCAAGTCAACCGAACGCGGGAGGTCCAACTTCCGGACGAGGGCAACGCCTGGGTCCAGATCAAGGTCCTGGTCCTGCGCAACGCCCCGCGGCCACACCACCCAGTCTCCGGGACCGAGAAGGCGCACTACATCCCGTTCCAGATCCCGATCTAAGCCGAAGGGTGGCAATGGCCATCAAGGGAACCCGGCATTCACGGTGAGCTGGTCAGACGTGGCTAAAGGGACGCGCCCTGAGCCTTCGGGGGAGACTGCGCATAATGCCAGTGATATAGCAGAGCTGAAAAAAGAAAACGCTGAGCTTAGAGAATTGATATCACAACTTACTCGGGAAATTCAAAGTCTTAAAAACTGCACAAATAGAACTTCTAGTCAAATGCGTTCCGCGGCCCAAGAGCGCCTCGAAGAAATGCCAGATAACCGAATGGACGAGGACAGTACCCCGCCACCTCTTAAAACGAAAGCTCAGGTGTCTAATGACAAAACTACGGCGCAAAGCTCGAACATTATTCAAACATTGTCCGAAATACAGAAAGCAGTTAAGGAACAGGCAGAGGCAACCAACAACCTCTCGCTTGCAATATCTATGATTATGAATAGACTAGATAAACTCGAAGCTAACGTAGCCAATCTCAACCCTAGGACACCTCCGGTACTTTCATCTACCAACCTTCCGATAAGCACTGAAGGAAATTCACACTTATCTCAGGGCACCGCATCAGTCGCTATATCAACTAATTTCATGAGGCCTGCCTCCTTTCACCCTCCTGCCTCTTCGATACCCAACTCAAAATAGGGAAGCCGAGAAAAAGAGACTTAATTATTTGGCAGTGGAATTGCAGGAGCTATGAGGGGAAGAGAGCAGTCTTGCAACAACACCTTAGAGACAAAATCAAACCGGATGTTCTAATTTTGCAGGAAACCCATGCTTTAGCTAAGCTACCGGGATATCAGGCGATCGGCCCCTCAACAGGGGATATTAGAACACTAACCACTCTAGTAAGTAAGGGACTCGTAGCAATCTGCCACGACACCCACATCACAGAAATTGAACATATACTCGTACAACTTGCCTCTAAAAGAAAAAAATCTCCGAGCATATTTATTCTGAATTTGTACAGCAATCCCACACGCATACGACAACGCTTCCTTCTTCTCTATAAGAAGGCCGTAGATATAGCGGGACCCAATCCACTCGTCATAGGTGGAGACTTTAACGCTCCACACAGTGCTTGGGGATACGGATACACAAGAGCCAAAGGAAAAACGCTATGGCAGGATATTCAAGAAACAGGCTTAACTCTCATCACTGACCCCGACTCCCCTACGCGTATTGGAACTGGGCTTGCAAGAGACACCACTCCAGACTTAACGTTAGTTCGTAACGCGGGGACCGCTAAATGGAAAAACACATTCGATGATCTGGGGAGTGATCATCGAATATTAGAAATCAGAATAGAAACCATGGCTGCCGCAAAAATTCAGAGACAGATTAGATGGACTGACTGGGATAAGTTTCGGAAAGTCAGAAACGCGAAAAAACAAGACCCTATCAGCAATATAGAAGATTGGATCAAAGATGTCAATAACGACGTCAGCGAGGCAACGCGGAGTATCACTTCAAGTCCACCCCTAGAGCAGATTGATAGCCGTCTCGTACACATGTGGGAGGCCAAACAATCACTGCAGAATAGATGGCGGGGACAGAGACACAACAGGCCCTTGCGCATGCGCATAGCCAAGCTGAACAAACAGATCGAAGAACATTGTAAGCAGCTAAGCAAACAGCAATGGGACCAAGTTTGTAATAGTCTCGATGGCCAAATGAATGCTGGTCAGACATGGCGCATGCTCAAACACCTGCTAGACCCAGATAACACCAAATCAGCACACAAGCAAACCTTGCGTAAACTGGTGCACCAGTATAACGGCAGTGAGGAGGACTTTATCGCTGAGGCTAGCAACACGTACATTCCCGCCATGCCTGTCATAGAGCACGGACCATATTCCGGAGGCCCGAACGAGCTCTTAGATGAGGAGTTTACTGTGGCTGAAATCAGGGCCGCGCTACGGAAGCTAAACAGCAAATCTGCACCGGGACCAGACGGGATCACTAACAGAACACTACGGAACCTTGACGACCAAGCCATAGAGAACATCACGCAATATATTAACGAGTGCTGGACCAAGGGCGCTATACCAAAACAGTGGAAAAAAGCTAAAGTAATCCTCATCCCCAAGCCTGGGAAACCCCCCGATCTATCGAATTTACGCCCCATATCACTAACGTCTTGTGCTGGGAAGCTGATGGAACACGCTTTTCTAGACAGAATCAACACTTATCTTGAGGAGAACGAAATCTACCCAGATTCCATGTTGGGGTTCCGCACACGGCTCTCCAAGCAAGACGCCATGCTGCAAATTAAGCAGCAGATTCTAGACAAGAAAACAAGAGCTACCCGGGCGATCTTAGGGTTAGACCTTAAAAAAGCCTTCGACAAAGCATCGCATACGGCTATCTTACATCAGATCTGCCAATTAAGCTTAGGATCAAGGGCGTATAATTATGTCAAGGACTTCCTAACAGACAGAACGGCATCTATCGTAATGGGAGAACTGAGATCTGAGGAAAGGCCTATGGGCAGTGCTGGTACCCCGCAATGTTCGGTCATATCGCCAATGCTGTTTAATCTCATAATGATAGGACTCCCGGCGCGGCTGAACTTAATATACGGAATACATCATTCTATATATGCAGATGATATTACCATCTGGGCGTGTGAAGGTAGTGACGGAGAGATAGAGAAGAGACTACAAGAGGCCGTCACCACTATTGAGGAGTATCTTGATGGTACTGGCCTCGAGTGCTCGCCAGATAAATCCGAACTCCTCCTCTATCGCCCCACACCTAAAGGCAGACCACCCAAGGGATACAACCGGGACCGTGCTTACGAAGAGATCCAAATTCACACCAAAAATGGCAGGACTATTCCTATAGCGCAACAAATCAGAGTCCTTGGACTCATCATAGAGTCTAAGGGTACAAACGGTGAAACCGTCAAGAGGTTAGTAACCAAAGTCACCAACGCAATACCGCTAATCAAGAGAGTCACCAACAAACACCAAGGCATGAAAGAGGCTAACGTCATCAGGCTTATTTATTCATTCGCCATAAGTCACATTATATACGTAGCGCCATATCTAAACTGGTATACAGCCGAAAAACTCAAAATCAACGCACTCATACGAAAGGCGTACAAACAAGCTTTGGGCCTTCCAGATAGCACAAGCAACGAGAAACTGTTTCAACTGGGCTTACATAACACTTTAGAGGAGCTGATAGAAGCGCAACAGATTGCCCAGTTGAAGAGGCTAGCCAGCACGCGCACAGGACGGAGTATCCTTGACAAGTTGGGGATAAATTACCATAGGCAACAAGGAAGTAAAGTGTCGATTTTAAAGGTGATCAGGGAAAAGATCCAGGTCCCCAATCTGCCCAAAAACATGCACCCCGAATTTAATCAGGGCAGAAGAGAAAGCCGCGCTAGAACTCTGCTTAAGGCCTACGGCAGAGACAAGGAAGCGTTGTTCGTAGACGCAGCGGAGTACCCTAGTCACAAATCCTACGTTGCGGTATTAATAAACACCGACCTCAAATGCGTAAATGCGTGCTCCATACGCTCGGATAATTCAGAAATCGCGGAAGAGGTGGCTATTGCACAGGCCATAATTTCCCAAAGTGTAGGTATGTCATCAGCGACTCGCAGTCAGCAATCCGTAACTATGCACGAGGAAGAATATCTCCCGAGGCAGCCAACATACTCCTCCGCAAGGCAAATCTCATATCATCCGAGGAATTCGAAGAAAGGTATATTATATGGTTCCCAGCCCACACCCCGTGTGCGTCCCCCATTCCCAACCTCAACGAGGAGGCTCACCGCGTAGCGCGAGGTTTCACTTACCGCACTCGCAATGGAGCTTCACATGAGGTACTGGGAGGAGATGAGTGGTGGGAGAGGGACAGAATGTTTAGGTTCTGCGACATTATCCAATTCTACCAAAAGTCGAGGCGCAGGTTTCCACCACCTAGCACCACATTAGACAGATCTCAGGAGGTTGACTGGAGGCGACTTCAAACTAGAACATTTCCCAATCCGAAGCTCCTAAATCGCATCTACCCCGAACTATACCCAGATGACTCGTGTAAACTATGTAGCATGAGACGCGCCTCCTTAGAGCACATGTTATGGGAATGCACACAGATAAAGGACGCCAATGCAGTCTCCCCAGAACAGCTTGGGGCGCGGTGGAGAGTCGCGCTGATCAGCTCAGATCGCACAGATCAAATATGGGCCATCCAGCGGGCACGGGAGGCGGCTGAGAGACAGTGTCTCTCCACCGCCCCTGGTGCGGCTTAGGCCCACGCCTCAATCTGCTGGTTAAATAAAGTTTGCTCACTCACTCACTCTTCTAGGATTAAAATTGACAAGTCTCCTTGTCGAAACTTTGCCTTGACACCACCCCTTTTACGGCTACTTTCATCGCAAGCTTCCATATTCGCTTTCCTGCCGTTTCTTGAAACTTTAAAGCTTAATGTAATGGACGCAACCATACTTTAGGAGCTTAGTGCCACTGATTATGGTGCTCTCTATTTTAATAATGATTCTCAGCCTTGAAAATTGCCTTCGAACGTTGGAAATGCCTTCCGAATATCGGAGTTCAGCAGATAAATTTAAATTGAATAAATTTAGAGATCCCACGTAAAATACGCTGAAATCCATGATATGTGAAGCACGAAGAAGGTAGGGTGATATGTTGCTTTAAAATCAGCACAACGTTACGCGGCGAATGTAAGTTAAGCCGTACTTCACTTTCATGTCATAATTATCATGTTTGGACGTGTAACACTCCTTCGTCGTTTATTCACATCACGTGAAACCAAAATTTGTTATATACGGAGGTAGTGAAACGGCCACGAGCGTACTATAGGCCTAGCATGTAGTCATATTTAGATGACACTTATGCCGTCACTATAATGTTTGGATGTGTCAAATACCTTCGTTGCCTATTCACTTCACGTCATACTAAATTTGGTATATATTGAGCTTGCAAAACGACCGCAAACACGCTGTGAGCGTAGCATGTAGTCATGTTTTCCATGACACGCATGTCATGATTATCATGTTTGGACGTGTCATTTAGCTTCGGCGTTCAATCAGTCACATAATACCAGTTTGGGATATGTGAAGCTAGCCAAACGGCCACCAGCGCATCATAAGCGTGGTATGTTGTCACGTTCTTACATGGCGCGCATGTCATCATTGTTATGTGTGCACTTGTCATATTACCATTGACGTCACTTAACACAAAAATTGGGATAAATGGAGGTACCGAAACGGCCGCCACCACACTATGAGCCTAGGATGTAGTCATGTTTACATGGCATGTCTGCGAAGATCTTCATGTTTGGGCATGTCGTCAATATGTCAAATCGAACTTCGTCGTCCATTCACGGGCAATGCATAATCCAAAAGGCATCATCTTGAACTGATAAAGTCCATCAGGAGTCACGAAGGCCGTCTTCTCTCTGTCTTTGTCGTCCACAGCGATCTGCCAGTAGCCTGCGCGAAGGTCTATTGAAGAGAAATATTTGGCACCGTGCAAGCAATCAAGTGCATCATCTATGCGCGGTAGGGGATAGACATCTTTCTTGGTAATATGGTTGAGATGGCGGTAATCAACACAGAATCTCCAGCTATTGTCCTTCTTTTTAACAAGTACAACGGGTGAGGACCAGGGACTAGATGAGGGTTCGATTATGCCCTTATGAAGCATTTTATCGACTTCTCGCTGTATAATCGCACGCTCCAGGGCTGACACACGGTAGGGTCGTCGGCGAATGAATCTAGCGTCACCGGTGTCGATGCGATGGGTTACCATGTATGTCTGGCACAAATTACGGTCGCCGAAGTCAAAGATGTCCTGATAAGAAGCAAGCAGATGGCAGAAAGCAAAGACTTGTTCAGAGGTGAGCTTGTCCGATAGCATCGGCTTGAAAAGGTCGAAACAGGAGCGTGATGAGAGTGACGTTGATGAAAAATCGGGTTGTGAATCGGTGGTTAAGGCGGAAACTGTGTGGTCGACCAGTGGTGTCAGAGGCGCAAGTGACATGCCGTGAGGAATAACTTGTGCTGAGAAGCCAAAGTTGAGGACGGGAATGAAGTTCGGTTGTCCTTAACGGTAACCACCGTGTTGGGGAGTGCAACATTACGTGTCATGGCCACGTCAGAAATTGGGGCAGCAACATAATCACCATCGGGTACTGGTGGATATGGCGAGTGTTGGACTTGGACTGCGGCTTGCGGCAGAAGTCTAAGGAAATCAACAGAGCACAGAGCGGGCTGGTAGAGACGGTCTCTGAGAAGGATGATAGTTCGAGCCGAAGAAGACCTTTGAAACAGTCAATGAGCGCAGCGTGTAAAGTCAGAAAGTCGAGTCCAACGACGAGGTCATGAGGGAAATTTTCCAGTACAGCGAACAGAACTGAAGTTTGATGCTCAGAAATCGTTAATCGCACAGTGCACATTCCAAGCACAGCAGGAGTACTCCCATCCGCTGTACGAACGGTAGGTGGAATCGCAAGCGTCAGAACTTTTTGGAGGCGGCGGCGGAGGTCTGAGCTCATCACAGATATTTGTGCACCGGTATCAATAAGAGCAGTTACTGGTAAACCATCAAAGAGAATCGTAAGAAGGTTGCACCGCTGGTCGGGAGTAATCACAAAATTTGCAGTCCGAGTCGTGTATGCAGCGCCACCTCCGGGGGCTGCATCGGCTAGTTTTCCGAGCGACGATCGTAGGGAGACCGAGAACGGCGGGGTTGGGGCGAGCGGGACTACGACGCACGGACGATGGCGAGCGGCTGGTCCGACGTTCTGGATTATGCTCTGCACCTGTCTCAGCACGGTAGGACGGGGCATAAGGTGCACGTTCGGAGCAAGGCCCCCAATCATAGAAGCTCGGTCGAGGTGATGAGGTCCAACGGCTGCGGCAATGGCGAGCGATGTGTCGTATCCGATGGCACGTGAAACATATGAACCGATCATCATGAGTGCGCCATTCAGACGGGTTTCGTCGTGGCGCGAACGTGCAGTTCGGAGTGGCAGCCGCAACAACTGGAGCTGAGCTGGAAGTAGCAGGGGCATTTTGATGAGGTGGCGAAATGCCCATGTTCGCGATCTCCTGGCGAACCACGGCCTGTATCATTAAAACAGCATCGAGGTTGTGTCCTGGCGCGCTGACGCTAGACATAGCGGGTGCCATAGCCTCGAGTTCCCGACGGACTATTCTGGTGACGTATTCCGGCACTGGTGGTTGATGTAGTGTGGGTAAATCTTCGCAAGAGGACGTAGCCGCCGTTTTGGGAAGGCGGTCAAATCGGTGAACTATGCGCCTACTTTTTGCCTGTTCGAAGCGACGACATGCTTCGATGACCGACTCCACCGTTGAGCAATTCTTGCACAGGAAACAATTGAAGGCGTCATCGGGAATTCCTTTCAGGACGTGTCCGACTTTGTCCTCGTTGAGCATGTCCTTGTTGATCTTGCGGCACAAAGCCAACACATCCTGAATGAACGCGACGTACGGCTCTGTGGATGTCTGGGCACGAGTCGCAAGCTCTTTTTTTGCGGCCACTTGACGTACGATGGTTTTCCCAAATAGATAGCGCAATTTCTGCTTACAGACGTCCTAGCTAGTCAACTCTTCTTCATGTGTCTCGTACCAGAGTTTAGTCGTGCCATGCAAGTAGAAGATAATGTTCGCCAACCTAAGCGTCGGATCCCAATGGTTGCAGCTGCTTCCGCGCTCATATAGAACCAGCCAGTCATCGACGTCTATGCGACTTGTGCTGTTGAATGGGCCTGGGTCACGAGGTTGCACCACAACGATCGGCTGCGGGGCTGACGATTCTTGTTGACATTGAGTAGCCTGGTCAGTCATCGTGGTAGCTGCAATGCGCCGTCCGCTGCGTTGATCCAGCTCGTTGGGCTGTATAGCGAGTGGTAACCCGCACCTTCCACCAATGATGTTACGGGGAATAAAGTATACACTGGCGAGCAAATGCGTACTGGCGAATATACTGGCGAGCAAATGCGTACAACACTGCTGCAGTCCGAGCACGTTCACGTTAAGCACTTCGTCGTCATCATCCTCAGGCATCAACTTAGCCCGTGACAATATCCGGACCTTTCCACTACCTTTTTTTGGGTGGACGACGACGAAGTGTCTATTTCATAGAACGCTTTTACCCTTGTCTCAAATTTTCTATTTGTTTTACCGCAAATTCTGGGAGCTGCTGCTCCCTCCTTGCGAGAATAGATGAAGAAGCCTCTCAAGATTTTCGAGGTGGACAACCGCTACGTCTGGCAGCGGCTAGGAAACATGGGACCACCTCAAGTGGCACAAACAGCGAGGCAACGGAGCTCTATTCCGACGGTTTTGAGTCATCGGATGACGACTGCACAGTCGTCATGAGCCGCTATGCAAAAAGAAGACTGCTACGAACATCGTCGACGACGAGTATATCCACCGTGCAGGCTACCGCGCAGCGTTGGCCACAAACTATACTCTTCATGGCTGTGGACACTTCAGCCAACCTACGGCGGCTTAACAGGCAAGTCCTCTCTGCATACCTCGAAGGACTCGTTCCAAATGAAATTAAAGACGTGAGGATCAATTCACGGAAGAATATTCTGGCAGTTGATGTTCTACACCGTAGTGCGCTGCAAAGCCTACAGAACATCTCGGAAATCGACAGAGTCACAGTTAAATCAGTGATCCCCACTGACTGTAAGGGCAGTCTTGGCGTCATTTATGACGTGGACATTTCCAATCCCGCTGATGATTTCCCAATCTTGATAAAGCCAACTACATACGACATCCTCATCAAGCACATCACAAGGCTTGGTCAGTCACGATGCCTGAAGATTGTTTTTGAGGCAGACAGTCTTCCCCCACACGTCAAAGTTGGCCACGTTCTCCATCAGGTCCGTCCATACATACCGAAGCCCCTACAATGCTTCAGATGCTTCAAGATGGGACATGTCAAAGGAGTATGTACCAGCAATTTCGTGTGCCCGCGGCGTGCCGAACCTCATTCAGAAGACACCTGCCACGCAACTGCGTTCATATGCTCCAATTGCCACGGCGCTCATAAAGCGTCGTCTAGAGATTGCCCACGAGTGAGGAATGAACGCGCGGTGCTGAAACGCATGGTGCGCGACAATTCAACTCACAGGGAAGCCGCTGCTACTGTAAGGCGACGTCGGGGTCACCACAGAAGATCATAACGCAACGTGGCATCTGCCGATAGAGACCCGTCATCTCAAGCAAGAAGAACTGGCCCCCCATCGTCAAGCTCTGACACTGAAAACAAAATCAGGGTCAAGACTCCCACCTTGTGAAGAGTGGCCATCACTTCCACGAACACAGCCTTTTTCATAGATGCATCGAATCCCGCCGACCTCGATGCCATCACGAACCACTGATGAAAACACAACTGAGGATCGCCAGGTCATCAACATGTTGCAGACCCTTGTGAACGCAATGCGCATGCTCTTAAGCAACATGAACACCCCATCAGCGCAGAGCGCACTCCAAGTGCTGGACACTTTGAGTCCGGTGCTTGCAGCTCTAAGGTAAAACGATGGCCAGCAACATGTTAGCCTTTCGCGAGGAGGTCAAGAACGCATTTGTCCTTCAGTGGAATGCCAGAGGACTTAGGGCGCGTATGTCCGAGTTCCGGCAATATGTATTCACGAACCAGTTCTCCATAATTCTGATTTGTGAACCGAACCTGTCAGCCCAGATGAGACTGTCTGGATATGAGTGCTTTATGTCTTCTACCCATGGAGAGCGCAGCAAGGTCGTTGTGTTCATACTGCGCGACTTAATTTATGTTCATCACCCTGTACCCCCTGACGAAGAAAACCAGTACGTTTGCCTAACAGTAAAAAACAAGAAGACCACATTCACCATCATCGGAGCCTACTTACATCCATCAAGTCGTCTAGACCGAGAGCGCTTGCGCGCAATTTTGAATTCAACTCTCCAGCCATGGGTGATAACTGGTGACTTCAATGCCCACCACTACTTATGGGGAAGCTCCAGGGTCAACACTAGAGGTAGACAGTTAGTGTCTTTCGCTTCTGAATGTGAACTTATCCTCGTGAATGATGGCAGCCCTACTCATCTGCGCGGATCGGCCTATAGCAGTTGCCTGGACCTCACTTTCGTCTCAAGCTCGTTCACACGCAGAGTGCACTGGTTTTCGGATTTGGAAACAAGGGGTAGTGACCACATCCCAACCTACCTGAATATTGACGGCTTTCCAAGTATCAAGTCCTCCAGAACCGTCCAGTGCACCGATTGGCAAAAATACAAGTTAATCATGGAAGACTATGTTGGCGCCTCACCTTTCAGCCTAGAGGACGCAATAAAGAGTGCCCTACAGTCAACGACGCGTTCGCTTCCGGTGAGCTCATCTCGCACTGATATGGACATTGATCTCGAGGAACTCCGAGCGATTCGTCGTCGTGCAGAACGACGTTATAGACGCACGAGGTCACTTGATGATCTGAGAGTGGCCAGACGCACACAAAAGAAAATACAGCGTCACATGGACAAGTTGGACAAGCAACGATGGGTATCTTTTTGCGAGTCTTTGGATCTCAGAAAGCATCTGTCACTATTCTGGAGAACTGTCCGGGGTCTTCGTACAACCATTACTCAGCGCTACCCATTAAAATCTCTGGCACTTCACTTACGCTGCGAAGAGATTGATATCGCAGATTCCTTCTGTCGAAGAATTGCCTGCGGCTCAAATTCAACTGGGACAAAGACGCCCGATTTTTCTCTATCCTCACGTGATCCCCGAATGGAGATTTCATTTTCAATGGACGAACTAAAGGCTGCGCTTGCTTTGTGTAGACGTTCTTCAGCGCCAGGACCTGACGGCATTACTTACCGCGCTTTGTGTCACCTAGGAGATGAAGCTCGGCAGGCACTCTTGCCACTCTTGCAGCTGTACAACGACTCCTGGCAAACTGGCATGGTTCCGCAGGAATGGAAGTCAAGTCACCTGATTCCACTTCTCAAAGCCGGCAAGTCAACCTTGGACATTTCCTCTTACCGCTCGATTGCCCTCGCAAGCTGTGTGGGAAACGTTATGGAAAGGATAATTTTAACGCGTCTGGAATGGTACTTGGAATTCTACGAAATATATCCAGATGCCATGTTCGGGTTCAGACGAGGCCACTAGGCAACTGACAATGTAGTTGACTTGGTGACATATGTAAAACACCAGAAAGCCTGCAAACGGTTATCTGCTGCTCTGTTTCTTGACGTTAAAGGGGCCTACGACAATGTCACCCACGAAGGCATTCTCACTAGAAGGAGTAGGACTCGGTGGCAGGATATATTCGTGGGTTCAGAGCTACCTACAGAATAGATCATTTTACGTGCAGACACAGAATGGCCCGACACCCGAGTATTACTGCAGCCGAAGAGTCCTGCAAGGCGGAGTGCTAAGCCCGACGCTGTTCAACCTAACACTCATTGAACTAGTTGGCAAGCAACCAAGCTGTGTACGACTTTCCATTTATGCTGATGACATCTGTGTGTGGACAACACGTGTGACTCGACTTCAACTTCGCGCTCGACTTCAGAAGGCAGCATCAGTGACATCGTACCACTTACGCAAACAAGGTCTTGAAATCGCAAGTGAGATGTGTGCAGTCGTGGCCTTCACCAGAAAACCAATGTCCGCTTACGGCATATCAATTAACGGGCAGTTGGTGTCATGCAGCCGGAGTCACAGGTTCTTGGGAGTCGTAATCGACCGAAACCTGTCTTGGACACCCCACGTAAACTACGTGAAAAAGCGGCTGACTGCCATTTGTCACTTATTCAGGTTTCTTGCTGGGAAAAGTTGGGGAATGTCTGTAGAGTCTATGTTACAGCTGTACAAGGTATTATTTACTGGATTTCTGCAGTATAGCCTACCTGTTATATCTAACACGTGCAAAACGAACCTGCGCACAATCCAAAATATTCAAGCCCAAGCGCTTAGGATATGCCTTGGTTTACCCCGCTGCGCATCGAGAGCTGAAACAATTGCCATTGCACAGGACTACTCGATCATGACGCACATCACCATTGAAACGATGCGTACGTACCTCAGGCAACATGCTAGGAATCCTTCCCACCACTTGGCAACCCTCGCTACTGAGAGGCGCCGCACGAAGTTTAGTGCAATTGTCTGCGCTCATCGTGAGTCGTTTACTTCAGGTTTTACACCTGCTGAGAAACTGGTGTATCCTGTGGTGCCTGACACTTCCACATGTACGTGTTTTAATTCCAGGAATACAGAAAAATCAAATTTGTCTTCATCAGAACAATTGAGCTTGAGCCATCTGCACGAAATGCACAACAACCACGTGCACATATACACCGATGGTTCAACCACAGCGTGTGGTTCTGGTGGTGCGGTGGTGATTCCAGCTAGAGGAATCACTCTGCGAATCAAACTGTCACATGTCACTACGTCCACAGCGGCAGAACTTGCGGCTTTGCGTGGCGCCATAGAGTACATCAAATCCCAAAGACCGAGTAAATGGGCTGTGTTTTCCGACTCAAAACCAGCCCTACAGAGCATGCAGTCAGTCCTTCGACGAGGTTGCCATGAACACTTAACTTACGAAGTTGTCAAGCTCGTTCACCACGTCACAGAAACAGGCCACGAGGTCAAGTTTCAGTAGCTTCCTGGCCATTGTGGGATCAGTGGCAATGATTCCGCAGACAACGCGGCTCGCACATCGCACCAAGAAGAACACACCCTTCCGATTCCTTTGTCAAGGACTGACGCTGCAAAGCAACTTCGTCACCTGGCACGTAGTCTGAGTCTGCAGGAGTGGAACACCGCAAGCATAAGACATACGAGACTGTACCAAATAAACCCTCAACTGGAACTTCGACCTCCATCCGGACTTCGTCGACGTGAAGCTTCAATTTTTTGTCACCTTTGTTTGGGGGTTGCCTTCAGAAAAGCATATAGAACCCTCATAGGATTGACTGACAATGCGGATTGCGACGTCTGCTGCACCAAAGAAGACATCGACCATCTGTAATGCCATTGTCCTAGATTTGCCTCTGAAAGACAGAAGCTTTCGGACGCATTGCGACAATTGGACGATCGGCCACTCTCTGTGCAGATGCTACTGGAACACCGTCATCGCCTTTCGTCGGCTCAAAAAGCAGTCAAAGCTGTCTTGTGCTTTTTGAGGACTACAGGCCTATGTGACCACCTTTAACTTTTGTGTAGTGCCACTGCTGCATACGCGCCAGCCGATTGACTGACAATCCTCCTTTTTTTTCTCTCTCTCGCTCTCTCTCTTTCTCTTCTCTTTCCTCTCTCTCTTATCTTTATGCCCCATTTCCATTCCCCCAGTGTAGGGTAGCAAACCGGGCATGTGCCTGGTTAACCTCCCTGCCTTTCCTCGTGTTGTTTACCCCCCCCCCCCCTTCCACTACGGCGTCTCTCATAATCATATGGTGGTTTCGGGACGTTAAACCCCACATATCAATCCAACAATGATTGTGGAAAATTTCTTTAGGCGCTGTTTTTTCCATCCTTCGTCTTATTCTCTCGGTAGCAGGCATGGGTCTTGTACGCTTCAAGTATTTCTCGGTGCACTGCACTTACAAACAAATCTAGACATTTATCGCGTTGTGTTGATGGGGTCAAGTGCTTGTATGGCGGCATAGGTAGTTTAGCATCACTAGGAATTTCATGGTTATAAAAACACACATTTTGACGCCCAGTTCAAGCAAAACTGTAAAGTTTTTTCAAAAGCTGAAAATGATGAATCCATCAGTGGCTAGGCAAAAAAGGCAAGACACTTCAACAAGGCCCACATGTGAACAACAGAAAGAAAAGAAATGTTGATAGGTTACCAATCTCGCTTGGTGTTTTTAGAGGCGGATTCATTGCAACAGTACTTATGTTAGCAATATGTTTTCAAGCGTCTCGGCCATCACGAATGAACTTATTTGGTTTGAGCATGCGTAGGTTCTTCTCCCTATTTTGTTCAAATGCTGTCAGGCTCTTTAGGTTACATGTCGGTAACTGACATGACGTGGTTTTTTTATTTTTTTCCAAATATATAGACGCATTGTACGTGATTTGTAAGGAATAACTACTTCTCGCAGTAATTCAAAAAATACGTTGTTTAGTATACTTTGCCAATTTAGTTTGTTCGAATCAGAAAGATCGAACGTAGTTGGCTTCAGTCTTCGCTGAAAGCCTTTCGGTACTTCAGAATCATTCAGGTGCTTTGGCAGTGCAGGTGCATACAGTTCAGAAGCGGATGCCTTTCTCGGCAATTTTTCTTGCACTTGAACATGTCCTAGAGGGAAGGTATTGAAAAGAGTCAACTGGAGTCAGTAGTCAACTGTCAGCTTTTCTACGAGTAGCGTTCTTGCGGAAAGGGTAGGAGCAGCCCAAAGATGGAGTGGTTTGTGTGCGTCCCGCATGAAGGTGGCGACCGCGTGGAACGGGAGAGACGCAGCTGGTGCCTGGGAAAGTTAGAGAACAGTTCTTATTTGTAGAGGTACGAATGGTACCACGAATGTAGTGGTGACTTGAGACTGGAAGGCCGTTCTTAACATCAGCTGAGCCCGTTCGAAAGGTATGGCTAGCATTGGAAAGGTCACTGTGGTTTGACATTGGAGGCCAATGGTTGGCGTCTGAGGAAGGCTGAGCGGAGTACGTTCGAGAAGTGAGGGTGCCACTGCTGTGGTGGACACACGGTGCAAAACCAAGCCACAGTGATACATCACTCTTAGTATGCTAGAAGAAAAAGGACACAACGGCATTCAAGTATTATTTTGTCACTCTTGCTATCGATGACTTCTAAAAACATTTCATTTAGGCTTGTTATAAGGAAACCAACCTCAAGGTACTTTGAGAATGATTGGTCCACTAGGTGAATTGTTAGTAACATTATTCAGTGGCAAACTTTTGCTTTCTATTATATATATATATATATATATATATATATATATATATATATATATATATATATTTATATATATATATATGAGTAAGCGAGACAGACACAACACCCGTTCGTCGGGCAAGCTGTTCTATTCTGCCTATATATATGCCTTATATATATGCTCATTTATGATCACCACCTTGGTTTATTAGGCTCGTTGGGTAGACTAGCCAAGCAGCAACTCAGGTAGATCTTATTAGTGTTACACTCGTGGTTCTCACACAACCATACCATGCGGCATTAGTCGCCCACTTTGAAAGCATGGACTCGATTTTTGTAAAAACATGAATGCGTACACATGCGGATGTAGAAAACCAGAGAAGACAAGTGCCAGTACCCACAGCACATATAGATTCCACCAACACTTGCCCCAAATGCAAATACGGCACAAAAAGACAGTATTCAGGCGAAGGGTAAGAACTACAAAACGCTTCAGAAGCCCGTTTCAATCAGATATATTGTCCCAATAGATTAATAGCGAACAGGAACGTGGGGGTGTACGAGGTGAACCTTCGAGACTTGCAGAAACCTTCATAATAAGCAGGTCAGTGTACGTGGCCTTTTATATAAAATAAAACTAAGCGGAATGGAGCAAGCTCGATAGCACTATCAGGAAACGTTTGAACGTCGAGCTTGAATTCGCCACAAACAGGTCCACCAACCAACTTTTGAAGCTAGAAGTATCGAATGCAATCAATGAGCTGATTGAGGTTACTGTTGCCACACAGCCACAAAAGGTACTCAGATCTGGATCGGGAGAGCCATATTCAAGAGATTGGGCTACGAGCGCAAGCGTAAGCAAGCGCGTTCAGAATACATACCAGTACAGAACAGGGACAGGATAAAGATACTTTCGCTACGCAGAAGCATGAACCTGACTTTTCACGAAAGCAGTCGCAAAGCCAGGACAGAGTCATCACAAGCCAGCTACACTGGTCGACAGGATTTCGTGTACAGAGGCACTGCGGAATATAAGCGCATAGTGGCGCACATGGCAGTGGTGGTAGGGAAGACGGCGCCCTGATGATGAGGTATACAGCCAGCGGTGTCAAGACAGTGGAGGCTAAGGAAGTGGCTATAACTTTGAGCATCAGCCAAAAGAGGACAGGGTTGTCTTCAGCGACTCCGAAAACGACGTGACAAATTATGAAACCGGAATTGTGATGGAGACTGCCGTACGTATTTCAAACATGGTAGGAGTACCCAGAGAGATGATTCTGCTCTCTGAGCTCCAGCTCACCCTAGACTTACAGGGAACGAATAGGCAAGATCATAGCGGACTCAGTACGTGCTCCTTCGCGAATGAGCCTTACGTTGATTGGCTCTGTACCAATTCATCGGCAACAGAAACCTCAAACTAGGACTGCAAATGCGCGAGGCTACGCCGCCTTGCTTCGACGTTAATTTGCACAAGTTTAAAACAACGCTGTTCTTGTAGATCATAAGACTTTTTTGTAGTGAGAGAGTGTTGCAGATAAAACGAAGGGTGGCCTTTGTTCAGACAGCACTCAGGCGTATATATTGGACGCGTACTTTTACAGCCCTGCTTACCTGCCTGAATTCGCCAGACGTTTGTGATAAATTGAGTTCTGTTTGACGTAAGGGCGCGAAACGCAGTATAAAGTTGTAGTTAAGACAAACACTGCGGTTACCATGCACCTAAAGAAGAAAAGGGGGCGGGGAGTTGAAAGGCGCCCCACTTTTGTTCAATCAGGTGGCGGGGGGGGGGTTAATTTTGTACAACTTTACTATGTAAGACAATTTCCCGTCATAGTTTAAGGCACACGGCCATGACCATGCAAGATTTTGACGGTAAATGTGCCGAAGCAGCCCTCACCTACAAGAACTTTTCGCTTCATAACTATACGCCCTGACATGTGGTGACGAAAAGCGGGCTATGTGTGAGAACTATGTAAACACTTCATTTGCATCTTGGCGTTCATAGTGCAGCTCATCTTCATCTGACCAGCTCAACTGCTGTGGGGAGGAAGAGGGGCTTTGTTTGGAATTTCTCTAACCCCAAATCAGAAACCCTGCACATGTCTTTGACTGAGAAAGATGGTGCTTTATGCTGAATCTTGGCCGAGTTCATTATTGTGTCATAAGAGTAATGCCCATGCGTCAGAAAGGTGAACGCTATATGCAAGCAATCTGGATAATCAAAGATAAGGAAAGCGATGCTCATCTATTATTGGCACCATGAGCTCATAAAAATGAGAGGCCATTAAAGATACGTACTACGTATTGAAAAGCGTGATCTCGATTGTGATAGATCGCTTAGCTGTTCTAAAAGCACTTGAGTGCGCTGCGCCACACCACTCCTACTGAAACGTTCCGTAAGATGCGGAGACCTCACATACGGAATTATTGGAATATGTAAGACGTATGATGCGGACTCCGCATAAGACGTATGATGCGGACTCCGCATCTTATGGAAATACGTATCATGCGGAAATTACTGAAATGTGTGCATGTTACGTCTGAATCTAGTGCAAAGCAATATAATGTGTAAATTGAATAGACGTCCACATCTTGAGTACATGCACTACTGTGTACAAATCACAATATTTCTTAAACGTGCATGATGAGGGATTGAATCATCGGCATCTTACTAATTGTCGTGATGCGGAAGCAAAATTACCTTTTAAATAAAATACATTACAAAACTACTAAATTAACATGCTAGCGATCATAAATGGTGGTTACATTGCAACACATTTATGCAGTGTTCTATACAAGACTTAAAGAACCTATAAAGTTATTATTATCAATAGAGAAGCATTAATATACACATCAGCCCTGCTACAATCAATATGATTTTTATTTGTCTGCATGCTCCAGCTGTGAATAGTGACATTGCAGTGTTGATCGTACACAAATGAGGTGACTGCACCGCAATTTCACGAGCTCCACCTAAGCCACAGGATGGTGGCACAATGTAACAGCAATTTTAAAACGAAACGTTTAAACATAAATAATGATCATAGCACTGTGAAAGTGTGCCGCTGTGTTTATCTCATGAATGCCTTGTGGAGATCGGCGAAATGCAGCTTGAAACTCCGGCACCACTGTAAATTTCGAAGGTCACTGCGATAGAACCTATGTGTCCTTCATAGGCACCTGGAAATGAAAATAATTGGCACAAATAATGTCAGAGACACATGTTAGCACAATAGTTTACATGCACAAGAAATATAACACACAGAATGAAACTGAAAATTTAAGGCACACAATCCTTCATGTTTTGCATATGTGAATAATAGAAGGAATGAGTGTATAAATTAGTTCTGCCACATCAAAAAAACAGCATGCTTATCACAGTGAAAATAACTAGGTTGTCATGATTTTCAATGGTAGAGATAATCGATTAATATGTCCTTATGAAATTATGATTTAAACGCTTCCTGCACAGTAAAACTTTAGGAACTGCAAGTGAAAGCTCTCAATGTTCATTTAATAGTGTGTGCATGTACATCTGCTGCCTTTATACTATACAGTTTGTGCACAAAATTGGCATTTTGAACAATTTTGAGAGTTAAACCTATGCAACTTATGAAGGTTAAAATCACCATGAAAGCAAGCAGGACCAGGCAGGTGCCATTAAAAATCTGTGCAAGCCAGATAACTATAACCGAACTGCACACATATAGGGGAGCAAGAGTAACAGAAATTCGGCTGCTGAGACGCATGTTGCGGTATCAAACCCCGGCTCCATTTCCGATGGAGGCAGAAATGCTGTAGGCACGTGTGCTCAGATTTGGGTGTACGTTAATGAACCGCAAGTGGTCGAAGTTTCCAGTGCCCTCCACTACGGCGTCTCTCTTAATCATATAGTGGTTTTCGGACGTGAAACCCCACATATAAATCAAGAATAACAGAAATAAACTGCCAACAGAAAAGTTGGGTGCATGTGCTATCTGTACACCTTACTACATACAGCATGCTCATTCCATTTTAAATACAGATATTGAAAATAACTGCTCTATTAGGAATGTAAAAGGTAAGGTAAAACTGAACGACTCTACAAAAAGTGACCCTATTATGACATCACGTTTTCTTATAACAAAATTGACTAAGACTCTCAAATATCATTATGCAAGGAAAAAAATCTTCAAAAGAACAATCAAGTTTGAAGTCATAATTATTTATATGGCTACTATGACTATAACCAAGAAATCGACCTCAACATGGCTAATGTTAGTTTTTAATGCCTATGTTCACTAGACAATGAACTATACCACAAAAAGCACAGCGTTCAGGCAAAGCACCACACAAAAAAAGAAAGCAGTCCTTTTTGTTATTACCTACAATGCCTTTAAATTGGTATTTTTACCTCTACTTTCCGCTTTTTATCTAAGTAACTGGTGTGAAACAAGTTAGCTAAAAATGCACTGTGCCTCCAAAACCTGTTGGTTGAATCTGAATTTTTAAAAAATTGTGAAGATTGCACTAAATTAGGCTCCACAAGCCTTGGAACAGTGAGACTACATGACTCTTAGGACTACTTTAATTACTTGTGTTTTGTTTCTGGGCCTAAGCATAAAGACAAGGGACAAGGGCTTAACTGAACTGCTGCTAACAAACAAATGCTTTCGAAATTGCCCGATTGTCAAAGGATGCTCAGCCATTTGTTGTGTTTTGCACTGGGCTATTCTACACCAAACATACAAACCATACTGCCTGGTGACCATCACAGATGTATAGTTTAAAAAATGATGGTAATTTACTCTTCTGAAAATAGTTATTTGCAGAAATGTTTTGAAGAGAAAAGAGTAGTGGTCACGTGGGTACCTTCAGAATTTCGCAGAATGTCGTGCGGGTATTATTTGTGAGAAAAATTTCAAAGTACCGCTTTTTCTTGCCATATCAAATTTGATCTACATATTAAGTAAAGATGCTTCTTAAAGTATTTGAAGTCAAGTAACATTAGTGCAATTTTTCTGCTACATAGGCTTTGAAGGATTCAGCCAAACTGTTAATCGTTTGCATTTCTTGAATGGCAATACTGCATTTTGTATGAATATTTAGCCACAAATACTCACTGCACAGAAGTTATATTTTACGAAAAAAATAATGTTAGGTCCAGATTATAGATATCACTATATAATCGTTTTTTGTCCACATTGAGATACAATTTTAGCTGTGTGTTTGTCTAATTGAAAATTACTTTTATATGTAAGTTGAAAGCAATAAAACAGTTCTTGTTACATGGCAAGTGTTTATCATAACAATTTTTGTTTAAATGACAAAAATGATTTTTGAATTCTCCTATTGAGGGCCATGGGGAACTTCGGAACGGAAGCTGTCGTACATCAAATGCAGAAAACAGCCATCATAAGAAACCTTCAAAAATTCATTTCTACTTTAATACAAAGTGTAATCATATAACTTGCCATATAAAGAGAACTGCTTCCTTGCTTTTGATGTGGCGAAAAAATTGCACTAATATTACTGAGCTTCATGCATTACACACAATCACCTTTACTTAATACCAAGACCGAATTTGGTGTAGAAGAGGCAGTATTTTTGAAACACTTTACTTTTTACAAACAACACCCAGACGACATCCTGGGAAGTCCAGAAGGCACCAATGTGGCCTAATATTTTGTTCTCTGCGATATACTTTAGCATTTTGCTGTTTTCAGAAAAATACAGTAAACGAGCACAATATTTTTTTTTCAAAACACATTTAGGACGGTTGGCAAAATGGCTGGGATGTTTGATGCGTAATTGCCTCACTACCAGCATTTATTCTTCCGAAGGCTCAAGCTATCACCTCTCTGTTACTGCCTCCCCTCACATACAATGCCTGCCATAGGAAAGAAAAAGAAAGGCAGGTCCGACAAAGTTTACAAGGCAGATATTTCATGTTGGATAAATTCATACCATAACCCTTTCCTGCCCGACAAAAATATAAAAGACTAATTGGTAACTTTATCGCATAATATTACTTATTGCTGTATACTAATAGCGTTTTGAAAAGTAAGAACACAAAAATCGGCACATTTGACATAGAAACACATACCCGCACATATGTGTGGGCTGGGCTTTTATTCATGTGAACCGCGCAGTTAAGAATGCATCTAAATTTGCTGGACTTAGAGCAGAAAGTACGTTGTTAGTGCAGTGTGTGGAACACTTTAAAACAGTTTTTGTCACTTGAAAGGCACAAGTAGACGTTGCATTTCTCACAACGCGTCCGAGTGCGAGAAGTGCACCCTGCAAGGCCTGCAGCAACGTGCAGACGACAAGCTGTCCACTGATGGCCAGTGGTCATACGAGTCCAAACGTTTGTCCACGCCGGGAATCTTCGCAGCTCCAGGGGATCTCTCGGTAGAATGATTTGGCTGCACATTTTCGTTGTTGCTTTCGAGTCTCTTGCGTTTGGGCGACGCGCAAAGTGCCTCAGCGACAGCAAGACGAAAGTCCAAGAGGCTCATTGTGTTGCGTCTGAGCACCGCATCTTTTCGGACAGGCGTCCCTGTATTCTAGCCAGCAGTTGGCAATTGCAAGATCCACCATGTGCAAACTGACCTTCAAGGTCCACTTTTTAGTTTTCACTGCCACTCTGTAATATTCAATTAGTTGATCACAGGTATCAACACCTCCCATGCTCGCATTGTAGCGCCTGACAACTTCCGGTGCGGGCACATCGATGTACTTCTTTTTGGACCACCGCTTCACAGGTTCGACATTTGTGGCCCCGGCACAAGTAGAAGCCAGTAGCACCGTCCTTGCTGTCTTTCCACTTCACAATAGCTACTTTCTCATCGTTTCGAGTGAGTTCATCAAGGTCACCTTGCTTCATTTCTGAGTCGCTTCTGAAGCGGACACTACGGATTCGGTTCGCCATGATAGTACCCGTACCATCAATGCCTTTCTTCAGCAGTTCGTCCAGAAGAGGAATGGTGGGTAAAGTACCTGTCAAAAAATATCGAGGATTTCTCTGGCAATGTGCGCACTAGTCTCAGCACAGCGTTTGGACCCAAGCCAAGTGACGTTTCAGCAAGGGGAGTGGACTTTCCCCTGATAGATCTCGAAGTCCATTACTAAACCCTCAGATGTGGTTACAACAAAATTTTTGAGCCCGAGTGGTCTGGGTTTTCCTTTCACGTATTGGCGGAGAGGACACCTACCAGTAAATGGTATGATTTGCTCATCAACTGAGTAGCACGGGGAGCTCTCTCCAGTTGCGTGCATCGGGTCCTAACCGCATCAATTATTGGCTGAACTTTCCAAAGCCTGTTCACATCGTCTGCTTCTCGCGGTTTTTCCGTGTCAACAAAGTGCAGACTTGACCGTAACTTCTTGAATTCTTCACGTGTCATTACGCTGCTGATGAGATCAAAATGGTACCCTCTTTTCCAATACATGTGTAACTGCGGAAATCGAATGCAGCCCATGACTAAATGCATACCGAACAGCTGCTTTACCTTTTGCGCGGTCGCTTGCAGAGCTTTTCCATGCTTTGACATGTGGTACATATTGGTCTTTTCAGCGGCATTTTCAAAAAACTGCTCGCTAAAATACTCTGAAAAGTAGCTCAATGGACTTTTGACATCTACCAAAACATCGGCCCTTTCGATGGCTCCAGGCGGGTCAGGCTTTTTGGGGAAGGGCTTCTTCATCCAAAAGGTGCGACCTCTATTGTTGCTGGCAGGGGTTGTTGACTGGTCACCTGAGGCAGAAGGTGCGGGAACAGAGTGATCAATATCTTCATCATTGTCACTGTTGCTATCACCGCCGGGTTGATTTGGTTCACGATTTTGAATTTCTGCTAGCTCGTCGTCGTCGTCGTCACTGAATTCGATGTCAGAGGAATCCAGGAGCTTCAAAATTTCTTCCATATCATTTTCGTCCTCGGGATTGAAAATTCCTGCAGGTGAAACAGTGCAAAATTTATGCATCACAACAACACAAAGTTCGTTGCCGAGGTTAAATGACAGCTATGGCGTTGAAATATTGCACCAGAAACCTGACCAAAACAATTCTGATCCTCACTGTGATTCATGAAAGGTAATAAACGAATAACATGTGACAACTGTACACCTATGCGACGCTAAATGTAGTTCCTCACTGTTTCAGATACAGCTGTACAGCTGTTGTTTCATGCAATCACGGAATCCATAATTTGTCCACTAATTGTACTCATAATTCACGCAAAGTCACATTGTGTCGCTAACTTGACGCATGAGTAAACTCTAAAACACGAATAGGGGACCGCCAATACGATTCGCAAAAATTTGCGGAATGAAAAGATATACCGCGCTGTCACAACAGCGCACGAGGGCGCCAACTAGCACTTGTGCCGCGACGCATTTCACGACAACAACGCCCAGCCCGCACAAACGTGCGTGTGGCTTTTTCGCGCGTGGACCACAAAACGCCCGCAATCAGAACGAGTAAATTTTTTAGTGCTACATGTTTCCCGACGTCTTAAAATTGCTATGCTATAGAAGATTTCGGAAAAAATACGAATATCAAGAAAAATGCTGACTTACGTTTTGGAGGGAGCCGGCGTAGACGCACATGTTAGAGACGCCATGCTTCTTTGAGAAATTCCTCGCCCTCTGGTGGTCAAATTGATGAACTACTGAAATGAGATATTCTCCGGGACATTGACATTGCTGACAGAGGTCTCTGAAACCGAACCTGAAATAGGTACCGTTCAGTGGACTGTTTTCGCTTACCCACACGTTTGTGCGGGCTGGGCCGTAATGGGAATAAACAGCAGCAAATAACATTCATTTTGGAGTAGTCCAAGACACAAGCTATATACCAGCATACTAAGAGCCAAGCACAAACTTTTCAATTGAACGTGTGTGGTGATAGACAGGAAGCACTTATTGCAAGACTGATCAGTCTGTAATTAACTAAATGAATGTACAATGCACTGTTCAATCCAACACCACATAGGCATCTTTGCTATAGCAAAGCCATATGTCATTGATTCATACACTAGATGGGACAATGCAAGTGTAACAAAAAAGGTGAAAAAAGAAAACAAGGGAAAAAAAGAAAAAAAGGGGGGATGCAAAGTAGGAGCAGTTGTAGCACTACTTTACTTTACATTCCCCTTTTCTCTCTTCTTTTTTTCTTTTCTATCATATATCTTTTTTTTTGCTTCCCTTACCCCCAACCTCCGACAGGAGAACAATTTGTATCAGAGCAACCTAACTTGAAATAAGCAAGGGCTGCACTCTTCTGCGTTATAGGTTTTTTTTCAGACAAACATTTCCAACAGGCACACAGCCTAACCAAAAGATGATGTCATTAACGACCCCATTTAAACTAACACGCCAAGATGACAAGGTGACTTCTAAAAAATAGGTCCTCCTATCGCAAATCGGCCAGCCTGTTCTGAAGCACTTCTACTGTTCACCCTGATTATCCCACTAGATGTTTCCATCTGTCGACTCACATCTTCATTTGGATAACACTAAGACGAGCTTACATTGATGAATACGCACGAAAGTTTAGTGATGTATAATGTATCAGATTAAGCAACTCTGTTAAAAAATTATTGATATGCTTCCAGGCTTTTATACTGTAGCCTGAAACTTCGTAATGTCTTCTATGCACATGAACCAGATTGACAACGTATTGCACAACATGCTTAAGAATACTGCGAGGAACAAGATAACGACAAAACGACCAGCCACCCAAAATTTTCGCTGTACATGTTTATAAAACGTTCATGTACCCAAACGAGGTGCTTATGATACAAGCCGAAAAAACCTACAAGTAGGGCCTTGGAGTCTTCTGGAAGTAGACGTGTTACATTTTTCTGTAGAGGGCTTTACACCCATAAGTGAGGAACAAAACTCCTGTATAATGAAGAATGTTGGCAGCTATCAGTTATAGAAAAACCTAATGCAGCTAATCTTCCCCGACACATCTGTACATTTAGAGAGGTGACGTAGCTTCTGTGATTGTGGCAGTAACTCCAACAGGACCAGTGCGAAAATTGGCACTACTTGGCTAGACAAATGTCCACATGCCTGCCCGACTCCCTCTAGCCATCCTGGCTGAATCTGACACATGATTTCTTAACTGCTGGCTGGACAAAAACAAAACCACTGAAGCACTCACAATACACAGCGTGAAGTTCCTCTGGAGTGGTCAACTTCGTCTTCTGCGATGAAGGAGCAGCACAGTGTACTGATAAGGCACTCCTTGCAATGGTTTTCAATGCCACACAGTGACCTTGCTGTTCCTGTCGAAGAGAGCTTCGGGAGCTTGGAGGGTGCTTGCTCTTTTCTGGGGGCTGCTGAGCCGCTCCTCGTTTTTCTGCTCAAGGTCAACCTGCATAAAGTTGTAGACGAGGCTTTAAGAGTTGTATATAATGATATACAAATTTTCGCTGAACACACATTTCCTCGTGGCACACTGAGGAATTTCTTATAAAACTTAAGGCCTCGTATATGCAAACATTACAATCGATCCGAAGATGCACTCGACTCTAAAGAAGCAAGTTTGTTATGTAGTGTATATAAAGAAAGGTCATTCAGCACAACCACAAACTACAGTTGCACACGAAAACGACATTTTACACGATCCTGTTTATTTACATGGTCCATTTTATTTACACGGTCCATTTTACACGGTCCTGTTTTACACGATCTGGTCTGCATGAACTCTTGAACCGGGCACATATAGGTTGAAAGACACACACAGACTTTGAGACAAACCTAGTTTCCCGTGGAGCATCCTCTTGCACTATAACAACACATCTCAATCTAGTTAGTTGGTCAGAACGAGGTGAAAACAGCTCGCACTTGAAAAGCACGGGCAGAAGGAATGACGCCTGCACCCTGTGCTTTCTGTACGTTCTCGTTGAGGGTGCAGTTTTCACCTTATCCTTATGCAATTTCGCATTTATAACATTGTTCGCTGCATAATCTTTGTGGCGTTAAAGTGTGTGATACCGTCATGTGTATCCCATGTAATTTATAAAAATAGAATACAAGATAGCTTGATTCAAAAATAACAAAGTGCATCCAGCGCCATGCTGTAGCCATTCTTTAGGCAAGTGGCAGAATGATTTATTCTTCAAAACATATCTTACTTGTAACCACTACAAGAGCTACTGTACACTGGCACATTCTGTTTGCCTCTTCAGATTATAAGGTACCTTTTTACACCAGAAAATCTTCAAGAAGAATAGAAGTGTTGTAATTGTGAAGAAAGAAAAGTAGAAGGAAAAAAAGATATTGATTGTTTGTGGGGTTTAACGTCCCAAAACCACCATATGATTATGAGAGACGCCGTAGTGGAGGGCTCCGGAAATTTTGACCACCTGGGGTTCTTTAACGTGCACCCAATCTGAGTACACGGGCCTACAACATTTCCGCCTCCATCGGAAATGCAGCCGCCACAGCCGGGATTCGAACCCGCGATCTGCGGGTCAGCAGCCGAGTACCTTAGCCACTAGACCACCGTGGCGGGGCAGGAAAAAAAAGATAACCTGCCCTGTACAGGGACCGAGCCTGCGAACTTCGAATAACATGTCCGATGCTCTATCAACTGAGCTACCATGGCGGCTATCCCTCTTCCATTTTGTACGGTATATATGTGCATTTATACATGGAAGAGTCAGTCAGCGCGTGCGCTGCCTGTTACCATTATGGCGAGTGTGGGACACCTTTTTTTTGCCTACTGGCAATTACATTACGATTGCAATTACGTAACGATTACTTCCAATATCCCTATACTTCTTTGGCAGCATTATGCATCTGTCCGTTCTCAGAAAATCTGCTAGTCACAGGAGGAGGCAATAGTTCGCCCTCCCACCTAAATGCATGTACTTGAACACATGCACAACTGATAAAAAAAACAAGTCACACACCGCTAAGATTACTGAGATTCACTGTTTCAGATTCATGAGTAAAGGAAAGAACTATAAATTTAAGGGTTTGTTGTCTTTGTTGAACACATTATAATGAGAACTAGCAGAAAATGATGCCAAACAAACTATAGGGGATGTTATCAAAAGTAACTTTAACAAAATTGTGAAAAGAAAAGTGAACAAAAACGTAACTTGGCAACGTTTTTTGACAATTGAATTGACATTACTTTTTATAACATCCCTTTATTTTACTGGGTAATGTTGTCGGGTAATTCTCATTATTAGAGTGGTGAGTAGGCTGACAAAGAAAGTATATGGCATTGATACTTCTTTTGAACACCTAAAGTTTGAGGAACTTAAAAGAGTGGAAGCTACTTTGAGTAGACCAGAATATTTAGTTGGAGCAAAAAAAAACGTACACACATTTTTACCAGGCTTTTTAACCTATTTTGAGACATAAAAGTGTATGCTGCCAGTAATGTTAAGTACCATTACTTTTGTCACACTATGCACTGTAGCAGTGTAGTTAGAGTGGTGATAGTGAAGGATTAATCAAGCACGCCACCAACTGCGTTCACATCAATGGTCGCGTATTTTAAAAATAAACCTGCTGTATAGTAAAAAAAATTAGAGCATTTATGATTTATCCAAATCAAGTTAAACCGACTGGGTAAGCCAACCATTTGCATAAAATCAAAAGGCATAAAGTCATTCATGTATTATAACTATGTGAACAATTTCAGCAACGCAGGGCAAAGTGACAACAGTTCTATTAAAAACCTCTCATTATAACATGCATGAAAAGCACCACACCAGAATATTTTATAGTGCATGTAATATCGAGACTACTAGACTGTCTATTGACCTTTTAGAAGAAGGGTATCTCCTTCACGTTCAAGGGGCAACCACTTAGCCTTTTCCTGAGCTTTTCTGTGAATATTTCCTGAATTTCAGATATCATTAGGATTGATTTAGAGTGAACAGATTTTGCTTACGCATTGAAACCTAGTTCTGTATGTAACTGCAATATGGGTGCCAAACCACCTCCAAATAATTTTAACATTTAACTTTTTTTTAACTGCAGCAGCACAACTAGCTATGGGTGCCCAAAAAGTAGCTAGAAACAATACCTTTACCTCTTTGAGCCTTTTGAAAATGTTCAGCTTCTCAGTGCTCACCTTACAACATTTTTTTTTAATACGTGTTTGTGTGCCCACTGCTCTTGCTCCTTGTACAGTGAGGAGGAGCACATGGCAAGAAGAGACAAGAAAGAAGCATAGCGAAAAAAAGCGAAATAAGCGAGGACCTCTTTTGTATCGTACAATGTGTGTAACATTACTATTGAGACAACATATAGACAAATTATCACGGCTATGCATCCATTGTAGAGTCGTACACAGCTGCAACACCACGACTAAATTTCAACCTTGTGTTGGTTTAGGATCCCTTTATAGTGGCAAGCTAATGATATCTGCATTTGTTTGGCACATATTAGATGCAGTGAAATGCGATATGGTAATCTCATTTAGAATGCACGTCATGTGGCTTCATTGTATATGTGGCCACAAGTAACTCTGGCTGCAAAGCAATATGGCAGAGCCTAAACAGACGTCACCGACCACTCCAATCTGAACTTGCCTTTGCTGCTTGCCCATTATCATCCCAGCAAAAAATGAATGATTGAATCTGCTACAGATATGTGCTAGCTTATGCTAAGCACAAGTATGAAGAATGTTTTGTCATTATTGAGATCAGTTATTTGTTCAAGAACACTTGCTGTCAAGCACAAATACATTGCTGTCGAAGCATCAAGACTCAAATATAAAGCAAAAAGAAGTGTCTCTTTAAAAATTACAGGCCACAAGGTGCAAGATAAATATTTGACACACTTGGGATGTAAGGCACGCACAAGAGGTGCTGCCATATTATACTTTTCCTTGTGTTGAAACCTGCTTGTTTTACTCACCCAACACATCTGTAAAGATGCCGTGAAAACACCAAGGAGCTGATGCAGCAAGGTTGAACACATGTCCAGGGATTCCACCATTCCTAAGCAGCCCTACAGCCTCCACAGTCCTGCAACCATTTGTAAGATAAATATAGTTCTACCCAAAGTTCTTGTTTACAGACACACATGCAAGACGCATAACCACTCTATAGGAAGTTTGCATGATAATGCGCTGGGTAGCAAAACGGATGCCAATATCAAGTATCCCGGCCTGCCGCTTCTTTCTTTCCGTTCTTAATTAATCAATCCATGGTTAATAAATGTTCCCCCAATGTGAAGTGTACTGGCAGTCCGGTGAAGAATTGCAATGTATTTCAAACACAGTCCAATTCATGGCAAGTAAGCATGCAATAGCGATTTGTCAGCTGTTCGAGAAAAGAGCATGAAGTTTAGCTAAAACCCATGTTTTTTATAAACACCATTCAATTTGATATAAAAGTTGTGAGCATTATGTGAAGGAACATGGATTCATGTTTAATCAATGATTTCTTATAATGTACTGATATGAATGCAACTAACTGAATATGAATTGATAATTTTGCTTGAGAATTTAGAGTTATGAACACTATCGCACTTGCCAGCTGCATCTTGTCCAAAACAGTGGCAAGATAGGCTAGTTTCTGTAGGTGAGCAGTAATGAGCAGTGCAAGTAACAACAAGAAACACCAGTAACAAAGTATGGGGCAAGCACAGACTCCCAACTGTACAATTTATTGCACAAAAGTTCGCCTGAATATCAGTCCGACAACTCGTGCAAATGAAGGTCCAGTTGGGAATGAACAAGTTACGAAAAACAATGCCTGCTTTCACTAACAGGACCCTCATTCACATAAAGTATGCAGCGATAGGCCCCTACCAAGGTACGTCACAGCATGATGTCACTGGCACATGTAAAAGGTGTGGCTGGAAAAACACTCCCGCTGTGGCTCAGCCCGGTACAGTCGTGCGGTGTTGGGGCAAGTTTTAATTTTTCAAAGCTTACACTTCACGTTACAATGTCGACATTAGCTGTAGTATGTGTCAGCAAACGTCTAGCTGTGTGTAAACTGTGTGGTAAAATATTTGCCACGCTGTCTGTTTATCTTGAAGAAGTGAACACACGTAATGGCCTGTGCGAGGAACAGCGGCATAGTCTTCAAAAATGTGCACTGTTGATTGCGGCATGTAGTGTGCATTGAAAGGTATTGAGAATATCGGTTCAACTGAGAATATTGTGTGTGGTGTGTGCAGTGTCCATAACAATGTGTCTTGTTTGCCAAGACGTTAGCACTCAGGGCAGGGACCGGTCGATGAAAAAACTTGATTCGACATTTTAGTCAAGGTAAATATGCACTTGACGCGACCATCTGCGAGTGGGTACATCTCGGTGTTTGCGCTGTGTGCAGAAAAAATTGCATGGTCACCGGGCTGGAAGATACCTTGTTTGTGCTGAAACAGCCAAACACCTGATGAGTTAGATGAGAAATATTAACGCATCAAAACTATAAGTGCTTGCATCAGCAACTACACAACAGCGTGATAACCGCACCCCTGCCACACAGCAGCGAAACATATTTTGAACATGCTGGCAGTGTATTATTTTATAAAAAGCAACTCTGGCAGATTACAAAATCTCACATTGTGCATGCAAGTTTTCTTCAAAGTCAGGCGTACAATGTAGGTGCTGGCCGGTACATTATTAGTTACAAGCAAAAGCGTCTTGCAGGTACAATGCAGATTGCACGAACACCTCTCTCTCTCTCTACACTAGGCACAACACATATCTTTCAACAAGCACACGCCACTGTTTCGGGGCATAATAACGCTCTACCGTGAATATGCTAATCAACCCACTTAGGCGGTGGCTAGGTGAATCGAGCCAAGTTACAAATTGTATCGCCCGCGAACGTAAACAAAATGCTGCTTTGCATCAAATGGCACTGCAGGCTTCGTTTAATCACAACGTAGCAAGCGCCATGTGCGTCTTCCTCACTACATTGCACATATGAAAAATCGATCACCATACACATGCATGTTGCCGCAGTTGTCTCGAATTAGCTCCAGTAAGGCCGCGCCGATGCGCCATGGCTCTGCTGGCGTTAGCGTTGTCAAAGCGAATCGGCAACCGCACTCGCAAAGGCGCGTAAGGTTGCCGTTTCACGACGCCTCGTTCGAGTGCAGCAACACACACTTGCACTGAGTGCATACTTGGTCTACATAAAAAAGTGTCCTCCTTACCTTTAGTTTCTTTCACACTGTCCTGAGGGAAGCAACCACAGGGTCAGCCGTCACCTCGGAGTCCTTCGAGCGCCCGCCCAACCCGCCGATTCCTTGGACGACTCGCACTTGATCCGCACTCGAACAACCGCGGGAATAGGGCGCAATCTTAGCACATCTTACGAACGAGGAACGGCCCTTCCTTGCGTAAATTTAACATTTCGTGCTCTCGTGTGTAGCAGCGCGAACACATGAGAGATGCAACGAAACGGTATGCCTACGTTAACAAGAGAAAACAACATGGGCTAGCAAAGATGTGACTTGCTATTGTGAATAGATGAGGTGAGGATATCTGTGTGAGGAAAATAAAAAAAAACATCTGTCGCTGACTAAAACTGAAAAAAAGTACGTTATCTGGCAAATAACTTAAAAGTGATAAACGGTTATTCAAAAAACAAGTTACAACTTATGAATATTTTCAAAGGTCTGTTTTGTTTTTGTTCTAGCAGACGACAGCCTCCTACTGCTTCTACGACTAACGTAGTGCGGTTTCACGTTCGGTGCGTGTCGCCGACGCAAAGCTCTACAGTAGTGATATCAGAGTTATCAACTCTCAATGATCATAAGATGGCTACAAAGCAGTAACATTTTGGACATAGTGCAGTACGCAATCTTTCAAGGTATGACATTTCTTTGCTCTGAAGCAAATCGAAGCAAGCCGGCCGGCGCAATCAGCTGATGTCGCCGCTACGCGAGGCATGGTCGTGCGCAATAGCGTCGCGCCCCGCGCTCGATTTGTCATCAAGCGATAGAGCTACTAAGTGGAATACAGCTAGATGCAGGGATTAATGGCGTATAATTCTGATTCCCTGTGGTGGCCGACTCAATCGCAAGAGAGCCCCGGGAAACAACCTTCAACTGCTCAAGCTTGTGTGTGGGTGTAAAATACTTCTTTCATCCGCGGCGGGGCAGCAATCTATAGTTGAAAGACATGCAAAAAGCATGTGACGTAATATACCATCCACAAAACATATGCAAACAACAATAGATACGATCGCATATCGTACATAAATATGCCAAACACATAGC